>VZRL01004605.1:1512862-1886352 GCA_013397895.1 Origma solitaria | reverse complement strand
CCCCAATCTTGTCAAAAAACTACTATAACATGCTATTTATCTCTATATAAAGGGATTTCTTTGAGAAACCTGACAGCATTCTTCTCATCTGCCAGTTGAGCTTTTAAAACGTATCTTCACCTTTAAACTCTTCAAGCTAAAAAACACAAGTGTACTTGAAGCTCAATCATTCTCCCTGGTGCTACTCATTTTTAATGAGCCTCTTGTCTTTATGTCTCCCAGCAGACGCCACAAAGCAATCTCAGGTGCTGTGAAACCAATGCTTGATGCTTCTCTAAACCTCTGTCTTTTTGAGCCTGAAATCTTCCTGCTAAACCCATATGGGACTGATGGGCCATTTCAGTCAAACCTGATTTCACTTATTTATCACAAGCCTCTGCTTAGAAACTCTGCTGTGAATTGCTTGTAGACACAATCTGTTTCCAGCTTTGAACTTTAAAAAGGATTTAAGCAGTCAATCTCAATATCATTATAAATCCAACATGCATTACTTGTCTATTGATTGTGAGAAAATAAAAGTTTGAAGCTTGATTTCAGGGCTAATCTTTCCATTTGCTTGATGAGTTCTGCAGTTGTTAGACAACACTTAATGCATCCTGTTAAGACTACAGCATATTAAGCTTAGATAAAAAATACAGACTATTTACAACACAGCGCTAGTTTTAAGTAAAGAACAAAGGCAGTGTTAGCTTTGCTAGTCTCAAGAGGTTTTTCAGCTATGCCACAATTAAAAACAGAAAACTGCATAAACACTGCTTTATACCAATAAAGTTAAGATTAATTTCATAATTCTTCTGCCCAGTACATCAGAAGTTTATAATCTACTTCATCAATGCATAGAGCAAAAGAAAAAATAAACAGAACATATTGGTATTCCTTCCTTTCCTTATTAAGCTACTTTACTATGGTATTTTTCCCTATTAATTTTGAGTGAAATAGTTTATCATCTAATTAAAGAAGTGGTTTATGTTCTGAGTTCTAATGTGCGCACTGAGACATCTGAGAACAAATGCCATTAAAGAATTTTATATGTAGACAGAATTCAAATTTTAAATCAGATTTTGAAACCCATGCAGTCCCTGTCCTGCCTGTTAATCCAAGAATCCTCTCACTCTTTTTTTTTTTCTTTTTTTTTTCTTTTTTTTAAATATCTGTGGGTTTTCCTTCAGGTGAGAAAGGCTGTTACTTGTTTTGGTTTTCTTTGTAAAGTCACTATGTACGCATTTTCCCATGCCATGACTATGAAGTGCTACAGACTCTAGTTCTATGACACAACCATTAGTTCTACAACTATCGATACAGCTCTACTTGATCAATAATTCAGGAAAATATTCATCTTGGTATTAGCTACTGCTGTCATAATGACTCTGTGACTGGATGAAAGAAAGCAGGACCTCCACCAGGAGGTTTTACCTGTGCTGCTCAGTGAATTAACCTGTAGGAGGTGCCACAGTGATGAAGCAGTCAAAAACCTCCAGCAGGCAACTCCATCACATGGGTAATTAGTTCACTACATCAATAACGCCTCCAGTCATTAGCAGTGCTACAGCTGAATCCCTGCTTGCTAAATTCAGTCAGCACAACAAGCTTTAACTGTGCTACAGGTATAAATAACTTTCTATTTTTAAATGTAGTTAGCTACTGCTTTTTTCCCCTTGGTTTTAGTCATTATCTCCTGCAGTAAATTATACTTTATTTCATTCATCACATCTACAACCTTCTTTCCGAAGGAAAGAATTAATTAATTTTAGAAACCTCTGGTATTTTCACAAGGTCTCATCAGCTACAAGAGAGACCCACATCTGACACTGCTGAAAACATTAGTGCTGCAACACTGACATGCCCAAGCTTATATGACCCGAGGAGAGACTCTTGAACTTCCCACACAGCAGAACAGGGCACTATCACTACACTACCCAGATAAAATAATTACTTTCAATTATTGCCTATAAGAGGATTAAGTCAGTAGTAAACTCACTTAAATGCTGTACTGTAACAAAAAGAAATTGATGCCATACAGATCTTCATACTTTCTAACCTTGTAGAAACCATTTCAGGTCTGTGTGTGAGTGTAATCATCTAAGTACGAGCAATTCCAAAGAACTGTCAGGTTGATTCATATTTTTGCTTTCCACTAATTCCTGTTCAATGTTTGATGAAAGCGATGTTTTTTCCAGGTTGTAACACTGGAAGGAGTATCTCTGATCCTCTGTGAAAAATGTCTAATATTCCTGGGACATCAGTATGTTACACTGGGAAGGTCATGCTCTCTCGGTTACCAAAGTTTGCTTCAGGATAGGAATAAAAATAATAATAGCTAAATGTATGCTCATGTCTCTAAACAGTATAGATCAGAACAGTATCATTGATTTATGACAGATTAGGCTAGCTCAGAGGTTTTTGGCTCAATTATTTGAAAGTACTGATATAACTATAATACTATTACATGTTATATATGGTATATATACATACATTTTTACACATATGTTGAAGTATCTCTCTTGATTTACCTTTAATTATTTATTAGCCATTAAAACACTTGAGCTTTTAGGGCAATTTTCACATTTTTTCATATGCATCTTATTTAAACGTTTAAAAACCTTTTTAAAAGTTGCATTTGGTCTCTATATCTGAAGTAGCAAATAGGCATGAAGATTTAAACAGATGGTAAGAATTGTGTATCAAGTTACGACAACCAAATAGTTTCTGAGTGTCTATAAGGCTGGAGACTTTACAACCATCATGGGCAATCTGTGTCAGTGTTCTGTCACATCTTTCACAGTTTCCTGATGTTCAGAGGGAACCTCCTGTGTTTCAGGTTGTGCCCATTGCCTCTCCTCCCATCACTGGGCATCACTGAACAGAGCCTGGCTCTGTCCTCTTTGCACCCCCTGCAGGTATTTATAGACATTGATAAGACCTCCCTAAGTCTTCTCCAGGCTGTGCAGTCCCAGCTCTCTCAGCCTTTTATTATAGAGATATACGCCAGTCCCTCATCTTCGTGGCCCTTCACTGCACTTTCTTCAGTATGTCCATGTCTCTCTGTACTGCGGAGCCCAGAAGCAGACCCAGCACTCCAGCTGTGGCCTCACCAGTGCTGAGCAGAGGGGAAGGATCACTTCCCTTGGCTTGCTGGGAATACTGCTCCCAATACAGCCCGGGATACCACCGACCTTTACTGCAAGGGCTCGTTGTCGGCTCATGCTCAGCATGATGCTCACCTTAGGCCTTTTTTGCAAAGCTGTTCTCCAGCTGGTCAGATGCCAGCCTCTACTGGTGTCAGGGCTAATTCCTCCCCAGGTGCAGGACTCTGCACTTTGCTGAACAACTCTTTAGTGTACCAGCCACCCCTCCCAGTTTTGTGTCATCTGCAAACTTCCTGAGGGCATGCTCTGCCTCCTCATCCAGATCATTAACAAAGGTGCTGAACAGGACTGGATCCCTCAAGCACATCACCTGCCACGAGCCTCCAACTAAGACTTTGTGCCACTGACCATCACCCTTTGGGCCTGGCTGCTCAGACAGTTTTCTGCCTGCCCCACTTTCTGGTCATCCAGCCCACACTCCATCAGCTTCTTTGCAAGTTACTGTCATCAACGTGGACAATATCCAGTCATCTATCTGGACAATATCCCCTCAAATATCAGGCCAGTCATTCCATCATAGCCAGCAACTAAGTTAGTCAAGAAGGTCATCACGGTGCTCACCTCCCTTGGTGAGTTCATGCTAACTGCTCCTGATCTCCTCATCCTTCACATGCCTGAAAATGGTTTCCAGAATTAGTTGCTCCACCACCTTCTGAGGTGAGGCTGACCTGCCTGTTGCTTCCTGGATCCTTTTACTTGCTCTTTTTGACATTTGCTTTCCTCCAGCTCTCAGGCACCTCTCCCAGTTGTCATGCTCACTCAAAGGTTATGAAGAATGGCCTTGCAATGACATCAACTAGCTCTCTCTCATGCATCCCATTAGGACCACAGGTACCAAAGGAACAACCACTTCAACCCTACAGTTTTTCCAAAAATTAATTCACCTGATTCTCAGCCTGAATTTGTTTAGTCATTCAGGCTTTTTTTAAACTAGTGGCCTGCCTCAGTTATTAAACAGCAGTTCTCCACAGCATGCTTCCAGACCTACATACATCAAACATTGTAAATTTGATTCACTGAATAGATTCTAGATTTAAGGAATTTCAAAGGTGTGCTTCCAAAGACTTAATGGTTCAGAATAGCTCTTCTGAGCTTCCCTGGCTTTGTGGTTGTTGATGAGTTGTGATGTTGCATGAACTAGATGAAGTATTTTAATGACATTATAACAACACCAGGTATTCCTCCACTTCATATACTTCTGACCACACATCAGAAAGCATGGCTTCCATGTCTTTTTCAATCACTGTCTCCTTGATAGTGTTTCTTGAGGCTGGAGGCACATCTTTATTTCTGGGTCAGAACATACAGTGCTTTCCTGCACTCCACCTTGCCAGATCACCTGGCAGCCTCTGATCACTACTCACCCCATTACCATCTGCATGCTTTTATCAGTAATGACTCTATATTTTGTTCTCATCACTAATAAAAAGGTTAAACACCATCAGTTTTAAAATTAAACCTCAGAGGACCTCCACATACTCCACACTGATTATCTATTAACCAATTTTTAAAAAGACACTTGATGTACACTGATGATGCTGCGCCATTCAAATTTCTAAATCAACAAGTCACACAGCACCAAATCAAACGCTTTACAAATACTAAATGTCACATATGTCTGAAAAGTCAAACTTGTTCTCTCAAAACAGCATGTTTTCCTGAGAAAAGATTCATCTCCCAGAAATTCATGTTGAGTGAAATTACCTAATGAAGAATTACAGTTATGTAACACAGTTTACTTCCAGGCAGTGATGCTCCTTTGCACCAAATTAATGTACCTTTGTCAAACTTGGTAATCCTATTCATCCTTCTAATGCTTTGTTTTACCAGTTTTAAGCAATTCTTGACTTACTTTTTAACACACGTCCATCTCTCCTTCCCCTGTTTCCTCCACTTCCTCTCCATTTTTGTAATCTATTTTACTTTTTCTCCCTTCTTAAAAAGCAATTCTATTACTGCAATTAGTAATATTCTGCATATATTTTCTTCTACTACTTCCAAATCCACAATACTCCTGCTTCCAGAAGTAATTGCCTATGGATTGTGAGAAAGAAGTGTCTTATTCTCATGATTAACAAGCACACCAACAAAGCCACATGGTTTTGTGATGCTGATAAGTAAATTGCCAACAACAGTAGTGGGGACAATAGCAGGCAATTCCTAATCTAAACTGTGAAGCAGGGAAATTTTTTCAGAGATCTATTCTTTCTTTAAAAAATAAACAAACAATGAAACCAAAAACCCTAAAGCCAAACAAACCAAAAAACCAAAAAATCCCCACTAATCAAGACTTAAACACAAAAAACCAGTAAGCCAGATTATTTTATATAGAACCTACCAGTCCAAAACGATTCATGGAATTATCACATAAAGCCATACACTCAGAGTAGTGATGCAAAACACCCACCTATGCCAGAAAACATCCTCACAACCAGTGAAGTCACCGCCATTTTCAAATAGCTCCACTAAAAAGGATTGAGACTTTCAGGAATACACACATACGCCTTTTCATACAACTTGTTTTATTCACAATGGTAAAAGAAATGGTGACATAACTCACCTGTGGCATGAACTGATTAGCAGTGTTCTAGGAAATCTGCTATTTTATTTAGAAAGGCATTGATTTGCAAACAATAGGGCTAAAGAAACAGCTCAACTAAAAGAAATAAAGGACTAAACAAACATTCATGGAGACAGGGAATTCTATGCATGAGAACTTTCTGGAGAAAAATTTATATTAAGTTTTTGTTCTTTAAAATTTAGACTAGTAGTTGCAAGATGAATGGCCAGTTCCACTGTTTTTAATAGCTTCTATAGCTCAGAAGTTATTTTATTGATGTAAAATTTAAGCCATGGCTGACAAAATGCACCTCTGTTTTTCCACAGTTGTGAAAGTACTACAAAATAATGGATGTCCTTCCTGCAGAAAATTGCTTCATTTACAAGACAAGTGTCCCACATTTTATGCATACATTACATTCAGACATATTTTCCCATGTTCTTTGGCAGTTTTTATTTTTTTCCTTTTCTCCCTGTAATCTCAGGTAAGCCTGAGAGCAACCAAGAATTAAGCTAAAGCAACCAGAATGAGATAAAATTTGTATTTTTCATTTTTTCTTACTGTTTCTGGCACATTTACCTTCCAATTTTTTAGGAAAGTATTTTAGTCTAGCTTCAAATTCATGCATATTGTAGACATATTTAAGGTAGGTGCTATACGAATACTATAATTATTTTCCTTCTTCTCTGATTTGCAGCAGTAGGTCTATTCTTCGGTTCCAAGGGACTACTGGCATTCATCCATACTCCACCCCCTGCACCTTTTTGGTTTTTTGGGGGGGCAGTTGTTTTGTTTCATAATTATTTGTTTTCCCAAAATAAGCATATTGAAGAAATGGTCTACTCAGAGCCCATTCTTTTAACCAACCATACTTCAGAGCCAGGTAGATACAGGACATGGGAGTAGTGGGGATGTTGCACATTGATGCAGCTGCCCTCTGATCACATCCTTCCTTGCTAAGAGAGCCTCCTCTGTGCTTGTTTGCTGTTCATCTTGTGACTTACATACATGCAATGCCTAAACTCTGGCATTTTCTTTGTAGGGAACTAATCCCTGTGTTACAATATCCTCAGCATTATGTGGTACAATTGTCACTCACCAACCTGACCAGAAAGAAAACTTGAAGTCTTTTTTGGAAAAGCAAAGAGTAGTCCCTGTGAAGGTTCACCCCCAACAGACAAGCAAAAAATAAAGCCACAAAGATGGCTTCGCTATTTTAGAAAGGACCACTATCATGCCGAGTTATGCAGAGAGAGAGTTTCAAGATAACATCTCAAATTAACACTGCTGCAGCAGTACTCACAGATGGCAAATCAACAACAGCTTCTGTACTGTAAATCCTTTACTAAAAACTGTAAATCCGCGCCTTTAAGGCCCATCTCTCTGTAATCATCTTTGTTCATCTTTCACTACATTGCCAAAAGCCCCTAATTAGTATCATCTTAGGCTGCCTTTCACTGCTCCCCAGCCTAATCAGTTGACTAATTACTGGCACATAATCTCAGTGTCAGGTTAGAAGATGTTTTTTGAATGAAGATAAACATGTGGAAGAAGTTCCTTAACTAGAGGGCATGGAAGATAGCCTGCGTTCAGCTTCAAGTCGACCCTGAATAGCAGGTAGGCAAAGCCACTGAGTTTGGCTGAAGGGAAAGAAAGGGGGAAGAAGGATGCAGCCAACAGAAAAATTCACAAACATGTTAATCCACAAAGGCCAACAGCAGGAAGCTTTTAGTGGAGGAGAGAAAGACTGCAGTCTGAACACTCACTGTAGCATGATAGCAGGGAATGTGACTTTGGATTTTCAATGAGCTACACAAAGGAATACCAGCAAATTCTGCAGTTGCTAATGGAGGAGGAGAGCAAGGCATACAGAAGTGTTTTCTGCAAAAGACAAGAAAAGAACACGTCTGATTTAAGGAATATATGAAATTATTTGGAGATGGTAAGCACGTATCTCAGAAAAGAAAGCACCAGCAATGTACCCTAAAAAAAAGCAACCAGAGTAATTAGCCAAGGAGCATGGGAAGGTTAGAAACAACAGTGTAGGGAACAACACTTGAGAGTTCCCTGTTCTCAACTCAGTGAGTACTGATGCACCACCTCAGCGTAACAATACACATTAAAGAGTAAAGGAGATAACGCAGGAAAGAGGAAAAGGACAGGATTAAGGAAGGAATCCTTTTGAGATCTTCTGCAAAGAGCAGTCCTCACACCGATGCTGTTACACTGACCAGCAGCCATGGATGTGGACTTACAGTACAGCCAGACTCTCCAAGCTGATGCTATAAGGTCCAATGGATGCCACATCCCAACAGTTTAAAGAAGAAAAGGTGACAGCCCTTAAATTTGTCCTATTTCAGAGTCAACTGTGCAGTTGGCAAGAGTGTTGCACCACATAATCCATGATCTGCAGATTTGGGCTGTGTCCAACATCCAGCACATCCCACCCTGTGGAGTCACTAACAGGCACTGCTGTTTCTGCATCCTCTCAAAAATTTCTGTCCATCTTTGCTAGGCTCCTTCACAAAGAGTGATATGATCCAGAAGCAAATGCTCACTCTAAATCATCACATGCCAAGGCCTGGAAATCAGAGTTAGCACACTGTGATTTCTTTTCTATGAAAGTCTCTCATGCAGTATCATAACTCAGGGAAGAAAAGCCTTAACTGGATTTTCCTCTTTATTTAGCTTGTTTATTATTAATCAAGAGAAAGTTTAGTTCGGCTAAACTATCATACAAACAACATACAGTAGTTTATTCATCTTAACAAGGGATGAAACAAACCGAGGGACCTGCTGAACCTCAGGGCTAAAGAGTCGCAGGACTGCACCAAGATTTACCTCCCCTTTACTTTGGACACAGCTGCCTAATAACAAAATCTATTCCCTGACAGCCCTGGGCCCCCACCACACAATTCAGTGAACAAGCAGGTACTTCTAAAGGACAATCATAGTTCGCCTTCCTATTTAGATTTGGTTGCTGCTATTTATGTCTCTATGTAAGTTTGTTTTTAAAACAGCTTTGAAAAATCCCTAGTTCAAATTAAATGTTTTGTAACACATGTCAAAACTGCAAGTCACTGAACAGTAGCAGGAAGCTGACAGAGAAGATGCAACTTGCTCAGTACAGTTCTCTGAATCTGCTTAGCCAAAAGTTGTTTAATACAATTTATCACACCCCGGAGCACAGTTAAATAATTGTGATGGATGGCAGCATGTCTTAGTCTTTTCCATTTGTTAAATTATGATAGATGAATTATGCACATTAGTGAATTTCAATGAATTCTTTCTGTTCACCATGCCTGCTTCACAAAAAACATCCGGTCAATAACTAGTCTTAATTCATCTCCATCAGAACTGTACGATGTCCTACAATTATGATAAAGAATCTGAAGGCCAAAAATGTTTCAGACTAAGTCCCTTGACATTAAAAGCAGCAATAAATGTATGCATGTAAGGTAACTAACCCTTTCTACTATTTTTTAAATAAAGTAATTCAACCTGTATCTGGTAAAAACAGTTGTTATTATCACTTTATGAGAACTTTGGGGAAGACTATAATGAATCAAGCCTCCCAGAAGACACAGACATGGTCTTTTTCTTCTAGCAATTAGCTAACATGGTATCAAAGTCACATACTGAAAATTATATAAAAACAATTATTTCAAAAGGAAAGACAAATGAGAAATATATTGCTAAATATAACAGAATATTTTCTAAGAATAACTTTATTTGAGCAGCCATTAGGTAATTAAGCAACCATTAGTTAATTATCTGGTCTTTGACAGCAACCTCACAAGAGTCCTAGGATGTACAGCTTGTCATTTTAAATAAATCCCAGAGCACTAAGCTTCAAAAAAAAAAGTTCATACCATCTAATTTTCAAAGGGTTTTTATCCTGCAATAATTGTTGCATGTGACGGCATCTGACTTCTAGCTGTTTTGGTTTCTACACCTTACCAGTATGGCACTCCAGCAGAACCTTTATTTGGAATTATTCCTTCAACTGGATTGGTCTTCATCTACTCACAGATGTATAGCACCTTAAATTCCTTAGTTGAGAGGAAATTATAAAGTGAAAATGACCAATACAGCTTCTCTTTATATATGTCTCCATATATATTGGTATCTAATCATAAACTACCACAACTCAAAATGTCTGACAGATGCACTTCAAAATTAATGGAAACCACTTCTGATTTCAGATGTGCTGATGTGTACCAGGCGAAAGGCTAAATAACTTTGTATGGAGGTACATCAAGGAAAGACAAGCCTGCAAGAGAAACTAATCAAGATTTAAACGTGTCCCTCAAGATTTACAGAAAAGGAAAAAAGACCAAGAAAACAAAAAGGATTTGATTTGACATGCGCCACGCATTTCAAAGATTACAGGGTATCTATTTTAACTGCTGGTGAGGTATAATTTAAGACAACTGAAGAACAGCATTTTGTATACAATTCACACTACAAGACTGAGGTACCTTCGACAGTAGGTTTTTGTCAAAAATAGATCAAAGGACTCGATTCAGAATGACTACTTTAAAGGATAAGGGGGCAGGAAAAAGAACCAAAACAAGCCCACAAATGAAAAAAACCCCAAACAACTAGACTAATAAATTCACTATCAAGTTTCTCCATCTTTGATGAAAGGACTTATGAAAAGTTTATGAAACTACAGATACAAGGCAGCAGCTCTGTCAAATCACAGCAATCTGGTCTGACTGACAGGTATACAGCTTCACAAACACATCCTGACAGTTACACACACTGCAGCACAAGGAATCGTATTTTAAATAAAGTTTGGAAAAACTAAAATATGACATTTACAAGATTTCTGAGCAAAAATACCTCAGGGACAAGTTCAGTCTGTATTACCTTCACTTCATCCTAGCTTTCCCTAAATATATTGTCCCAGGGTTGTACTTCTGATGTCTTCTATTCAGATATAGACCTAATGCCTAGGAACTACCTTGTCACTTTGTGTCTGCCAGAAGCTTTCAAAAAGCATTTTTATCTTAAATGTGAAGTGTTTTCCTGCTAGCAAAATGGCATTACATCTTGCAGAATTCTTCATTCATCTCCAGCAATACCACCTACCATGGAAGGTTAGATCTGAATCATCTCCCTTAAAGGAGGCTTGACAGTTCATTTCAGAGGTTCCTTTTTGTCTCCAATTTCAAGCAGAAAGTAGCGTACATTCAGAAATTTCAAGCAGCTGTGCAGCACTGCAACTGCCACAGAACTAAAATAACATTTCTCAGAATTAGTCTGTCATAGTTTAAAGCATCAAAAGTGTTAAGCAATTCTCAACTGACAATGTAATTACTGAGTGCAGCCTCAGTGATGCTATATACTTAAGGTTGAAAATGCTATTGCAATCTAAAACACTATTTTCAGTTTCTTGCAACGTTCTCAGTACCCTTCCCTTTAAGGCATATCTGACAGGGGCACACAGAAGCGCTCTTTTTTGACATGGGCCTCCTTCATAATTACGGGTTTTATTGACTAAAGAAGCCACTGTTCTTTGAAGATATTAATATTCAAACAGGAAATACAAGAAATTTTTAGACATAAATATTACAGAAACACAGTTTAGTAAAATCATTCATTCTTGTCCCACTGGGTCCTACTTGAATGACAAAAGCTATGCACATAGTTGAAAGCAGGTTACAATAGCAGTGTGGACACTATGAAATGGTAAAAAAAGCTCCTGAACTATGTGTAGTACAATCTGGATAAGATTTTAACATGAAATTCAGCTGTTATTTGTTGTCTCACAATCCCAGAGTGCCTAAACTCAATGAGTGACAGAACTCTGCATTCCTTAGAGCTAAGGCTCATGACCTCAAACACACTGAATTAAATGCTTGCATTTGACTCCTTGTATGTACTAGGAAGACCCAACGACAACCCCGCATTTCAACTGCAACACCCAAAAACCTCTGTGGTACGACAGCTAAGATCTTCAGTTTTACTGGATATGCACCCAAAGCCTCTCACTTCAGGCTCTGAAAATCATAAAGATGATGGCCTACTGACAAATTGTGTTCACTGCTTGCTCTGCCTGGTTGCAGGACATCTGTGGCAATAGTCAAGATAGACTAAACAGCGTTTGCCTGCCCCTTTTTGTGGCAGCCTATAGTAAAGGAATACAGACAGCAAGCTCTCTCCTTTTCTCCTTCTCCTTTTCTTCATCACTTTTCAATATTCAGCAATTTCTCAAAGTTCTGTAGCTTCTTCTGGGCTTTCTGAGGTGTTTATTAATTTACAAAGTTCCACAGTGCAAGAAGTTGTCAGCTTAAATAAGGGATGGCTTTTTTCCCCCCACTATCAGTCATCTTCAATGATTACCTGTCAATAAGCAAAGGATGTCTATTTAGTCATATTAAAATTCTTCCCAGAACACACCACAACTGTTTCCTTACCAAGACTGCCTTTTCAACTGGCAAGGTCGATTGAAGAACAGAGGGACAGAAAAATCACCCACCATTCTTTTCATCCTACCACATCTCTCCACTGTATTTAATCCAACAGACAACAGCAATTTATCATACACCATGTGCAAGACCATGAAAACACAGATTTTGTTATTTAACTTCCATGTTTTACCAGATGTAGTTACTGAACTAATATACTGAAATGTAGCAAGTGAATGTGCTGAATTTTCATTGATATAAAAATAGTAAATCCTCCCAGATTTATTTATTTATCTTGGGAGGGTACACTATTTCTTCCTTTTCCCCAACTAACATAGACAGCAAATATCCTTAATTTCTGTAGCTGAGGTCCCTAAATGTCAATGAATTAGGTATTTATTCTGAAGAACCAGAGAGGGTGAAACTGAAAAATGTCATATAAAAATAAATAAATAAATAAATGAGAGGTCCTTTTGGCATACTGAAAGTGAGCGACAGTGATCTGAATAAGCAAGTTTATTTCAAGACTGCTTTAAAAACACCACTGGCTTTAAAAATAGAAGTGAACATCCTCAGATCCTTTCTTTATAGAAGGAAAATTAAGAATGCAGAGACATCAAAAGACACAATAAAAAATGATTACTCAGCAAATCTTCAAACAATAGTTGGAAGAAATTAAAATAAAGAGAAATTCATGAAATCTATAGAATAAAGACAGAGAAAATTATAATTATTATTAGAGTGACTGCAATTTTTTAATTAATTTTATTCCTTTCCAACTTCCATTTATCTCGCTCTAAATGAGTTTATTTTATGCAGCTTTGAAATAAAGCTCTTGAGAAAAGAGGATATGGGTAGAGTAAAATGAGCAACTACCTTTTCCATCTGCAATGACCAATCACTGAAACACCAAAACACCAACTAAGCAGTTCATTATTTTAAACTTGAATTAAAAATAAAATTAACATTCTATCAACAAAGTGCATTATATGAATTCTACAAAGACTTAATAAAAAATTCTTCCTCCTTTTTATGTACAGTCAATGTGACATTTTTTCTTCCTCCTCAAAGCTGGAGACTTAAGAATTAATTTCATCCCACTGTGAATAATCTAGGCCTCTTTCAATACTTATAATATTTGCCTGCAAAAATTTATAGGCAGAACACTTGCAGTGAAAAACAGCAGGCCCAAACTTTTCAGTAAAATGATCAAAAGAACATGGTAAATTAATAACATAAAATGTTTTCAGCAAATAAACTGCTCCCTTAAAAATTTAATCCCCAGCAGATTCTTCAAAAGAGGCCTCATTATAATCTGCAGTCCTTTTGTACAGGTTAATTCAATGTAACAAAACTAGAGACCAATTTGTTCCACAAATACTGGTAGCTATTGTTCACGTAAACCATAGTCATAAAATATGCCTGAAATTTAGCCTAGAAAGTTGTATCTTCTCTTAGTTCAGCTACATTTTTCCCCACAAAATCATGTAGAAAGACCTTTTATGTAGACAGGTGTCAAAATTTTATACATATTCCTGAGAGAGGCTGATAAAAAAGTCAGAACAGACTTTCCAAGGATGAAATCCACAAGGTGAGAAGCAGCAATGTTCCTGCTGTCAATGGATGACAGCAAAAACAATCCAGGAGGAGGCACTTCCAGTCCTTCTACATACAGACATCTCTCCAGTAATTTTAGTTACTGGGGAGAACTACGAAATGTATACATTTCCATATAGTTCCTGCCCTGTTTTTAGTAAAATGCAGGACTTTACCCATACCAAGACCCTTATGAGAACACTTAGACAAAGCCTATACCCCTATTTTTAAAGCATACAACAAATACAGGACTTTGCAGCTAATTCAGTGACAAGACTTGGACATTACCGCTAACTTCCATGCAATCAATAAAAATTAAATGCATACATTATATTTAAAATAACTACAACTGCTTGAAGACCCTACAGATTTGTCCTGAATAAAGATCAGAGCAGGGGCATAAATGTTAATTTAAATGGAACCTTTTTCATAGCAATCAAGCTTTTAAGAAAATTAGTCAAACCTTAATTTTGTATCAATCACTAACAAAGTTCGAACATGATCAGACCTTCCACCTTCAAAACTAAAAATGCAACACTCACTTTATACATATTTTTCAATGTAACAACGTCATTTATTCCTCCTGTCTTGGCAATTTGCAAAAGGTCAGCTTGTTACACACTATGGAAAAAACTCTTAGACCATAAATTATTAAAGCGAGTTACATGACATTCCTCATCAACCTAAAGTTATTCCACACTAAGAAGTTTTGCACTAAGATATTAAATTGCAAGATTTTATAACTACGCTTCCAAACTGTAAATGCTTACCCTTTCAAATATATTATGAGAAACAGGGGGGAAACAGATCCAAAAGGAAAAGCACTAACAGAAAGGAATTGTTTTTCAAAAATTCTTAATTCTCCCTGTGCACCACAGAACATCAGAAATCCATTCTTTGATGATGCTGTAATGAAAGTAAGTTGCTCTGGTAATATATACAAAGCCCCAGATAAAAGCTTACAGGATTAAAGGATTACATGAAGGTTATTAAAGGGGCTTGGAAGGGAGGGAGCAAGATGCACGCTCTTTTAAATAATGATCATCGTTCTGTTCGGAAACATGATAAGTTTGTTTTTAGGTTGTGTTTTAGCCTTAGTAATAAATGTTCTACTTACTGTCTTTTGAGCAAAACCAAACCAATAATACATACAGACACAAGTGCTGAACTCGGTTTTCAAATGCAGAAGAAAGATTTGTTTGCAACATAAATCTGTTGCATTGGCATAATTTCATTAAATAGAGGTTTCAGTTCTGAACTGGCACATTATATATTGCATTTTTATCCAAAAGACTGTCAAGCACCATATTTTCAGTATTTCTTCCTATGGAAAAACAGATCTAAATGAAAAATTGACGTATCACTGTAATGAATTACACTGTTTATTACTTCTAAAATAAATATGAGACTATTGTTAATTTACTCACATTATCGATATACATTATGCAAGAGTTTCACAAAGTTTACAGTTGACCAAGACTGAATCCACTGTGGCCTCTTATTTCACTACTATTGAAAGTAACTGCAACTCATCATATGAGCAGATGTCTTTATAAAGAACCTGGAGTCTTCCCATACATCTCAAAGCACTGGGTTTCAGCTCATACCCAAAAGAAAATTCCAGCATTAAGAATATATAACTGCCTCCCACAAGGAAAATCCTCAATATGATTTGTAGTTACTGCAATTATTTTAAAGGTACTGGGTGCACCATACCCATGACGGTTGTATTCATTTTCAATGTAGTTGAACTGAATTTATTAAATATAAAATACTTGTCTCAGGCATGTAAGGTATCAGACTAATGGCCTATTAGTTTCTTCTAATGCAGCTGTGCATTTTACAATTAAAGCTTCCTTGAGAATTGTCTAATTTCTTAAAACTGTTAAAAAATAAGAAAAATATGAAAAAAATTAAAATTAGACACTATTTGATTCTAAACAATACTGATGGTCCCAGTGTGCTGGGTATAGCTGGTATAGAAAAAAATTACTACAGTAATTGAAACAGCACTCTAGCTCTTTGCAGATATAATAAAATACTTGACATCTCCTTGGGGACTCATTTGTTTATAATAATTAAGCATAAATTGAAACTCTTGCTGAGGGCAAATCTGTAAACAAGTATTTACCGTAGCTATCTAAGAAAACAGGGAAGTCTGTCTGCTTTGCAACCAGCAATTAATAGTCACTTAGAATCTTAGAACAGTTTGGGTTGGGAGCTTTGAAGGTCATCTAGTCCAACCTCCCTGCAATGAGCAAGGACATCTTGAACCAGCTCAGGCTGCTCAGAGCCCCACCCAACCTGATTGTGAATTTTTCCAGGGATGGTTCATCTACCACCTCTGTGGATAAGGTTACTTTTAGGGTAACACATGGACTGAAATTCAAATATTTGGTCTGCACTCAGTAAATGCATTTCATTTTACACATTACAAATCTGGTTCATATATTATGCAGGTCAATGAAAAAAAAAATCAATTGAGATAGTTTATCACTTTCCAAAAGCAGGTTATTTGCAAGTTCACACAAACATTTTACAGTAACATGTTTCTTCCACATTTCCTAGTATATATCACAGTACCTAACGAAAGTGCATTAGCTGAAGACTCTGTGACCAGGTTTCTTTTTGTAAATTTGTTTTAAAATAATTGATGTAAAATATATTCAAAAATTATGTAACAACTGAAAAGATCCAGAAACCAAAAATGCAGGTAGCTGTTGATGTCCTAGTTAAAAGGCATTTGATAACAACATTTCAAGTCTTTTTGCCAATCAATAAGTTATCCTATAGACAACAAGCAGAAAAAAAGGCCAGAAAGTGAATATGCATGAGAAGAATGAGATGTATGAGAAACCCAGATAAAATAAAACCTTTACAATTAATAGTGAGCATGTACTTGTGAGTATTATTTAAATTATCCATTTTATCCCTCCAATAATATTAACTTTTAACTGGTTTTCTAATATACCTGCTGGAAAGATACTGCTTAGTATCCATGGCTGGGTACAGAGGATCTACAGGAATAATTTTATTAACGTTACTGGGTGCTACTAGTCTAAATCATAACCAGAAAAAAACCCACAATAATATAAAACTCAAATCACAGATGCAATATGTACATAGCTTTGTCTGCATTTAAAATACATAAATCCACTATTAAATCCTTGTGCTGCACAGCAGTTGCACAAAATCCTATCTCTGACTAGAAACCTCATGCAGAAAATGTTAAAAAGTTGGTAGGAAAATTCCAAGCACTTGAGAACAAGGTTTCTTGATTTCCATCTTAGTATTTTCTATACACCTTACATTCATCAAAATAACTGATAGGCTTTATGCCCATTGAAAGTATCAGATATTCATAGGTCACTGTCACCCCTTCTGCTGGTAGGGAGTGACTCTGAAGAGACAGGCTGGAGTGTATAGTGTATAGTGTATATCCACACCATCCTTTCAAACTCCTGGCACAGGAAGAACCACTAGCAAGACCCTCAGCACTCGAAAACCATCCTCTACAGTAACCACTAACAGAGCTAAACAGTGGCCTGCTAAAAGGGCACAAAACTGAGCTGGTCATTCCACGGCCACATGCTGCCTTGGAGCTATTCTCTGCTAGAGTCCCCATTTCATTTCACCCCATTCTTCAGTACAAGCTCAAATAATCTGTATCCCAAGGATTTTGCTAAAATTTTCTACAGTTAGGCAGTATTCACTACCTTGATGCAGCTTCTTTTGAGTACTTTACTGAAGCACAGCACTGTAGCAGGCACAATTCATAAATTATCTTTGTTGTGTTTTATACCTTTCACTTGCAGTACTTGCCCAACTTGCTCCAGTTATAAAGCTTCATACATATGGATAATGCTCCTTTGTATGTGCTAACAATACTGGCAGGTTTTCCTTCAATAAACCACTCCAGATGTTAGTCTCAGTAATTATGTCTGACATCTCTCAGCTTTGGTAATGAAATACTGCTGATACAATTCCTTGTTTGTATTTCTATGGATCATCTTCAGACATAAAAACTACGGAGTTAAAACAGCCACACAGATGAACACAGAATGAAAATCTGCTAAAATGAATACGCAGCCACTGCTTGATTAGCATAAAGAGGATAAATATGGAAATACAGCATTCTATGCAAAAACTATCAGTTGTACAGTATATTTCACTTTTCTGCCTAATAAAGTGCCCTTTAAAGTACTATATATACATACCACTAAACGAAAGACAAAATTACCACCGTTATCATTATCATGTAACATCATATAAAATATAACCTCTTCCTTGCTTCAAAGATTCAAAACCCAACTTTACACAATAGATCTACTGCCAACAAGGTATGATAAAAAATATGTACAGCAAAATTTCTAACCTGGGAAGTATTTAATTCAATACTTATTTTACCTAAATACTACCACATCAACTAAACAGAATATTTAAAATCCTTATGGAAAAATGTAGTTAAATAATTTACATTCAAAAAGCTTGAATTTTGCAGATGGGATCTAAGAGAATGAGGATTCTGGAAGGTATATCATAAATGCTCAAGAAGTCATCATAGGCTCATACAGCTGTCACAAGCTTTTTAAATTATCACATTGTGTCATCATTATATATAGTGACACTATATAAATGACACTATATAAATGTCATCACTAACATTGAAATTATTAAATCAGTACTCAAATCAGTAATTAAAACAGTACATCTACTGCCAATGCCCAAAATCTCTAATATTAGTAGTGCTGTCAAGGTTGTATGGGGCACATAGAAGGGAATTTAGGCAGGAGCTGATTTTTATAAATAAATATAAATTGAAAACAAACACTTCTTACAGTCTTAAGCCGTTACAGTTGTCATGCCAATATTTCTGCCAACATTATTTTACTTCAGATAAATTATGAAATAGTGTTGACAACTTCTAAGTGATAATCGCTTTCCTATATTTTACACACAATAAAACCTGACATATTATACAAACATATTAATTACTATGCCTGCCCAGCAACATTAAACTCCATCACTCAGAAGCAACTTTTAGAATCTAACCATTAGCACAAACCAGGTTTAATTTTTTTTAAAGTAAGAATAATGTAAAAATCGTTTCAACTACTGACTTCAGCAGGACTGAAATTAAGCCAAAGTGACTTAAATCACTAAAAACTGAAGTGAATTATAATTTAAAGTCTCCTTAATTGAAAGTCAGGAAGCTACTCATATTTACTGTAATACACAATTCCACCACTTTCAACACATAAACCAAAAACTTCAGCACACGAAGCAATGAAAGAACTTCCCCACAGGCTACATGAAGTATGAGAAATGGGCTGTTTCCCAAATAGTATTATGACTGCTCATATTGTTATTCTGCCACTTCATACCATAACTGAAAATCATTCACAAAAACACACAATTACAATAATGATGTCCCGTCACTGAACATTTTGTTTACATAAGCATGAGCAAATGTTTTGAACAGAAATATGTGGATGCACATACAGCTGCCCGTCCCCACAGCAAAAAGCCCAGAGACTCTTAAGCAGCAGATGCAGTACACTGGATGTGCTTCCTTAAACTCAAGGTCATCCAGAATAGTTAATGGGTTTGGATTTCTCCAAGCATTTTGAGGCATTTAAGTCAGCAAAATGTTTGTCTAACTACAACATACAGTTAATGATCAAATAAGAAACCAGTTGTAACTGGCCATCCATGACAAAATCTCATTAGTATAGTTTACTAGTGAAGCAAAAATTATGTTTTGTAAGAAATAAGGAAGTAAATTTGTCAAAAGGATTCATGTATTACAAAAAAAAATCATTTTAACATCTCAGAAGAATGAATTGGGGCTTGCTCCATCAAATAAGAGAAGAAAGGTCAAAAGGCGTCAGAGGACCATTATCTGCAATTCTGAAGATCTTGATGTGCCCATCACATGAACCCTGTTAACCAGAACTACAGCATTTAAGTGGAAAAAGTGAATTGATGCTAGTGCTGTCATTCATAACAAGGTATATGAAATGTCCTGACGATTTTATTTAACTTAGACTGTGCTAATTACTTGGCAGGTCATTTTTTTCCTGGTAGGATGAAAGAAAAGAACTAAGAAAAGCTCAGCAGACTTGGAAGGGAGTTATTTTAGCAGAATATGAACAGCGTATTTTGGGGAGGCATTAGGTGAAATATATCAAATGCTTCAGATGATTCAGAAAGTTCAAGTAGGTAGGTGCTACAGACACTTTAGATTTCAACACACCCCTGATTTATACGACTATACAGAGAAAAATCAAGTTCAGAAATGAAATTTTAAAAAAGCTGGACATTTTAATTGTGCAGATTCATTAAACTCCCTATGTTTTCTTCTAGAAATGTCTGTCTGAAGCCTAGAACCAGTCAATGGGAAAGAGCTGACACTGGGGATTATCCTCTGCATGAGTACATTTGAACTTACAAAAAGAGTCAGCTCCTTACAGACAGGACAGAAAGCCCAAGAGGGCATTGGTACAAGCTTTTCTAACACTCAGATGAACGATTTCATGACCTAGGACAAAGCTGACATGTTGGTAAATGAAATTCAAAGGCAAACTTTCCCTTTGTCCATGCTCATGACCCATCTTCAAGGTATACAACAGAAAGGGGTAAACTGAATCGCTTAGAAGCAGCAAGCAGCACGAAATGGCACATCAGAGGCACAGAACTTTGTCTTTCTATAGCCTAGGCCATTGACCTATGTTTTGAAATACCCACACCATGCAAAATAAAAATGTTAAATTTTGTATGCTGGCTACATCATAATGAAAGATAAATCATGGGAAGATAAAACTGTAATGACTATTCTTCATGGAAAAAAAACCCCTATGTGTTAGGAATATTTTACGATGCACAGTGAAAAAAATAATTTTACATAGCTCTACAGTGTTATTTTCTGTGACTTCTCTGGGAGGAGAACCACCTCCAGCTAAAGAACTACCTCTTGATCTCTCTGTTCTTCAAGTAAAGCCTTCTATAGTACTAACACAGCACATAAAAGTGTGCTTACCTAGGATCTAAAAAGCATCATTATTTTGACAGGACTGCCTACATAACAATATGCTTGTGCTAGACTACTGTGGTTAATTGAGATCTAAAGGCTGAAGTAATGAGACAAAAAACATTAACTCCATTGTATTCACCAAAGGTGAAGTGACTGAGTGCTGTGACAGATACCAATTTCCACAGCCAGAAGTTTCTGTCAAAAAACATTTGATCTGTGATTCCTTTCAAAAAGGCTTAAGAATAGAGCTAAAATATTTCAGTTCAAGAGGGGTCTCTAGTGAGAAGCCAACACTCACCACTCTGAAATTCCTTGGAAAGAAACAGATTGCTTATGCCACGCCCGGATATATTTCCCAAACAAGCGGTTTCCTACAGTATCAAAACATGAATTCAGAGACAGACTAGTTTTATTTGCTCTCATGCAATATATCACAAACTTGTTCCTCAATAAAAAGATCCTGACTTTTCTAAAAACACAGACCATACCAACCTTCCATTACCAGCTACAGTCTTTGCAACTGGCTCAAGCACAAGCATTGAGTAAGCTGGTATTAAAAGTTTATAGAAGAAATATGAATTCTTCAAAAGCATCATTACTGCCTTTTACCTTCTGAACCATGTTTTGAACCATGTGCAAAACAAAGCCACAGCATTCTCCCTCCTGGCCCACATGGCCATTCTTCACCAGCCAGCCTTTCTTTTAAAAGGCAGGTGGTACTTAATGCTAAGGCTTAGCTAGCTGCATCCAGACAATAATAACTATTTTTATTACTTGGTATCTGAGATAAGAGGATTCTGTCATTAAAGTGTTCTCTTATGCAGTGCTTATTCCTGCTCTAGTATACTGGCTGAGTCTGGGAAAGCTTGGAATTGATCACTTCCATTTGTTTTAATAAACTGCCCTACTTAACTCCCAAGACTGTGTTAGATTCATTCTCCAAGAGGTTTCAATTACTGTGATTAAAATATGTCAATTTTAGATTACTCTAATTGTTATTTTTAAAAGGAAGCCTTAATTTATTATGTATTTTCTAGCAAGCTACACAGACACCCTATGCAAAATATGAAGATATAAACCCCGTTTCTGTTCTCAAAAGAATAAATAGTATTTTGAACCAAGTTTCTGTGCTCTCAGTGCAATGTGATGCAAAGAATTCCTAGCAGCATCTTTCTGCACGTGAAAATATCTTGACAGCTGCACTGCTTGAATGTTGTTATGTATTTACATCATTACATGGTTCCAGCAGGTTTTGAGTACGTTTTCCAAATAAAATTCTTAATTTACTTGAACCCTGGCAGTGCTGTATCCATGCCAGTGGAACACTGTTACTGCGTACTTGTACTGTGCTTTAAGGAACAACTCTTGTTTACTGCAGGGAGCCTTGCAATGTTTTCCCCCACAGAGAGTGTGCAGAACATCATCCAACCCAGAGGAATGGGAACATGGCAGCACCATGCCAGGAAAATTGCACCTTCAAGTAAGGACAAAGGTGCACATCTTTGTAACAAAGCAGTCTCCTGCCACTGACTGACAGCACAAGTGAAAGGTGAATACAGAGATACAGACAAGAAAAACCTGAAAAAGCTCCTGAATCTTCTCAGGCTGGAAGACTGTGACAGAAGTAAAGAATTGAGATGGGACAGAGGAAAGGTCTCAGAACGTCAGATTTTGAACACCAGGAAACACTGTTCTCCTGTGAGGGTGACCAAGCACTGGCACAGCCTACCCAGGGAGGATGCGGAGTGTGCCTCCTGGAGATACTTAAAAGCCATCTGAACATGACCCTGGGCATTCTGCCGTAGGTGTCCCTGCTTGACCAGAGGGGTTGGATGAGATGACATCCAGAGGCCCCTTCCAACCTCAGACATTCTGAAATTTTTTGAATTATATTGAGGCAAAATATGTGCAAAAAATGTCTGACCCAGGATTTGCCTGTTACATTATACCCATATGACAATAACACCTATTTTTAAATGCCCATTATAAACCTGACAAGATCTTTCACATTTTGACTGCTAAGAGATGCATACAGTACTTTATATTACCCCAATCAGATGACATTAAATGATCACATGAAGAAATTCTTATTTTCAAGATAGCTGTAAATCTCTGTGTGACTTAGCTTCTCTAACTCCTGGCATATTTAGAGGCATCACATCAATTTTTAGAAACTCACTTCACCTGTAACTAAAGCACCTAATGGAATATGAATTAAAATAATTGGTAAGTACCTGTACCTTTGAGAATATTTACTACATGTTTATGTGGGAGCACAGCCAGAGTAATGAAAATCCTAATTTTTTTGACTTTTCATAATATGCTGTAATTTGTTCAAAGTTTTAAGTGCAAGTAAGATTATATTACATTTCCCTTTGAACAGATTTCCTTTCTGTTTCAATATTTCATAACATGATACAGAAACTATGTCTGACCATTGTAATTAACTTAATATTACACAGCATTACCATTTATATTCTAAAGACAAATAGACAGCCAGTACCATGCCAAACATAACCCATCTAACTTACTTACCCCATGCTCACAGGAATATTAAGTTAAAGAATCTGTTTACCAGCAAATGTGGTTTTCTGCAGACACAGGAAATAAACTTTCTTTTGTAGTAGTTATTCATCATAAAGCAAATACTGCAACCTGTTTTGCAAGCTGTTACTTCTCCTACTTGAATTACATCTTTCAGCTTTCTGTAGCTGTCATTAACTTTGGCCTCTTCTTTATCTTCAATCTGAAGTTAATTCTCTGGCCAGCATGTTGCTTGCTGCTTTGAGGGATTAAATATAAGGCTTTATGAAGAAAAGGAGCTTTTCATACAATGCTATTACACCATGATAGCTTTCACAAAAATTGTTGACTCTTGAAAAATGCACGTTAAACATACATGCTGTTCATTTAAAAAGAAGTATTATCATACTGTAAAATAATAAAAAAGGATTATTTTAAAACATTCACTAAACATATATGCAATCCTATTAAAAGAAGCAGGCAATAACATACCCACACTGTCAGCACAGAACACAGACACTGGGAATGCTGTTTGCTGTTTATACCCCATGAACCACTATTCTTTTGAGACATATTCAAAATCATACCTAAGATTTTACTTATAAAGGCAATTCTTTTAGGAAAATGATAAATCTAGAGAAGCATTCTACTATTGCAGGTTAAAAATCTGTGTTGCTGTTGTACCAGCCTTGCATTTCATCTCGCTTCAGCTGCTGATGAAGTGAAACATTTATCTACAGGCCAATTTGGAAATTCAGGACAGTAATTAAATGGTTTATGCTAACCATAATAGAGTGTGTCTGCGCTAATGTCTAAGATCTGTCTAACCAGTGAATGCAGTAAAAGAGAAGAAATTTTGCGTATTTTTGGACTACATTTCCTTTCACATGTACTTCAAAACAGAAACAGATAACTCTTATGGGATAAAAATACATACAAACTTCAATTTTTTTTAAATGAGCAATTTCATCTGACCCTGCTAATCTAGCTGAGTGCAAGCACAGTACCTCAGGCTTTCCTATTACAAACACCTGTGAAAATCTCAGAAATCTAAAGTACCTGTGAGATGCTAGCCACGCTTAACCTGATGACCAGGACATTCGTTAGAAATAATGGCAATATCACTCTCATTTCCCTTCCCATTATGTCTTTTATTCCATAAAATTGAGAATTGCATAGTAAGCTTCAAGAGACAATACTGCTAACAATTTAGCTACTGAAACATCACAGTTGAGGGAATTTCCAACAGCCTTCCTCAACACCTGTCACTACCTAATACTATAAATTTAAACCCCCAAATTCCGCATTAAAAAAAATAAAAGATGACACCAAAACTACATTTCCGTCAGTGCAGCAACAAGCCTGTCTCTGGAAAGAACATTCTGCACCATTATTTTGTTTCATTGAAAATCACATTATATGCAAAAAAGAAAGTACCTATTTCAATATCTTCTACAAGCAATAATCACTCAGATGTGTTCTCTTTCCTGAAGTAGTCCAAAATACTAAAATAAAGAGTGTTTCTAACTTCAGTTAATTTGCACTGGATTACAGCTGAGAGACTTAAGTAAAAAAAATATATTATTAATATTACATCTGTTACAGATGGAATAAACATGGATAAGCATAATCTTTTCATTGTTTTATGGAACCACAATCCACCAGCAAGTGTACAAATCCGCGTGATATCCCTGAGTGCTGGATTTAAATTGGGGTCTTGGAGAGAGGTAAAAGATGCACAAGAACTTAAGTACACAAGAATCCTTAGCCGACTAAACATGTAAGCTAGCTTCTGCAACTCATTTTCAGGGATAAAGCACATCTTTATTTCAGCATAATCAACAAAATTTCTCACTTGTTTCTGAATTTCCAGAGAGCAGAGAGAATAAGCACACAAATGGGGCCTTGGGAACCTGCAGCTCAGCATGGCACACTGCAGTATTCTTCCCACAAGCTCTCCATGAAAACCAGAGATGAAAGCTTAGCTGCAGTAGCTGTGAATGCAAAAGCCCTGACACATACCCGTATATGTACCCAGCAAGAGAAATTAACTGTCACCAAAAGCATTTTTGTTCCAGTGTAACTGCACATACACTGGATTCAGCACTGCAGAATTAGCAGCCCACATAACATATACAGTTCTTCATACTTTGAAATATCTGAATACCTGTAACTTACTTTTCCGGATGCCACTATTGATGCCTTCAAGTATTTCTAGTTTTTTACTCTTCATGTATCTGTAACTTGCTGTAGTTCTATGTTTCTTACAAAGTGCTAAAATCCTCTGTTCCTGGGACCTTTGGCCAAACAAGGCTCTCTGAATACAGATTCAAGGACATATTTGTTGCCTTAGGGCCTGAAAATATGTAAACAGCTGTGAGATGGGGGGAGCAGGACTGGGGTGGTTAACATCATCACCTAATGGCGCGATTGGAGAATTAAGGGCCAATATGCCAATGGGACAGAACTTATAAATGTTGAAGGGCTCGTGACCCAGTGTCCATTTTGGGTGTCGTCCCCGGGGAGGGGGGCTTTGCTTGCCCGAATGTACCTTCAAGGCTTTTGCAGGTCTTGAATAAATTGTCCACATTTATACTCCTAATTTGTCTTGGCCTCTGTTTAAGGTAGCCTGACTTTTAGGTAACACTAATCCTTGAAAAGATTTTGAGTTTAGTCCTTTTAGACCTTGTCTTCAGATTAAAAATACTACCAGTAGAAGCACCTCCCTTGAAAGAGTTCTAGAGCACTGACATGAGGCTTTCTGTGGAAGAATTCCCCCTGATGTCCAACCTGAACCTCCCAGGCACGGCTGAGGCTATCTTGTCCTGTCGCTGGCTACCAGGAAGGAGAGGCTGATCCCCACCTGGCTACACCCTCCTTTCAGGGAGCTGCAGAGAGCAATAAGGTCACCCCTGAGCCGCCTCTTCTCCAGGCTAAACACCCGCAGCTCCCTCAGCCATTCCTCACAGGACTTACCCTCCAGACCCTTCACCAGCTCTGCTGCCCTTCCCTGGACTTGCTCCAGCCCCTCAATGTCCTTCCCGAATTGAGGGGCCCTAAACTGGACACGGGACTTGAGGTGTGGCCTGACCAGCACTGAGTGCAGGGGATGGAGCCACTGGAAGATGGGGGAAAGATAAAGATGGAAAGGGTTCCACCCCTCAATGTCATCACAAGGATGAACACATGGATAAAGTCCTCCAGTACCTAAGAGAAAGGGCTTTGACACTTCAGCATCTGCTCTTCAACAGGCAGCCTGCTGATAGCTGAGGGCAGGCCTTCAACTAATGGGAATGGGAAATAAATGGCTCTTTTTTAATGAAATTGTTTAGTCAACACCTCACATATACTGTTATTTATCGTGGGTGCGTGCAGGGTGTTAGTTGAAAAGGGCAAATTAGGTCTGAGGTTCAAAGTGAAAGCTAACAACAAGGTACTCAGTCACTTTGATTAACCAAGCAGCACTCGCCTCTGAACAATGCACTGTATGAACACTGAAATCCAAAATTGTTTACCTAATTATGATTTTAAAATAGGCATGAAGCACTTGAAACTTACAGCACAGGTGTAACAATGAACAGTAAACAAACTCCTTACAGAAAATACCAGAACAGGTGTCTAGAGGATACTCTATGTTTTACACAAAGAGCAGATGAATTATTATTTAATTAAGCTTGCCTTGAAAGCATATCCAAAGAAACCCTGAGCATCTGCTTCTCACACCACAATTCTGCCTCCATAATGCTGATTATCTACTAACAAACAACAAACTCTTCAAAAATTTCTGTCATCATTCCTCTTGGCTGACTACTTACTTCACCCGAACAACTGAAATAAGTTGATCATAGTTAAGAGCACTACATATAAAAACCCTTTAATGACTTGAGAGAGTAATTTTAAAATAATTTCTTAGTCCCAGATCCCAAAAAACCTACATTTATTCTGAAGAACTTCAAACTTGAAGCGCTTCACTAAGATTTAGACACTCTCAAATCCATATTGTACTCTCCAAAACTTAAGAAATGCTTGTCATTATATATATATATATATATAATTTAGACAAGAATATTTTCTTTCATCCCTCTGCCCCACACCTGGGTCACGAACTATTTGTGTTTGAAGCTAAGCCTGATATTCAGCTCTCAAAGGTGGTTTGAGAGAATTTTAAAAAGCAGCCAGAAAAAAAAAAACCAAACAAACAACACTGAGGAACGTAACATTTCAAGCTGGATTTCTTTAAAAATAAAGAAAATAACTGAACCCCATTAAGAACTTCCAGCCTAATAATATGAATACAGAACACCACAGGAAGTATCCTACACTGTGTGGAGGCAATCCAGTGGTTGGGAACTTGTTCCTCAACACAGCAACTTGAACTCAGCCAAGAGAATAAAATGAACCAACTTAAAAGCACAAATTTACATTCGCAAAATTAAAAGTCTACTAAAACATTCAAAAGATTAAAATAACCTTGTGAGCATTGAAGTTTCAGTTAAAATCTTACTGGAAAAAATGAAACAGCAGTAAAATGTAAACATGATGCAGCACATCAGCTAAGCCTGCGCTTAATGGTGGTAGGAAACACCCAAGAGAAGAATATTGCATAGAGCAGAAATGCAATGGGGGTTTGATTCAATGCCTATCTAAAATAGTAACTGTGGGCTGAAGGAAGCAGGTAAAAGTATAGTGGTAATTCTCCTAATGCTCACCACCCAGGGAGTACAGCAGCACTTCCCAGGCTTGTACGGGGCACCCTGACCAAACACAGCCCAGAGCGTGCTCAGCTCTCTGGGTTAACAGTGAAAGTGGACTTTGCATAGGATCCTGCAGCTCCTTAAACAACCAGAGCTTCACACGACAAAATTCAAACTGCCAGGTAGCCATTGCCGTTTCAGGTGAGATTTAGTGCTTTACAAAAATACTCAAATAGTCTAGTTACCTTATAGATCTTCTCTCACCAAGCTCCTTGGAGGTAACAGATATGTTCTAGTAACAAAAGCCCCCTCTTAGGAGAATTGAGAATTCATATGACAAAGTTTACTGTTAACACTGGTACTTTTCCTCCCTTTCTCTTCCTCATTGAAGTTTTCCACTTGCAGCTTTACAGATTGTATGCAAGATCTGATACCTTCTTCTCCACCTCACCTCAGCCTTACTCTTGTGGGCAGAAATCCTTTAATTTATCATATTTGCTAAAGACATTCATTCAGTAAAACCAAGGGGAAAAGTATTTTACTATATATTTTTTCTGTATTCATTCTTTTATTATTAGGAGAAAAGTCTAGAGTATCAAGTAAATACCTTGAGGAAAATATACAAAAACATATTTCAATCACAATAATTTGCCTCCAGAACAAAATCACCTAGTTTCTCCTGGAAACTGAATTTTCAGTTAGTTCTGTTTGAACAGAAGCAAACCTGGAATTTGTTAGATAAAGCAAAAGTGGGTCAATCTAAATCTCAATTCTTCATGAAGCAGAGGATGGCTTAGTGCTGTGTGTCAGGATCACAATCAGTTTCAAGTTTGTCAACTGCAGCTTCTCTGACAATGGCTGGTAACAAGTCAACTTTTATTCTTTTACCCCAAGGTTCAAAAAAAAATTCTTGAAGGAACATTTAACTGACCTCACAGTGCTAACTCAGTCCACTCTAAAGTGATAAATGACCAGCTCTACGGGGCTCCACTTAGAAAAACTTTAAATATCACAGCTGCCCACTAACACTAAAAGGTTCTTCAGTTTTGACCCACACTTTTCCTGCACAGATGCAGGGAAAGGGAGGGGGGAAGGATTTTATCCTGAGGGCAGGAAAGAGATGTTGATTGAAATCTTAAATGATACTTCCACTTAAGACATTAGAGAATATACTTTCTTATGTTACTGAGAGCAATAAATATACTTACTGCGTGTTTAACCTTGACTACTGAAGTTTTTCTCAAACCACTGGAGACACAAATGGTAATACATAGGCTATAAATTCTTTTCCTGGTCAAACTGCTCAAAGGTTCCCAATTTAATTAAAATTGTTGTTGATTTATTATCAGTTCCAATTGACTATGCTCTATACATCGACAGCACTGATTTTTTTAAGAAGTTTGGCTGGGTTTGTTTTATGGTAGGTTTTTGTTGGGGATTTTTTTATGTGGGTTTTTTAAACAATTTATTCACAGTGTTAAAATCAACAGTAGATGTGTAACTAAGCCATCAATTTTGCTTATAACATTGAAAGGATGTGCTTCACTTATCTGAGTAAAATTCTTTTTTCCTGGTGATATCAGAGTGCACTGAATTATAGGTGTTTTCAGAGGGTCAGAAAGTATTTTTAAGAATATCTACTTTACAAATTATAGAAATATGTCATGCCAGCTGTTATTTTATACAAATGCTGAATTTCTTGTTCAAAGTGCTGAAAATAAAGGACAGGTTATCCCTAAGACAATAATTTCTTAAGACCGATGTATTTATTAAGGATCTTCCAAAGTAATCTCTTCTCATTCCTATTCCCATATCAACCATATGCAGCTATCCACCTCAGCATACAGAAACTTGGGCTATGACTACATAAAATACAGATGTAGAAAAGGTATCTATTAAGGAAAGTTGTTAATACTCGATGGTCTTATTTCACAGGTACGCGCTGTGTGAACCTTCAGAAGACACTGGAACATTTTTTTCCTGAATGAGTAAAACCTAGCATCCACTCATTCACTTAAAAACCCCAACAAAAAAGCAGACAAAAAAAACCCCATGAATGAACAAGTGCTTTCACTCAAAAACCCCGACACACTCCTACACACAAGAGAAAAGTAACCCAGAAGTTATGGTGATGCTACTCTACCAATGTTCTGCTGGAGACGAAAGTGTCAAAGTGAATAATTGATCGACTGTGACACCGCAATAGCTGGGACTACACAGCAAAAGAGAGGGAAAGATCCCTAAGGACCAAAGTGCACATCTCTGTAGTGGGATCAGCTGTAATAAATCTAAGCTGACAAGTATTCAGAGACTGAAGCAATGTTCCATCAAATATTTTTAAAGTCAGTTCCACACAAGTCAACCCAGCTTTGCCTGGAGATTTATCAGACATTTAGCTGGTGCACGTGATCACTTGTTAAAGTGAAGAGGAAAGCAAAAGAAGTGGACAAATGAGAGATACCGGACCAAGGCACAATAAGATTTTAATGCCCAAGGATGAACTTTCACATTTCATTAAAGTTTAGAAAAATCTAAAAAACTCTCTCACATGCATTTTCAAACTATCTTTTGCTTTCCCCTAAAGGTTTTCATTTATGGAAAAGAACTGAAAAACTATTTTATTTGCCTAAAATTAGTAGCATGTTCCAATCAAGGTTCTTGAATTATTTTTTCTTTTTAAGTTGCATATACAAATTGTTCTTTATGTCCTAGCATAGTTGCACATTTTACATTTCCAAGGTTTTACAGAAAAGTTTGTAAAAGGCTGCTGAGAAAAGCAGGAAAAAATCAAACAAAAATAAGACATTTGATTAAAAAGGACTTCAGGAAACAGTACAAAAAAATTAAGGTATCATTCATTCACTCAAGAAAAATCAGTTTACTAATATCCTTCCCAGTATCAGCTTAAAGAAAAGAGGAAGAACAGTCATGGAGTCCCTGTTCAAGAACCACCACCCTTAACAGCAGACAGACTACGTCTCTTTAATACTGGGAATTCTTCAAAACACATAACAAAAGGGACAATTTGGCAACTCCTGATGTCATCAAAAAACTCCACCATTTGGCAACAAAAATAGACATATCAAGTATCCCACTGTGCCAGGTTGACTCTGTATCCTTCTTCCATCTAGACCTCCAGGAGCAATATGGACAGCCCACAAATACTGAAACTCAACACAGCTCAAATATAGATACCATTAATCAAACTCTGCTAAGACCAAGCCTTCCTGAAATATAGAAACATAGAAAACGATAAAGCAGGGAGTGGAAGATGGAGATGGTACAGGGAACAGAGTGATACAGAAAGGAAGGGGGGGAAAAATCAGCTAAAGGTCATGAAACAGGATGAGAAGGTAGAATTCTGTACCACTTGACAAAGACCATTCAGGGACAGTGGAACTGAGAATCAAACATTCTCCAGTGAGAGCCCGGGCTCCATCCTCCTTTTGGGTGTTGGTCTGGTAATAACACACAGTGCAAGCATGACCCTGTTCATAGTGTTAATGGTAATTCTCTGGGTTTGGCTTCAAACAAGTGAAGTGCCAAGACGCTGTGGAAAGTCCTCAGTGGTATTCCAGACTGGAACAGACTGTCTGTTCCCCAGAGGTTCATGTTTGCAAAATTTAGTGGATCTGAGTCAACTGGCTTAGGGATGTAGGAGTCTGAAGATATTTCTACAAAAAGTCTCTGAATCTCACTGCCAGCAGGAAATTCTTTGACTGTTTGATTTATTTACATCCACATTTTCATATCCAAGTTTGATGACAGCCATCTACTGACAATGAGGTTTATGGAGTGAACATAGATGGATAAACTGTCACACAAACTGACATCCACAGTTTTACTCATGTGATGATGGAAGCTGGCACCAGCTCATCTGTGTGAATGAGAGAAGACAGTACAGGGTGGAGATGTATCGTGAGGGGCTGTTAAAGTCCCTGAACACAAACACAAGGAGTTCATAATTGATGAGGTAAGGATGTAAGAGCCAGATGGATTTCTATCACACGGTCTTTTTTCATCCTCATTTATGTTCTTTTCTGTCCAAGTATGCAGGAGTTGGTGGTTTCAATGATGCACTGCTACCCTACCTAATACCCATCGTGGCCAAAATGCAGCACTGCATCTGGAGCCCTCCTGCTGCAACTGCCATAAACAGCTCAGGGCAGCCTATTCCCCAAGAAAGGACATGCAATTCTAACTCTGCTAAACCAACACTGCTGCAGGTCACTAAGAAACAAGGACTACAGCAAGGTGACCAATTCTGTTTTGAGTATCACCCTGCCTTCTTTTTTTTTCTTTTGAAGCTTTTGATTAACTTTAAAAGTACTAAAGCAAATAGTTTCAGAATTTTAAAATTCACCGGTAAGCATTTTTATAGACCAACATGTATCAGCTGCAAACTGATCAATGAAATGTAATTATCATAGAATGGTTTGACTTGTAAGGGACCTCAAAGACCATCCCATTCCAATCCCCTTGCCATGGGCAGGGACACCCTCCATTAGACCAGACTCATTAAAACTCACCTTGAACACTTGCAGGCATGGGGCATCCACAATTTTTCTTGGCAACATGTTCCAGTGCCTCAGCACCTTCATAGTAAAGATTTCTTCTAATTTCCTTCTAATATCCAATCTAATCCTACACTCTTTCAGTTTAAAGCCATTATCCCTTGTCTTCTATTCCAAAACCATAATATATCATTACTAATTTGTTATCTTTGATACTGAGACCCTCCAGAGTTACTGTATTATTTACTAATCTGTGTAGATACTGACATGTAAAGAAAAGTTTTTTTAATCAAAATACAAAATTACATGCATTTAATTCAACCTATAGAGGGATCAGGACCAAGAAAAAGCAAAGTGCACCCATTTATTTCTGCTTACAGGAGTCCAGTAAAGAAAGTGATGCTGACACCGTACAGCTACAGGACCGTATCTGAAAAGGACTCCCAAAGGTTTGAACTGCAAAAATACCAATGAAACCACTCACTGTCTCTCAGCTCTCTGAAAGTCATTCTTTAAGTTAGTAAACTACCTCTCTATAATAAAGAGTAGACAGTAACTGTATAAGCTAATTCATCCCATACTAAGGAAGGCAGCTAAGAAAAATAAGATGTTTGACCCTACAAGAAGTCTCTTGCCACTATCAACTTGAAAAGCTAAAACAACTAAAATTACACAAGTTGTCTGATCTCAACACATGAACTTAAAAGAAGTAATTCAACCCCCTTGTTCTTTTGACTGAGTTAGGGTGCTTGATTCTATGTTAACTGAAAAACTTACTTTCCATGATCTGCTCTAACTGCAAAGAGAAAGTAAGGCTTCAAAAGAAGCAAAAACCAGACAATGAAACTGATTTAAAAATTAGTTTTAGCTCTTTGTCATCCTTGAAAAAACTATGACAACTCAAGGCTGCTGTCATTCACAGAAACACTATAAAAATCATAAAAAGGAGTGGCCAAAATTAATTTTTAGAAAAGAAATATCTCATGAATAATTATTCTCTTTTTCTGTAGAGGCTGAGAGGCAACATGGACATTGCCTACTCCAGCTATTGCAAAGCAGAGAAAGAGCTGTAATAAATTTTGCACTTAGAGAGGTTGGGGGATTGAGTCCTTATCTTAAATACCAAACATGATTAATTTGATTCAATGGGACTACTCACATTAGCAAAAACATTTGTATATGTGCCTGTTTGCAGAGTAAGACCTAAAGCAATTTTGTTCTCCTTGGCATTCTTTCATGCAGAGGGCCTTTTATTTTCCATATACGATGCTCATATTTTATACATGGCAGCTTGGAGAGCGCCACTTTCATCAACCTCGGCACCCTTCTTAAATCCTGTAATGCACTGAAGCTCGTGTCGGAATATGGTAAGCCTCTCTTCTGCACTTGAAATAAAGGAGGAAGTCGTTGTTTGAAAACACAACGGAGAGGAGTGAAATAAAGTATATAATTTGGTGAAGAAATAGAAACACGTAAGATTCATGCATCTTTCATGGTTTTATATCACAAGACAATGCTTGCAAAGTACATATGTATTGTGTGACCTGGACTCCGATAATTTAGGATTAAAATCTGAATAGAAATAAGTAAAATAATTATCTGAATAAGCAAACATTAATAGGAAGTAATTTCCTTCATTTTCACTTCTCTGAATAATTATACCTGCGGGCTATTATGAATAATTTATGAGATGGCATGCGGTTTACATGTAGCCCTGAAAGTCTATGCATTTATAATATGATCATTCCAAATAATTCTGGGGCAAACCATGCCTGGTAAGTGACTTCTGCACCAACAGTCTTTCAGCCTTAGGATACTTTAAGCTGCTCTTAACGGAGCAACGCACTCAACAAAAAAAAGAAACGTATTTTTAGTTTATTTAAATCTCTCCCGCAAGTGGCATTCAATAATTCATTAAAATCCTGTAACTCCAAACTTCCTTTAAGCTTTGCGAAATATTGACTAACTACTTTATATATTGATCTTTACACTGATTAAATTTTTACGGCACTTGAGACTAAATTCTGGTAAGGTCAAGATCTTCTTTTTCCCAGCAGCATACAAATTATGTCGTGCAGCCCAAACCCAAACCATTCTGAGCACCCTGCTCTACTTTTAGAAGTACAACATTGTTTCAAGAACAAAATCCCAACTCATAGTTCCAGAACAATATTTTCTGACACAGTGGAATATGAGGGGACCATTTAAAACAATTATATATCATTCTATTGAAAATCCTGTTGGCCAAGAAATAGTTCATTGTACACATACTAAAAAGAACCCCAAGAATATGGAAAAAAACATTCTTTTTTTTGGCCACAGTGAATTTTAGTCTTGACCAAAGATGAAAAAGGCACTTGCAAGAATACAATAGGACTACACATTCTTTCCTCTCAAGATCACTGTGCAGATTTGTAAAGACACAGTACTTTGTCTTCTAGCATAAGTAAACTATATTTAATGATTAGAGGACTACTGTATGAAGAGATAAACTAGAACAAAAGACATTCTGCAAAACACAATTCAGTCTTTATGCATAAATTAGCCATTCACAATACTGGCGCCTTGTAACAAATTTTGGCCTTAAAAGTAATATTTTTATAGCTTTCTTTGTTTCCAACACATTTACTGTTTTTTATAGCACATTTTACTCTTTCAAGATGCAGTGGAAATAACCCAACAACAGAAACTGAGTATTTCAAAGCCTGTAAGTTTATTTTTGAATTCTTCTCTGCTTAAACTGGGTATATCCAAATTATGACTATCGTGTTCCTGTGCCCTTTAAATCCACAGACTGGATTTTGTTGTTTTATCCATATTTCACTTGTACATCTGAACCTATCTTCAAAGAACACTACAGTGTTCCATAGGAAAAATAAAAAAAGAAACATGTTCCTGACAACCATCCAAAGCACTGACATAGCTCCATCTTCCACCCACGGCATTTTGCTAATTATATCTCAACAGCTCAGCTCACTCAAGACAGAGAAGGAAGCAGATGACACTGCCAGTATGCCAGGCAAAAGAGTTGGGGGAAAGAGAACATAAGCAATCAAGGGAACTCCATGAGGGAGCCCAATCCAGAGTCGCTAAATTTTGTAGCAACTACCAAAACCAAGTTCAATTGTATGTAAAGATGACATGTGCTTTAAACCTGCTCTGAAGCTGTTGTATGCCAAGAACTACCATGTGTATTCCTTCTGTGAAGAAAAAGGGTGGTTTGGACACAAATTCGGTGTCAAAGACGTGAGAAGAAAAAAAATGCCTGTTGAAAATAACACAGAAAAAAGGACTCAAAAATCTCCTCTTTAAATAACTTCCCTTGGATTTAACATCCTCCATCTCCTGCTACCGCATGCTTTTGCTTCTCTCCAACAAAAACATGACCTTTTGAGCTTGGACTACTGTATCTATTATACATTCTCCTTTCAAGATCTTCCAGTAACTAAGCGTCTTGCCTACCTTCATCCAGAGCCACTTTCATCCCAGTAGCACTTTAAATTACTGAGCACATACCAAAATTAATTATTTTTATAAACAGACTTTACTGCATCGGTAACAAAACTTAGTAACCCTTAGCCCTGCCTGGAAAGGGCATTGAGCAATATCTACCCTACTTGGAAGCTGTTGATACATTTCAGAAGTACATCAACTTCCTTTTTGAAAAAGTAAAGGTCACTGGCCAGAGAATATGATTCCAGATGTCCTTTCTTGACTTTATTGTTTTCCATTTTGCTGCAAGAGTGATTACACATAAAATTTTCCTTCCATAGCATATGTTACATGATATCCAAGCATATGCTTAAGTTGCTTATAACGCTGAAGTACACTATCTAGTTCCATAATCAAAGCTCTAGTATCCCCTTCATTCTAAGTGAAAGAAACATTTAAGATTCTTAATGCAGAGACCCATTCAAGAAAGTCAAGGGGAGAAACAAACACAGCTACACAAGCACTTACTTGTGATATAAATTAGGAAAGAACAAGTTAATTTTGAATAGGGGGGAAAGCAGCAAAACCTAACAATCTGCTTAAATTCTGAATCACCTGTGCAGGCAGTCACATTAACCCACCCTCCCCGGTATCTACTGCCAATGGCACACCACAAGAAAACTTCATCACTATTGGTTATACACCTGTAACAGCTAGAACAAATTTCTGTTGGCCAGAAACCCCCTGCATATTACTTTAAATGCATGAGAAGGAGAAAGATGCTATTCCATGTAATGACTTCCATGACAGTATACCTTAGCCGATTTCATACCCTTCTAGCAGAAAGGGTATGTCAAGAGAAGAATTGGTGAGACCAAAAACACCATCTTCAACCATATCCAAATGCCAGTAGAAAAAGAGCATTAAATGCAAAGATGATTCAGGGAAATTTGGCTTAATTTTAAGTGAATGCCTATTGCGTTACACAGTTTGGTTTTGTTGTTTTGTTTTTTTTAAGTGAAATACAGCATCTTCCTCTATTGCCTTGTATTTGCAGCTGAAATGAGAAAAGTTTGATGTCAAGCTTTTTCTATTTTATAGGACACAGATGGCACCAAACAGTGTGCAAGTTCTTACAAAAATACTAATTCTTCATTCTTACTGAATAAGTGGCCATTTAAAAAATTAGTTAATCGTAAAGCAACCTACATGGCTATTTCACATGAAAAATGTCAGTAAACTGGATCATAATTTCATATTATATTTTTCCGCTGAAAAAAGGATTGGCCAATCTTCAACTACCTATGCTAGAAATCATAAGGAAGCAGAGAGAGATACCAGAAAGCACAGAGTTCCACTGAATCCTGAAGATCCAGTTAAGTGCCAGTCACTGGTCAAACATACTCAGGAAAGATAAGTCAGCTCCTGAAATGAGACACAAACAGGCAGCAAATGCCAGCAAATTTTTGGATTTGAAGCATGGTAATACCAAACAAAAGTAAGATGAAGGTTGCTTTAATAATTGCACATAACCTTTGTATTCCAAATAGGGAACTATTTAAGAAGGCAGTTACAGAGTAAATCAGTTTAGCAGTTTTTTTGTAATTGAAGACTTCACGGAAGTTTTATTTGCGTGGGCTACTGAGACTCAAGTGCCTACAGAAAAATACCATACTTGAAACTTTCCTCAGAGTATAAAGCAACACCAATTTTTGCCACCTCCTTAGGAATTCAGAATTACAGTTTTGACACAGACTGATTTTGCTTTCTTGTTCAGGTATTATTCCTTTAAGAGGGTAATTTTGTAAATCTCTGTATTCTCAGAGTTAAACACAAATGCACAAGTGCAAGAGAATCATGCTTGTCTGATTGAAGAATCTATGATTAAGCAAATAGAATATCTTGCCCTCATTTCCACATTTAAGGATAAACATGCCTTAAAGCAGAGGAAAAACAGCTAGTAGACAAGAAAACATTTTTAATTCATGTTTGTAAGGAAGTAAAGAAGAAACGCTTAAGGGGGGATATACTTAAAACCAAAAGACAGCCAACACAAAAAAGGTTTGACACATTAATGGCATGTGGTATTTTGCTACATAAATACTAAGAACGAAATCAGCAAACAATTCACCAAAAGAAATCCAGATTTCACACATGGGAACCTGGTGCTATATCATTACATATAAAGTCTAAATCCTATCATGTACTCCTCCTCAGAGTACAGATGTCCGGAATAACACAATCTGAAATAAGTAATTATTTTAATGCAGTAAGAAATATTATCTGCAAAACTCTTGCTAGGCACCCTGTACTTTAAATGGTCTATTAAAAAGGAAAGCTGGCTTATCTAGAGATCAGTCTTTCAAATTAATACCTTTTATGTTCTAAATAATGTATTGTAGCTAAGTAGCAGAGAAATTGGAAAATTTATGAGTAACATTATAGATGATTATAAAAAATTAACCTTTCCTTTTTTTCTTTGAAGGAATCAGGCATACTATTATTTTTTAACTCTCAGTAAACCTAACTCTCAGTAATCCATCTGCAAATCCTTATGATATATTCCTTTTTATACTTTGCAATTAACAGCTTTTCCATGTTAAAACTAAACATGCACTAGCATTATCCTTTTGGGAACATATATGATTTTACATGTAGTCCCTATCCATAAAATAAAGTTGGAGAACCAAATCTGTCATAGTGGTCAGCAGAGCTTCATAACTCAGTGTAATGAGTTTCTCAATGTAATACGAGACTTTATGAGAATTTTCATATTTTACAGAGAGGTGGATTAGAGATAAATGAAAGATGCACAAACCTACAATATCTACACAAAGCCCAAACCTTTCTCTGTGTTCACAAATTGTCCCATGGCAGCTTAATGTGCAAGAGAATTAAACACCATAAATATATGGACACTTGAAAATTAAGACATAGCCAGACTGATGTATTTTGGCAGATAACAACTTCCCCACAAAAAAAAAAAGGTTTGACCTTAATTGTGTTTTATATAAAGGAAGAAGAACCGTATCTTGCAGGAAGAAAAAAAAAAAAAACGGGAAAAAACCCCAAACCAACAAAAAAACACCACCAAAAAACCCCAGCAACAAGGAGCTCAAGTTTTTATTAGATTATTTCTTAAGATGTGCCCCTGTTAGAGGAAGGCTACAGTAATAGAAGGCAAGAGACACACATTTTTGTCCTGTAAAGCCATTACAGCTCTTCATCATCCTTGAGTAAATGAGCCTGCATTGCTATGTTCTTCAGCAATCAAAGTCCACAGCTGATGAGCTTTTGCATCCCATTCTTTTCAACAACGTAAAACAATACAAAAGCTCTCACACTCTACGACTGAGCAGGCTACAGTTTGTCTGGTCTTCAGCTTGCAAGTGGACCCCTTTGGTTTAAATAAACCTTTAGAACTCGATTTAAATTTCTATGAACTGCATCCAAAAAGTGCATTACCACAGCTCCATAAACAGTTCTACACCACACACTGAAGCATACGGAGGGAGAAGAAGCAGAACACTGGAAATCTCATTTTCTTTTAATGTGCCCTTACCACTGCCATTTGTACCTTCAGCGGGTTTGAGTAGATAAACATTATTTCCTATTCCAAGGGTTTACTTTCTTTCCCTTTCCCAATTATCACTTCAATGATACACCCACACTCAAAGCCAGGGATAGAATACTTGACTCTAGATTTCTAATGGATTCTGTATTTTTGATAGTGGTACTGTGATTGTAGTGAACTCAAAATAATTACAGAGCAATCAATCAAATATCTGCACATTCTTGGGTACTGATGCATCATTAAACATCAAGCAAAAACCCCCAACTACCCAAACCAAACCAAACCAAACCAACCAAACCCCCAACACTTTATCCTGAATGATAGTTGCATAAGGTCAATGTCAATTAAATCTTAAGCGTTCCTTTCATGTTTCAGCTGTTGAGCCTTCCTATATAATTTTGCTAGAATATACAGCATATAAAATGAGTAGTGGAGCTTGTATTTGTATTCTGTCATTCTCTATTAGTGTTGTGTACAGAAAACAAGACCCAAACAGTTAGTGATGAGTGAGGTGAAGAAGGGAAATGAAAATGTCAAATGCAGGAAGAAACTGTTAAATGGCACCAAGTGCCTGGGTGAGGTGTTTGTCTACCCATGTGCTGCTTGTCTTTCTCAATCTATCATCAGAAAGGACAAGGAACCTCAGGAGGGATGAATGTCCTAAGTCAGAAGGATGGAGTGGGCTACATCCCTGACTGCCTCAGGCAATAGCATGCTTGCCCTAAACTGTCAGTTTATGGTCTTCACTGCAATCTGCCTCCTGTCAATGGAAAATTCAGAAACTGAAATCCAATGTGACTTGTAGCCTTCAAAAATAAGGAGTATACCTTTCCCCCCCCCCCAAAAAAAAAATAAATTGACAGAACAATCATTATAGGCATTTTCAGGGGAGATCACAGTATGGGAGGGGACACATATTCAAGTACACCAACTTGCCCCATTTTTCATGCAGATTGATGCTGAGAGATAAGAGACTGACTGTAAACAGCTGGCCCAAATGACCATCTGACCATGAAAGAGAAGTATAGGCTAAAATTTGAAAGGAAGTCCGAATGGAAATGTAAAACAGAGAGAAGCAGCACTGCCATTACTGTCATTAAGCAAGGACTGGAATGACAGAAGTTGATCAAAATAGTTAAAAATAAGACACAGAAACATGCTTAAATTTCTACATGTCATTCATCTCTCCTGCTTCATAATAAGCGATAAGATACAAACAGGAGGCAAGCCAAGAGGCAGCATACTCACTTGTTCTCAATGAGCAACAATTCTGACTGAAAGACCACAGGCTACACACTTCTAAAAATGGTAGCATCATAAGCACACAAAGATAAGCAGTTTACCCTAGTTCTGTTTTGCCTTTTTTTTTCCTTAAGTATATTTCTTTTTGTATGTGATGCTGGGAGTCTGGGCATATTACAAACAGAGGAGGTCTACATGAGTGTTAAATTCAGAATGGCTGTTTCTCTTTTACATCACGAAAGCATACTAAGAGGATTATAGCCTACTTTATCAAAGAATAGTGATTTAGAGTTTATTTTGTTAAATCTTTCTTATAAGTGGAGATTTTAAAGAGTTATTTTTACATTTTCCAGGAATAATTTACAAATGAAGGCACATTATTAATATTAAATATTCCAGAATGTTTACAATAGTAACAGAAACCATGAATGTCATCCCTCAGTCACCCACAGACACAAAGCCAAAGCCCAGATCTGACAGTATTTTATTAAGTGACCCTAGAAGTTCACAACCGTTTGGTGTAGTCTAAGCCACACTGGGGTCTTCCACTGAAACTTTTATTACAGAGAGTCCTCATTAAGTACATGGTTAATTAATTAAACCAACTGCATTTTGTTTAAGATCTCCAATAAATACCTTCACTCACAGCCAGTTTAAAACTTGAAAAATAATGTTATATAACTTGTACAGTCATAAAAAAATCAAGAACACAGAAGTTTGTAAATTTTATATTCAGAAGCATCCCAGTTCTACTACAGTTTTACAGAACCCCACATCCAGTCTACCATCCAATTAAATGTCAGCACAGCAAGATCATAGTTTAAAGCACCTGAGACCTGAACTCTACATCCCCATGGCAAGGATGAATGTTGCAATCTTTTGGGTTTTACATGCAACATACTTAGAATTACATATTGTGCTACAACAGAGCCTACTGCTACTCCAGCAGAACTAGAGTCCTCTTAACAAATCACCGGAGTCCAGGCAAGCATATGCTGGTAATTTATGAAAAGACAGTGTAAGTGAGAGGGATGCTGAAAACACACCAGTTCTGTCAATTCATGCCCAATTTGCCAGATGCTTTAAGCAAGAATCAGGACAACCTATACCCAGCACAGTCTTTAGGGCAACTGCATCACAGTCAACAAGATTTTTTTGAATAGCCTCCAGAACCTTAAGTAGTTGTTGGCATAGGTTACACCTTGGCAAAGGGGCAGGCTTTAAAGCTGATACAGACCTCAGAAGCCGACTGTGTAATTCTGACAGGGTTCTGTGCCAAGCCAGGCCATGTTTTCACCTTCTCCCCTACATGATGAGCACAGCTTCCAACCTAGTATTCATATATAAACAGGAAATAAAACAGTTGGTGGAAGACTGTCACACAGCATGAATATCTGTTCTGGATTCCTCTAATGGTGTTGTTTAGTATGAGCATGAAAAAACCCATAAAGGGTATTTTGTCAACGTAAGTATTACTGCAAGAATTTTCAACCTATTTATAGGTATTAAGAGATGTAGAAACTGCTTAAATGGAAAGCAATTCAAACAAAGGGCTATTTACACACTGCTTTTGATTTTTGCGCTGTAATTCCTATTATTCAATCCCATCAGGAGATAGTGGAAGATGCAGGCTGCAAATTCTATCTCCTTTTTTTATTTGGTTGAGGTTTTTTTTTTGTTTTTAAACGCAAGTTGTCCCAGTATCTTCAATTGTAGCCTTTTCCACTTACAGACACAGTGCTTGTAAACTAACTACAGTGTGTCTATCTCTATCTATCTTCATCCTCACCACTCAATAATTTGGTGTGATACCAAGTAAGACCATCATAGATCACAGAATATTCTAAATTGGAAGAGACCCACAGAATCATCGAATCAAACTCTTTACTGAATGGTCCATATAGGGATTGAACACTTTCTCCCCCTTCCACCCCATCTCTCCCCAGTTACAAAAAAATTTTAAAAGTTAACAATTAAATTTAATTATCCACCTTCTAAACTCCCCGTCTCTGACATGTCACAGGCTGAAGTGTTTGGCCTTTCAACAGCCCCTCTACTTCTCACTGCCTCTTTCTGTCTTCTCCCAAGACTCTGCTTTTGCACACGCACACACGGCAAAATGTGCTGTGTAAGGGTTACTGATGACATTTAGGGGAAGAGGGCATGGGAAGAGACTTCTAAAGACAAAATAATTTTTAAGGAATCCCCCAACAGTGTCTCAATACTCACTTTCACAAAACAAGAGTAAGCGTAGTAACACAGTGAGGTTTGCCATTCTACCCCCACCAGCACAATATTCTGTGGGAAAGAAGGCAGAGAAACAGGACAGGGGCCACAGAGGGAGAAGTAGTAGGCAGCCTCAGTGACTTATGACACAAGATTTCTTTCCTACTAGGACTAATTTCCATTCACTCTACTAGGATGGAGCTTCTTTATGGAATACTTCATCTACAGCAGGGGATTATTGATTCACCATCCATCAGAGACAAATTTTCTTTTTTTTTTTTTTTCTAGGCCAAACATCTTTGAAGATAGAGTTCAGCTGTATACATACAGTAAGATTGTTTCTTATTTAGTGGCTTATTCCCAGGTGCAGAAATAACATCCCAAATTTAAAAGTAATTCACCTTCACCCTCATCCCACCATAACTATATATCTGTCTTAACAGTGTGACTATCATTGACCACAGGTCAGATTGCCTCAGGTCAGGTGAATTTGCAATGATCCTATGATATAAAAATAATTTAATTTGAAAGTAAGAGAAAGCCCCATAACATACAAGTAAAAGACAAACTGCTCAGTCTTTCCTTCTAACTCCAATAATCAGAGAAAGAGTGACTCACTATCAAAACAGCCCTGGTTTTCTAAATGAAAAAGGGACTCTCACCCCTGGCTCCAGGATGCCAACCAGCAAAGCCAAGAAAGGCTTCCAACTGGACAAATGAGGAAATGCAGCTTTTTTAGTAATCCCAGTGAAAAACAATCCCAATAGTTTTTCCAGTAAATGCAGATGCTAATCACAAAAATATTCTGCTTGAATTTTTACTGATTTTTTTTTTAAATAAACGATTATCAGTCAACTATTCTCCAAGACTGCTTCATCTCTCCAAAGCTTCAGCTAAGGGTTCCTATTAGGAAAACTACAGCCAGCCAGTGTATAAGGGCACATGTTAACACAGACACAAAACTAAAAATGCATCCATACCAATTTTAAATTTGAATTCACCATAGTGTTGCTTTTAACCCTGCAGCTCTGATAAGTTGCTCAGGGTTCTAGTTAATAAAAGGTCACTCTGTAGCTCTTTTTTTTCCATATTTTTTAATGTCAGAGAAATCCCCAGGGCTCTTGCAAGTTGCTGCACAAATGCCATAACACAGAATGGAAGAGAACAGCTTTTGGGTTGGGGTGGGCATCTGTGAGAAACCAAACCCTCTTGGTCCCCATGGTGACAGTGAAGATGAATTCACTGTACAGACTCACGCAGACAGACAGAGCTACTGAGGGCTACAACAGTGTGCTCTCAGCGCCCTCATGCAAAATCTGCGGAATGAATGCTGCTTTTCCTTCTACCTGCTTGTAGCACACACTCATCATCCAGTGTTTCACCAAGTCAAAAGAGATGGGAGAGATGGAGAGGACAAGGACTGAAAGAACACAATTCAACCAGAATTATTCAGAAAGAGTAACCTGGAAGACATGCAGTTCAGCACAATAAACTAATCGCTTCCAGACTGAAAAGTCTCACTGAATGAAACAACTAGAGTGCTATATGGAAACACTGCACATGAGGAAGACTGTAATTACCTTCTGAAAAAATTACAGAAGGAAATCACAACAAGAAAAATTAATTAGGAGGTAAAGTCAGCAAGTTTAAAGATTAAAATCGCTACTTTGTGCAGAATGAAGAAAACCGAACTACTATACTTGCATCTCTATATATAGTAACTGTAACAGGAGCTGGTTATTCAAAATTATGGAATCCATGAAACTGGACATGCTAGCTAGCACATGTCTAATCCCTCCAGTTTACACTGACTATTTCTTCCTATGTCTTTCTGCTAAGGGGAAGAAAAAGAATTCCATGTACAGCAAAAAGTGTTCCAGTATGAAATATTTCACACCAAAGTTAGGCAACGTAAGAACTACATCCAAATCAGCTTTGTGTTTCACATGGTCATGGCCAAATTACAGTACTTATTTTTCCTTATATTGCAAGCACTGAAATAACAATCCATGTCTGTCTCTCCTCCACATCAGACAGCTGATCCTGAAGCCTACAATAAGAAATCTCTTTAAACTCTGTGCAGACCATACACCAGAAAATGAAGCCACATGGCTACCTATGGTAATAACACAGTCCCAAAGTAGACTAACCTTTATCTGAAAGCTCCCATTTCTTCAAAAGAGGCTTAAGTCACACTACTGAAGGTGTAATACATGTGATGCTACAGCTAAAGCTCCAGGTACATAACAGATGAACAATTAACATGGTATTTCTAATTGTCAAGGCATATTGCAAGGTTGCCATTAGCCCAAAGCACAGAAGACCAAAAAGATTTTCACAGTGAAATTTTTTTGGGGGCATTTGTTACCACTGGCAAGAAGTTCACATATATAGTCAAATTTTATACCATGAGCACATAATTAAAAATTAATAAATATATCTTTGCTGAACAGAGCTCTCTCATCTCAGACGGCAACTGCTTTCCTTCATTTACCTTAAGGTATTTTGGGTGGTTTTTACGTTGTTCAAGTTTATAATGACCATGTTTAGTCCAGTAGGGTTCTGATCTGAATTATCTTTAGGTCTACTGATAAAAAGTAACACATCTGTCAATAACCATTTTTGCAAAAGTAGGGCCATTATATGCCATCTAACTTTCCAGAAGTGCAGAGAACCACCACGTCAGCTCACTGAACTCAACAGATAATGCAGTCTAATAGTAAAATGTTCAAGCAGTTGCTGCTGATTTCTAGTTAAGAATACAGGGTACATAACAAGCCTGGAAATAAACACAAACAAAATTCCACTTGGCTTTGGCTTTGCAGGATAGCTTTGCCTTCACATCAGGTGATACATTTCAAGGTAAAAAAGGAAAGCAAATAGGTTTGCTTCTCTCCCACCCACTTCTATACTGCATCAAAGCACAGATCTATTTGGCCCTAGTAAGGACCAGGATAGGACTGCCTTCAGTAAAATCCCCACAGCCCTTCCAGTATTGAAAGATAAAGCAAGAGTACATTCTGGCAATTGGATCTATTTATATATAGATCATGATTGACCTGGAGGCTGTGTTGTTTTGGCAGCAGAATAAGGAGGAAGCTCTCAGCTCCTCATTTTCTGTGAGGTTTGAATGCCAATCAACTGACACAAAAAGCAAAATATACTGAAAAGGCCAGTGAACCTGGAAACAAAAGCAGTGGCTGACCTGCAACAAGAAGTAACAAGATGTACCTTGAGCATTACGAAAAGCAGGCAGAAACTATCTGATCACAGTGGACAACCTCTCCCAAATCTGTGCAGCACGATACTTCTTGATAATGGAACTAATCTTGCCAATACAGAGGAATTGAAACTCAGTCTTGCCTGATTGTCATTATATTGTAGACAGGTTGCTGTCTGCCATTCAGTCCTACATGATGTCCCTACCCTTCCTATCTCCACATGGGAGCCAACCAGGATTGCAAAGTTTATCATTTCAGCCACTACTGCACTTACAAAGTTCTTGTGAAAGTACTACTCAATCAAAAGGAGAAAGTACCTATAAATCCTCTTTTATCTCTATAATATAAGGGCACAATAATCTGCAAGTTCAATATACTGTGTAAGTTACAAATTAAATCAACTGCTAGCATTCTGAAGAGTTCTCATTATTAAAGGCTCGTGCTTCAGCACAGAAATGAAACACCTCATTCTAAAAGCTTACAAGGAATATAAAAACTCCTCTGGTTTGACAGAACTACTTTGCTTTACAACGATCAGACATTTTGAATGGGTTGTCACATTAACAGTAAGAGTTAAATGCATCTAGATTAATATTATGTAAAACAAAACCAAGCTTCTTTCAGTAAGAATTTGATATCAGATGTGTTATGGAAACATATTAAGTATTTCATGCAACAGGAAACTATGAACACTATTGAGAATAACACAGCTATTCCTCAAATTTATGTGAGTTATGGGATGTTTATCAACCTGAAAGTACAAGACAACAGGGCTTTTGCTTGCTTTTAAGCGTATCAACCACACACCGTGTATCTGCTTCAGTTTACAGTTCTACCACCATTGCTGTTAATGACACACTGCAGCCTGATCCATCAGAGGCTAATCCTGAGGTTTAAACAAATGATTCCCTATTATCTCTTGGCCTTAGAATGTGCCGCATCAGAGATCTGATGGATTAATGAGACACTGCTCCTGCTAATTGCTGACACAGGAGTATCTAGGGCACTGAGGCAACCACATGAATAAAAATAATAATTAAAAATAAAAAATATCTAAAAGGGAGAAAGAAAAAGGAAGAGGCTTCCTAGCTTTCCTTTGCAATACATTAACCAGTCACAAACTGTCCTGTTGTGAAAAAATCACTAAACCTATGCTTTACCACCTGGTCCCCAACAAAGCATGCCCTTTCCCTATGAAGAGTTCTTTGGTTTAGCAGCTGTACAACCAAAACCCAAAGATACTAAATGCTGACACAAAAGGCAAGATAAAGAAATGTTTTTACATTGACTTTCCGTAAAACTGTGCAGAATGCAGGAAGAGGCTAAAGAAAATGAGAAAACTCTTAAGCTGTATAAAACTTGATGCCTGATCCCCAGGAAAAAGTGCTGGACCATTTGCAAGAGTGCACTGATCAGCCTTACTTTTACTGACATAAAAATCTAAGATTGGTATTAAAAAACAATTTCGCTCAGCAGAAATCCCAGCTTTTTTGCTGAACAGTGTGGTTTCATTGTGAATACCTATAAGGGAAGTGGAGGTGTTTTGTTTTGTTAAGTCCCTAAATACACAGACACCTCAACTGCTGATCATCAGCATACTGAGCTCTTCCACATTCTCCCCAAGTTATAAAAATAAACTAAATGTGATAGAAATATGGGCAACATGAAGATTACAGGGCAGTATACAATAGATTTTCTTTCTGCTTTATGAAAAAGTACCAGTCATTTTCTGTGATCCAGCAAACACTGATATGCATGTTCACCTGCAATATCACAAATGACAGAAACAAAAACACAGAACCAAGTGAAAAAACTCTTATATAGGTGAACCGAAAAGATGGCCTGCCCCCCTTGGACAAAGGCAAAAGCACTAAACTAAACTACTATTCAACAACAGTGAGAAAAAAAAAATCTTCCCTTCTTCTGCCTGAACAACGAGAAGACAGCACCTTGTTAGGGGAACACAAGGCAACACAGATGAAATGTAAAGAGGTCAGTAGAAAGAAAAAGAAAATGTAACATTTATGTGTCTTGCTTCTAAGTTACAACACAACACAACAATTAATGAATTAAACATATCAACTAATTGCTCATGATTTTATGCAATGACCTCAACACACTGACATCCACTCCTAGATTTCAACTAATGAAAAGCCAACACTGGGTTTCCAGCACCCTACACACCAATTTGGACTTCCAAAATTCAGAAACTTCTTGAACTGCCAACATCTGCAGGTCAAATGATGCAGCATCAACAAGAGACAGCATTTCCAAAGAAAGTAAGATCATGTGCAGCCTGTGCTGCACCATCCCAGCCTCCCGCAGCCTGGGCACAGAGCTGACCTGGATTTTTAACTTCACTGCAAGACTTCTTTCACACATTCAAAGTGAAATAACCACAAATACCACAGCATTTAATGCCTGGGTATCCCACAACCATTATCAGTGCCTTTACTGTGGTTTGCTAGCACGACCAAAAGTGGTTGAAATTATTCCCCACCACTAGTAGGTTGCTGCCCATAAAACTCACTCCTGTGAACCTAAAGATTTTAATTCAGCAACAGAAATCCTGAGAGAGCATTTCCATTTTATCTCAAAAAGCATCTAATCTGAGAGCTAAAACTCCAGAAAAGGTGTATGAAAGAGATCGGCCCCCTTTTACTGATATTACATAGTTAATGGAGCTTCTTTGAAGAACTTAGTTCTAAGTGAAACAGGCATAGGAAATGCTTTCTAATTTAATTGCTTCACAGATTAAAAACAAGAAGGTGCATAATACAACACACAAAGAATTGTGCTGAAATTCCGGTTTATTTCTCTTACCATACACATCTCAACTAAAATATATTTCACATGTTCTTACACATTACTTTCCCATATTTTTTACTGTTCACCACAAATGAAACTCTATCCATCTTAGCAAGCAATATGAAATATCACAAAAATTATCTACTGCAATACCTCACACTATCTGAAGATTTAAAAAAGTATTAAGATGCTTTTCTCTAGGAAAAGAGCTGAAATATAAAGACTCGCTGCTTTATGTTTTTGAATACACAGTACAACAGGATAAAAAAAATTCTGAAAGCCTGAAGTTAAACTAGTATGCTTGTAATGATACTTATGAAAAATTTAACACATTGCCATAGAGGCAACCTCCAAATATCAAGATTCCCAGCAATATTATAGCATGTAGTCTTTTGCCAGGAGTGAATAACATCTGAGTCCCACAACTTCTGGCTATCACTTTCAAGAACAATCAAGTCAGGAAGTGAAAAAGGACTACTGGAAAATGGAAGATTATTGAACGTAAATAAGACTGAACAACAATGAACTAGTACATTGAATTTACACCAAAAATTTGTTTGAAATTATAAGGTAACTTTCTCCTTTTTTAAATCACCTGAAATTACTCCCCTGGTGCTCTGCTATTAAAAGAGGATCGACAAAACAGCCAGTAGACTTCAGCATATGCTGCAGTTCAGACCAACATTATGTTATAGAAATTGCAGCACTCCAGTAGCATGCCGATCCCTGTAGCAGAAATCAGGATGAACACATATATTTTGTTAAGGGCAAGCAATATGCATTTTGTTTCAGAGGGTCAGATAATCCAGTACTCCTTCTGAATATGCATTACAGTTTTAGGGTTTGAGTTCCCTTCAGCTCTAGCTACGTCAACCATGGTAGAGATATCTCACACCAAGCCTTTGCTTTAATGACTAACTGCAGCGCTCCTGTGGTGGAAGTACGAGAGCCAGCAGGTGCTGAACATCCGAGTGAGGTTGTAATTAGACACAAATGCACCGTGGAACTGGAGAAAGACAACCCACACAGACAAGTTACTAAGCAACTCAGAGACATCAACCACGGCTCAGTATGTGATTCCAGCAGATCACCTGTGAGCCAGCAACCAGAACCATTCCCAGGTTTAACAGTGCACTATGTGCCTGGGCAGTCTCTAGAATGCAAAACCGAAAGACTGGAAATCTAGTTTTACAAGCTATGGAAGTGGTTTCATCGTATCATGATCTTTTTTATCACATCTACGACATTTAGAATCCCAAAGTAAAGGGATTTTCATCTTTGTACCATACTGAACTTCTAAAGGCTGTATGTCTTCAGTACATGAAGAGCCAGGAACAGAAACTTATTCAAGATATTTGGATATATCAAAGATAGCAACAGATAACATTATCCTATGTAGCATTTAAAATATTGCAGAAACTTTAGCAATTTTCTAATTCACTTTCTAGCTTATGTCCAATTGTTACCAATTACCTAAATAAATGCTTACAATGAACTGGGACTTCTTTCCCAGGTTACATTTCACCTGATTTTAGCAGCAATTATTTTCTATGCCTCTTGCTGTCGGAATAGTGGCATAAACAATTAGAACAGTGAATGACTGAATAGGCAGAAGTTGATAGATGGCAGTAAAGCTTTCAGTCCTATAAAAATCTTCAGGGGAAAAAAAGAAGGGAAAAAAACTAGAAAAGGGATACTGTGCAATGTCATTTAAGCCATAAAAAAAGTCTTAAATCAGAAATCTTGTAACTTACAATACTTAAGTAAGGTGGCATATTTTACTGCTTTAAAAACTCATCCCATCTATTTTTTTTTTTTTTACTCAACAGAGGAGTTAGTAGAACACTCCTAATGTGTCACTGCATTTTGGCTAATCTTTCCATCTAATCAGTATCAGTATCAGTAATTTTAACCGAAATTATCATCTGAAAAATGGCAAATTTGTCATTTTGCTCAGATCAGATATTCAAGGGTTTTTTTTTTTCTCAAGACAAATAATATCCATTATTTCCTATAATTCTCTTTCAGATCACAGCATGATAGAGGTACTTTTTCTACTGGGAAACACTCCGTTGAAATCCATCTGTGAACCACCAAAAAGATATTATTTCTTCTTATTTTACTACTGTTCTGTCAGAGCAAACACATCACCTACTAATATTCAGACTAATTACTTGTGGTATTATATCTACTCCTGACTAGAATGGTTACATTTTGATTTTAAAAGTTTGCGGCTGGAATAAAACCAACCCAGTATTATTCAGCAAAACCAAACCACAAGATATGTAGATGAAACCTCTTTTTTCCCCCCCTCTAGGCCAGTAAAAGCTATTTAATTATTTAAAAATTCAATTTAATTTTTGAGGACATATACACAAAGTGAATCTTCAGAGACAACAGTAATGTCTCCTCTGCTTAATTTAATTCTTTGTATTGGTATTGCAGTCCTAATGTTTTCATTATTTGGACTTTAATCTGCTGATTACTCTGTTGACGTAGGTTTATTAATGAATGGGCTTAGTGCCCCAATTAGTGCCTTTAATTATTGGTTCCTTGCTGGACTTCTTCTTCTTTATGTAGTTGGTAGGCAGCCTTCAATCACTTTTTAAGTTTCTTCTCATGCTTTTCTTAAAGACAGTGCATTTGCTTCGTGACAAGAACAAAAATGTATTTATAACAGCAGCGAACGTTAAACAACACTTTCATAACTGGCATTCTTACCAAGGTCATTACATTCAATATTGTTCCTTGTTCCCTTGTTCACTGTCACCTTTGAGAGTGATGCTCTCACAGCCAGACCCTCATTCATATGCTTTATTTTCACTTGCCTCCTCTCCCTGGTATACTGCAGCTCTTGTAAAAATCATGGCGTTATACGGACCACGGAGTGACACATCCGTTTTACTCATACCGCCTCTGATTTTTCCTATGTGGCAGCTGATTGCCAAGGGTTCAGTGAGTTATTTGTTGGGGGGAGAGGGATGGAGGTGTGGGGATTGGCAGCACTGAAATTAATTTTGAGTCAGCTACTTAGGAAAACACTTTTCTTTTTGTATTATAATCTGGCAGGGCTTTTCAGCAGGGGACGCCTAACTCTGAAATTGGTTGATTCTGCAAAACTACACAACACTGACCTTCACAAAAGAATGGAAACTGTTCCAGTTCTCTCATAATTTTTCAAGGCAAGGACAGCTAATAAGGAACAAGCAGATCAGGAAGGCCTGTAGCTGTCCTGAAAACCACTGCTAATATAATATTTTTGTTTCTTCCAGTAGGTTAATAGCATGCTTCAGTTGCTAGTCAGGTAAATATTTTGGCATAGTATTTTATTTCAGCTATCTTATCTTGCCTATCTTAACTTCCGAACAACAACAGAATTTTGGAAATAAGTCTAGTTGACCTTTGCCACTCCTGTCTAATACCAAATTAATTCTGTTCATAACAAAAAACCACAGACCTGTTTTCAACTTCTCATCATTCAGGGTGAAGAGAGAAACAACCTCACTAAAAGCAGCACTCTTAGAAAGAAATGCAACTTGACAGGAATGCAAGCAGCCTTCATAATTATTTTTCTTTTATTCTCTACCAGTCTATGTGGCTAGGTTTTTTAACTACCATGAAAATACATAATCCATGCTTTGTCATGCAGATCTCCTATGTGTGTTTAGGCCAAGACCACAAAAGCAATGGCAGACCAACCAGCTAATCATATTCTTCAACTTACAACCTCGGGCAAATGACCTTAAATGCTGCAAAACATAATCTTCATCAAATCCAAATAAAAGTAATAATTAATTCAGTGATGTTAACATTCAGAAGCTTATGAACTGTCCTGAGGACACAGCAGAATGTTAAATATAGCCTTGAAAGAAAATAAAGCACTGAAGAGACAAAATACCTTTCTCACAAGCCCTCTCCACTGCACACCACTTAAAAGTGAATTTTAACTTGCATATTTAAGTTTTATCTAAGTTAAAGGAAGAAAAATCAGCACTTTGGCTTCTTTCACAATGGAACAAATACAAGCTCCAGGAAATAGCCCAGGATTTCCTGCCACAAACTGCCGTACCTCATCACAAATTCCACAAAGCAGGGTCCCCACGTTTCTCTCCTTACTGCCGATGTCCCACGAGGTGGGACAGAGAACCCCACCGGGATGGTCCCAGCTGGGCGAGCAGCGGCCAGGATACAGCCGAGCATGGCAGCAACTGCTCCCCGGGCACACACAAACCCAAACCTTGCTCCTTTACTCAGTCACAAATTTTCACACAACTAGAAGGAACTAATTGCCTCTTGTTCCGAGTTTTTTACATCTGCTAAGCGTGGAGAAGGAGATTCCAATGTTGCAATGAGGGGCAGACAGAGCAAGAAGCAGAGAGCAGTCACGTAAAGTGCAGCACTTGGGACAATACGCTGCAAATCTGGCAAAGTTAAAGCTTTTGTTTCTGACTCGAGGTTTAGATAAAAAGCGTGTGCAGCCAAAATAATCCATCCTTGATTATGCTTGGGATTTCCTGACCTTTGTGTTCAAATAGCACACTTTCTGACAGTAGAGTGGAAGATTACCAGCCAGTTTTCAATGCAGTTATAACAGTATTAATCACACAGTGTATAATCCCATGCACCTTCATTTGCTTCCAATGCATTTCCCTGGTCAAATTCCAGAGGAATTTGCTTAAAACTGCCCAGCTACTAAGGAACTAAGCATGGCCTGATGAACCTGGTGAAGTTACTGTCTGCTTTTGATCATTTACTAGAGCTGAGAAACCCAGAAAATTCTGTCACGTTCCGTGGTTCATTAAATGAAGATGTATCTAAGGTTCATTTTAGACTTGCTTTAGCCTCCATATATTAGAAATGCTAGGAAAAGCATGCAAGGCTGCAGATATGTTACCTGTGTCATAAGACAGAGGAGGTATTTTTCCCATACGATGCAAAAATATATTAATTTTTTTAGTAAAGGAGGATGTTAATCAATGATTAACATTCCACAGGCAGCTCTACTAAGATCATGTAGTTTAGATTTTCCAAGACAGATGACTTCAGCAATTTCTGAAGCATGCACAGTATTCAGGAAATAACTATGCAAGAACTGAAGTCCTGAAATACCAACAAATTTCAGGAAATAAAGCTGTAATCAGTAGATAAAGATGGAGTGACACAAAAAAAAGAAGAAGAAAAAAAAAAAAAGACAAGAACAAGAAACCTATTGAACTCTCCCTGGATCCTGGAACAATCCCCAGTGAGAGAACAGCTGTTACAAAGTTCAATTATATCAAACTACCATAAATTAACACCAGTTTATGGATATTATCTCAAAAAACCTGAAGCGTGTGCTTGAAAGCAAATTTATCAAAATATAAGTTTTGATGTATTTATTTCATGAGGACTTTACAATAATACATCAGAAAAATCAGAATAATTAATGTAAAAAATTACATTTGTTAATTTTACTAAAATCTATTCAAAGACATACAGTAACTACCTGGGAAAAAAACAGGTAGGACTTAATAAAAATATTCAATAGGACAGTGTTAATAACCTTTAAGAAAGCTGCACCATCCCCAAGCTGAGTTTGAAGATGACGGAAAGACTGAGGAAGAAAGTGAGGTAATTTAACTAAGTAATGAAGAGCATTACACAGCAATCTCAGCAACACTCACTAAGTCAGACATTAGTATATAATCACTTTGACAAACACATCGAAAAACTTGCACTTAGAAGGAAAGAGTGAGTATGGAGAACGAGGGTCTCCATGCCAGGAAGGAAGGACTGAAAACATCGACAATAGAAGTGTTTAAAAATGAACACACCAACTCAAACAAAACCCAGACAATGAAACAATGGTGGGTTCTGCGTAGAACAGTGGGGCAAAGGAAACAAACATGCAGTGCCTGGACATTAAATGCCGGGGTTCAAGAAGGACTTAAGTTGTAACAGCCTAGACTAAAGAGACAGACAGACCAACCCACCCCCATCCCCTTCTGGTATTATACTCTACAAATCATGGAAAAATTTCCATAACCCCCAAACCAGATTAGCTTCCTTTAAAAGGAAAGAGAAACAAAAGAAGGAAACTGGCCTTTTAACATGCAATTAATAATCTTTTACCCTTTCTTTTTCTGTTCAACAATACTTTGCAGTATCAAATTATCCTTAGGCCTAGGAAAATCAACTTTTCACAATGGCAAACTATGCTGATTTTCTGAACAAGACAAAAAAGCTCCAGAAGATCTCCATGACCAAGGATAAAGACTACTAAAATTTCAGTAAAGCCCTAAATCAGGATGCAGAAACAGGATGTGTGGATACTATTACGCAACAAAACACAGAAAAACTAAAAGCTATTATGAAGGGGCAACTCTTGAGGTTAAATATATTTAGCTGCCAGAACTATAATTAGTAACCTCTGGAAGTTTTTATGAACTCTACCAGCTTCTAGCATTGCATAAGCCACTGTGTTGTACAGAAAATCACCACTAAGCACATTATCATACATACACAAATTTCTGCTTTGCCAAAACAGAGTTATATACATCTTTACCAAATCACCAGCAGTTTCAAAGGCAAAGAGGTACAGAAATTCATTGTTTTACAGTAAAGGAGTAATGGCTATTTGATTATGGGTATGAGAAAGAAGCACCCCTTTCCAAGTTTCTAAGTACTGTTATTATCCATTACATGACTTCAGCAATACCACAGAGGACCTTTTATTTTATAATATTACTTGGGGATTGTGGTGTGGGAATACGATCCTAATTTTAAGATAAGGATTTGTTCAAGTAATATTAAAATGCTGGGCACAGACAGCCAGAGAGCCAAGTAACCCCGATGCGTAGAAATCACAAATGAAAGATATTCTTGAACTGCTCTTCTCTTACATTCTTTAAACAAAGTAACTGACAAATGCATGCAAAGTATTAGCAGAAACAACAGAGCAACAAAAGGAAGGCTGGGTTCTCTGAAAAAGGTGAACATTTATTCCTCAAATCCAGCACTAATAAGACTATAAATTGACAACAGCAACAAAAGGAGACCTATGAACTCAACAAGCTGGGCTCCCTCTTAGCGTTGGCTGACCCTGATCTCAAAATTTCCTGTTACACAATCATAATGCAGAAGGCCTAGAATACTTCTGTGTGAGAGAGCCATGAAGTGCAGACTTTTGTATAAAAAAAGCTTCATCACTCTGACTCAGTCTGCCCTAAACCACTTCAACAAAGTTTTCACACAAACTGGTAAATACTGGTAGACATGGGAATTCTGTTATTGTATTTTAGAGAAACAAGAGTGTCATGGAGCCCAGTACTTGCAACAGCATGCACATTAACCTGCAGATACTGGCATTTTATATTTCCAGAACAAAGAGCAATTAGGTTGTTTTAATTAATACTCACTCTTTTGTAAATTATTTAACACTGTAGAGTATAGCCACCCAATTTATCAAAATAGCTATTATATTTGAATTAACTGAGTTCCTTTCAGCACTGTTAGTTGATAGGATTTGCGTTTGTGTAAGACCAATCCACACTGCAATGACATCTGTACATACAGCTGGAATTTCACCACAGGTTTTCAGATTTCCCCTTTCTTCTTTTACTACTACACTGTGGAGAGGGAGATCCTGCACATCAAGGGGCTTGCAACAATCAAATCACTAAATTGCCCAATCTAATATGAGGACAGAGTGCTGTTCCTTTAAGTTTTAGATTTCAGAAGTTTGCATTTCTTTAAGAAAATAAATTTTCCACCATGCATGCACTCTCACGGCAGCTAAAACATTATCTTTTTGCCAACATCTTCTCAATGTTAATCCAGTTATTTCATCAGTGCCCATAATATCTGATTGTTCAACCCTCTGAACATCTATGCAACTGAACTGCTGGAATTGTACCTTGCCTATGAGCTCACAGGTCATGATCAGCCACCTGACAAACTACTCTACTTTCTGGTTGACTTTAAGATTTACCCAGCCTCTAATCCACAAGGAATTCATCCCAAACACTTTGCAATGATATTGGCAAATAGCTACAAAATGCCTTACTGCATTGGTTCCCAAAAGATTCAATGAGAACAAACCTGTGCCATTTCATGTTCCTGATTTCAGAAGTCATGTGCCTCACTTCACAGCCGAGGAAAGAGTGCCTGACCTGGAAAACAGCACTGCCTTCACTTTAAATGGGAAGAGAAGCTTGTAAAAGCTGGCTATGCCCTGAACACATGAGCAGAATTGTAAGTACGCTATTTCTCAGATAGCAGGAGGTGACCAGTCTTTAAGTTTCCAAGAACATTTCAGAGTTTAGCTAACAAAGTCCCTGAAGAGATGCTCATTTTTAAAAGGCAAGTAAATGTAACAATATTTCAGGGTGAGGTCTGCTGACTGGAACAAAAGTGCCCTTACTTCCACAGCAAGAGGTCACTAAATGGACTGTCTACCAAAGGAAGCCCTGACAAAAAAAAGGAAAAAGTAAGAATCAGGTGAGCGACTAAAAGACATCACATAGCTTTCAAAGGCAGCTGGAGATGGACATCATTTTCCCATTCTCCCATGGGAACTGTGAATTCACCTACCATTTTGACAGAACGCTTAGAGAGAGCGGAGAGCACATGTTCAGATGGACATTCCAGACACTACCTGAAAGCCTTTTGAGGAAGATTTACTGCATTTCTTTGGGGTGCCCCTTGTCAATATGGCTCATTCTTAGAAATAAGCAAAATGTTTTTAACTGCTACATTCTGCTTTGGTTTCAGCCTGCATGGACGCAAGTTCTGCTCAACATAGCAGAAATCTTATCCTGGCAGTTGGTTTCATGGTAACTTACATTTGTTATTAAATTCCATAGATGAATTTCTGCAGAAAACAGCAAGGCAGCATCAGATGAGAGTGGCTGCTCTTTTTACTGCAAGGCAATCTAATCAGAAGAATTCTGCCTCCACTAGAGACTAAAAGCAATGTATTAGGTGAGAGAGTATTTACCAATTATCTGAAGGGACCAGTGGCAAATACAGGTACAAACACAGGTTTTCATGATGTTATCACCTGTAGTCATAATAGCTGAGCCTTTTTATCAGACATGAACTTCAGCATCTGAAGTCTCAGGATGCTAACTTTTAATGGATGAGGGGGGAGGAAACAGTACCTAAAGGATTAAAAACATGAAGGCCAAGGTCAAAAACCTTCTAATGCTGATATTACAATCAAAGTACTCAATAATAAAACATAGTATAACTTTTTTTGTTAGATAATTTAGCAGACTTCAGCATACAACAGACAATTTTGGCAGAATAAACAAAAAATTGTTAGAAAGAATGCAAGCATTAATGAAGTTCTGGAAAATGTGCCATTTAATATAAGACCTATTGAAGTCCAAATAACTATTTATTTCAGAATGTTTCAGAGGCAATTTACTCATTGTCTGAAGAATTTAAACAACAATAAGGCTTCTGATAATAGGTAATGTCTTCATCTAGCAAAAAAATGCATAATGAAATACAACAGAGCAGAACTTCAAAGCGTAAACAAACTCAAATTAGAAATAGGTATTCATTTAAATTATCTAAGTGACAGTAATTTACCACTAAAGCCCCTACCCCAGAATTTGGGTTTTTTAGCCATCAGACAGACCCCCCCTGTATCAATACCTTTCCAGATACAGGTCCAGAAAAAAGTGTGAAATGTAATGGGAAAGCCTGTGTAGGCAACAGAGAAAATTAAAATCTACAAATCTATAAATTAATTGAATTGTTATTGGACCTTCTTAGAGATGAGTCACAGCACAGACTTTATCGCTTTCAGAGGAAAAATAAGAGAAGCTGAAATTTAAGAGTTCCGTACCAACACAGCAATTAGCATGTGCAGAAATTAGATGAACTGAATAAGCAAGCAGCTTTTTAAAGCACAGAAAATTATCCCAAGTTTGTGCGTATTCAACCAGAAGAGTTTCTCACATTACATTTTGATCCCTGTAGTAAAGCTTCTAAATACTAGATATCTCATTAGCAGGTTTAATAAGAAATTTAAAGAGGAGAAGGGAGTATTGGAGGGGAAGCTTTTGTACTTTTTAAAATTGGAGTCCTAAATAATGTTGTTTCAGTTGGCAGAAAAGAAAGAAAATCCTAGGATATGTAAACCTAATATTCTTCCAGAGCTAGCAGCCTTTCTGCTGCCTTCTCCTTTCAAAGGAAGGTTCTACTCTATATATTAAGTAAACTTTAAACAAAAACCAACCAACGAAACAAAACAAAAAAAAAAACCAAAACAAAAAAACCCAAAACCCCAAAACAAAAACAAACAAAACCCCCCCCCCCCCCCCGCACCACCAATACCTGCGGTCAAAGCAAACTGAAAATCTGATTTATAGGCAGGATTGGGGAAGTATCCACAATCATAGATTTTTCTATACACATTTCCTAATGTTTTAGGAAAGGTCTTATTAAATACAATGTTTTATCAAAAAATCATCATACAGTAAAGGAATTTAACAACAAACATCTCAACTGATAAGAAATTTCAACTTCAAAATAGTTCCAATAATTGCGAGCCATCCTCCCAAACATAACATATTCCGTTTTGTGAAGAATATTTTAGAATCTTAAACACTTCTGTACAAACCTCAAACAATCCCAGTAGATTGTGTTTCTTTTTTTTTGTTTCTTTTTTTTTCCCCCTCCTCTTTATTTTTGAAACTTCAGTAAATGTTCCCTGGGGCAAAGCTCACACAATAACTACAGAATGTCTCCTGGTACTAAACCTTCTGTGAATCTAGCTTTTAGATACTTGCAAAGCTCTGGCATCAAGACATTCATACAACTCTGAATTATTTATTCATCAATCTTTGTGCAACTTCCCAAACACCAATGGAGACCAAGACGATTTCAGCTATTTGATGTTACATCTTCTCAAGTGGCTAAAGAGGCTATAAAGCACCCCATTGCTTAAGCCTGCCATCTCAGTTCCATTAGCAGTAAAGACCTCTCTATTCAAACTGCTAAGTAAATCCTCCGAGAGCCCGGGGACTGTTTCATGCTTGAAAGCAACTGTTAAGAATTTGACAACAACCAAACTGTTCCTATTTAATCCTTCTCCCAAGGTAAAAAGAATTATAGGTAAACATATGCCTTCATTATTTGCTTTGCTGCATTTCAATACTCAATCCCACACAAAATTGCCAGCCAAGGATTTAATGCAATCTCTTCTGTATTTCAGAGCTATTGCCTTTACAGAATGGAAAAAGCTTAATAAGGGCTGTAGAGTTGGTTAGCAAACAACTCTATTTTCTATAACACACACTAGAGATTTTGCCAAGGTAACTTTAATAAAGCAAGGAGTTTGAGAATTTTTTTTAGAGTCAGGATTTTCAGGTAAACCAGAACAGTTGTTAGTCCATTCAGTCTGCCAATAATTTTTTTTCTTTCAATTAAAAGAAACAAAATTGATCTGTTACAGAGTACAAATACTCTAGTTTTAGAACATACATAGATTTACATAAGCTTTCTTTTGGGTTACTAATATGTATGTTAATCAAACACTAGACTATCGAGGAAAGCTTCTTAGATACACTCTGGAATGCATTAAAATGAAAATTTCAAGCCTTTGGTCAGGTTTAATTCAGGAATCAAAGAACTCCAAGATTTTTCAAAGAGACCAACACTTTGTTACTTAGTGATGTACAGCATTCTCGCCCACGCAGTCACTGTCTAATCCTTCTTCTTTACGAAAAAAGATGAACCATTATATGTAGAGAATAATGGCTGAATGAAAATAAATACACACTTATGCTCTGTGAGGAATAAGTGTATTAACCCAATTAATATTTCTTTTTAAATTAGAGGTAAAAAAAAGACCCCCAAAAAGCAGACAACCTTTCACAAGAGCTTACTCAGACTGCATTCTTGTTTGGAGACAAAACAAGGGCTAATATTAAACTGAGGGGTACATTTAAACAGACAAAAGAAATTAACAATTTAAAATGAAGGCTGTGGACAATTCGTCAGACATTAGAAACCAAAGACTAAATCCAGATCTCTCATTAATTTTCATGAATTTGGACTTAATATACAGTACAGCAGATGTACCATTTATATACAGTACAACAGATATGTCCAAAATAATCTATACAGTTATTAACACTGATACCCTGTCAGAGGACTTTTACGACAAAGCAAAAAGAGGGCAAATCATATATCTGATTAACATGGGACAACTAATCACTGGAATAGCTAAACCCAAAAATCAGGACCTCAAACTTCAATGCTTACACCAGAAGTCAAAAACAAAATTCCCAAACTATTTCTCATACCATGCATCCCTTATCATACGCCACTTTCTAGTGGGTTTCCCACACACACCTTAGTGACCAAAAGCCCCTTATTATTAAAGCACTTTAATAATACTTCCTGCAAGTAAACAAGGAGGTCCTGAAAACAAACAGGAGACTTGAAGACACTCAGACAGTTACTGTAAGGCTAATTATGCTATTTAATGGAAAAGAAAGTCTTCTTCCTAGCCTAATTTAAGCAGCAAGAAAAAGCCACCACTAGCTTTGAAAGCTGCAGCTTTCCCCACCATTCAGTTAGGCTTTCTTCTTTTTTCTGCACATTCACACATTAAAACTTCTTGTTCTTTTCATAAACATTTAAATAATAAATTCCCTTTTCTGCTCTGTACTGCTTAAGGAAATGGGCACAGTACAGCCTTTATATTACTTGTATGCTTTTCTGCCATGTCAAGTCTCTACAGATGTCTCGGTTGTGCTTAACACAGTCCTAAAGCACTGCTGAATGCATTATAGCTGCAACAGCAGATTAAAAGGAGTACCTTAATAATTGCTACTTTTATTTTACACCAACTCTTTAGAAACATCTAAAAACAGCTTGGCATCAAAAGCATCATTCTTTTTCCTTTCTAGCTCGTGGCTCTGTTCTAACCTATGCTTCCCTCTACAATGACATTTGAGTACAATAGTGCACTAAATTACTACCTTTTGAAGGGAACAAAATATAACTAATAATATGTCATCTTATCCCCATAAAGAAGTTCAAGTGAGGACTTGGGTGAATTGACACTTAAGTAAATATTTTGAGACTTCTTCAGTACTTTTAGTAATATTTCAAGTTTCTTGTTACTCTCCCCCAGAAATGCTGCTCTGCTGAGCAGCTTGCTTGTTAGCAAAACTGTGCTCTTATGGAAAAGAGTGGCAACGTAAGTGCACAATAAATGCAACAAATGTTAACAGTAAGTAAACTCCTTCATTCAAATGGAGATGGAAAAGAAAGGTAATGATGGAGAATGAATAATCTTCACTGATCTTCCTCAGGTGGATTAGCAAGTTTTTGCACATTTGTTTCATACTGTATCACAAGTATTTAGCATCATTAAAAACACTACACAGTATAATAGAATACCTCACACACAGTAGTCAAGTAGACAGTACAAAAGCAAAATGTAACTCTGTAAACAAATATAAAGAACCACTCACTTAATAGCATCCTTCCTGCCATACTTGAAATTTTATGACTGTTACTGCCAGACAGTGGTCTCTGTTACATTATAAATAGGAGAAAAAGCTATTTAGAATCTTATCTAGATGGCTGCGCTTTTTTCAGAAATTGTTCTGATAGTGCTGGATCATGACGGATAGTGCTACTGTGATCAATGATTTGTCCTCTGCATTGTCAACCTCATCCTTTATCTGCCTGGAGGCTTCACCTGGGCCAAATGCATCTACTGCTCTGCTCACACAGAGCAGAGCCAGCCATGATGCCCCTTTGCTCTGAAGTCCTGTCCTGCTACTCACAATTAATGGTAACAGCTTTCCTGCTTTCTACCTGTTCCTGTGCTCCTTTCTTCTGTGCTGCAGTACAGTATCCCTAAACAATCATCAACTGCTCCTCTACCCCACAGACAGAACTGGGGGACAAGAAACTTGGGAGCTAGATGCACTTACACACATACATACATACATCATGTGTATCCCTCCTAAAAAATTCTATAAGACACAACTCATCTATATTCAAGCCCCTACATCCGTACATTTCTTTCTATGATTATAATATTGTACAGTCCACAAACAGGCTAAGCACTAAATGATACACTGTAGCTGTTGCTAAGGCAGCAACAGATTTACATGGGTGAAATCTTAGCCAGTGTACCACCCTTGAAAATTATCAATAATTAAGCTGCTTCTCCATTAAGGCTGCCGCAGCTAAAAGAAGTAGAAACCTTCATTTGTTATGAAAACTTCATGTAAAATAAAGCAAAAGTCCGTATGGTAAAGAAGCCACGTATTTTCTAACTTTTAGAACATTTATGTCAATTGTCTTTACAAAGTGCAGCAGCGACTCACAGGCTATGTGCCCAGTGTCCAGGAAAGAAAAACACAAACCCCAAACCAGTTGCATCGAAACTGTTTCATAACCAGCTTCACTGCAAACCAGCATGCTTTATCTAGGTTAACTGCATTGCAGGTATTCCTAACTTCGGGTAGCTTCAGGAACCTCCTTTCTCGGTCCCTCTTTAAATCAATGAAAGTACTCCTGACAGCAAGAATTTACAAGACTTTTCCACAGAAAAATAAATGAACAGAGAAGGTAGAGGTTTGTTACTGTTTCTTTCTGGCTAAAACAAAGAGTAAAAATGACAAAGAGATTTTATTCTGAAGCAGATCAGGGATAAAGCTTTGCTATAACACTTTACAAGTTTAGCACAGAAGTCTCCACATATTACCCAATTATAATTAAGACCAACTGTGAGAAGTTTCACAAACTTTTCCAGAACTTATTGCCAAAGAAGAGTCTGGGTTTGTACAGTTTTTGAAAAACAGAAAACAAACTCTCAGCAAATTGTGTATCAGAAAGAGAGCACAACTTTCTGTACTCCAACACAGAATACCAAAGCCATAGCAAATTAATATCAGCTTAACTGATTCTATTAGAATTTCCTGTCATTATGTTAATAAAAAATTAGTGGCAAATTAGTAAGTCACAGTAGTTGCATTACAAGACAGTGATATTGAAACATGATAGTTTAAATGAGACTGGTAAAAATAAATTTAAGCAGAAGATTATTTGCATAAGCTTCACAACTGATATGTCTTGTTTAATTAAAACAAAACATTAAGCTAATTTTTTCTGCTATCTCTCCAGATCAGTCCAATCTACACATAGCAGATAAGCATTCTAATCTATACAGTGTAGGATTTGAGAGGATTTTTTTAAAGTTCTACAAATTTCATATAAAATTTGCTTTCAGGAAGTTTACACTGCATAAGCTTCCTCTAAACAGAATGTGCGTGATGAATGGAGACAAGTGTAAAAGATAAAACAATTGTAAATCCCTGTGTTTAATTTTTGAAGAGAGGTAGAAGTATGTGCATATTCACATTTATGTTGCCTTAAATTCATTTATGTAAAATGCTCCATTAGAAACCATGTGTTACATCTGTGCAGATTTATCCAGCTCAAATACCTGAACTTCTCTTTCCTTTAATCCACTTAGTTAGGGAGAATAAAAAATTCTATAGAAGGGCTGTATCCAATCATATAAAGAGGCATTTTACTAGAATGCTTACAAAAGTTTAAATCATGTTTCACCATGACTGACAGCCTTCAAGAGCTTTTGAGGCATTCATAGTTGTTATGACATATTAAAAAAAACCCAAACCCAATAGTGCTGCATTAATCAATAAGGCAAATGATCCACACTTCCTCCATAAAATGATGAAACGCATCTTCCTTTGTAATGTTCTCTGGAATCTGATAAAAGATAGCTATAGATGATGAGTGTGGAGGGAATAAGCACATGTCTTTTCAGCTTGGCACATATTCTAAGTATTTTTTACCTTAAATCACGTGACATTTTATACTTTTTACCTAATATGTATTTTTATATATGTACCCTTGCAACAATATTTTTAAAAAAATATCTCTGGCTTTAAAAAAGAACATTTATTTATATATTTAATAAAAAGTTGACATATTCACAACTTAACCTTAATAACCTTATTATTAGAATTAATTAAGAGCTCACAATGAACACACTATCAACAAGTAGCAACAAAGTTTTGCTTATTCCAAGCTTTTACTATTAAGTCATAAACATTTTGCACATACATACAGAATTTTGACGAAACTATAACAGTATGACCAAAACAACTAAAAACTGGAAAAGCACCAAGACATCATCCTTCTTTTCTTAGATTATTGTCAACATTTAAGAAATTCTCAGAAAGCTGCAGTTCAGTTGCAAATATTAGCTAAATCAATATAATTAAAAGCTGTTACATCAGAAATCAACATTTACAGTAATTCCTAAGGGGATTCTATTTCACCCACATCACCCTGAGAGAGCATCTGGCTGTTCTACAGCATCCAGCAAAACTTTAAAAAGAAAAGAATAAAGAAATATTCCAATCATAGAATATGCAATCTTTCTTTACCAGCAATGAAGCATACAACAAGCACTATGCCCATAAAGCAGCAACTGCACGAGAGGAAATGATGGGAGATCCAATTAACATAAATTTTCAGAGTCAGAGAACTCAAAATAAAAAGTGGGATGAATGTCAGTGACTTTATTAAAAATATACACACTCATAACAATATGGATTGGACCCGATAATCTTTGTGTGCCCCCTCCAACGCAGTATATTCTGTGGTTCTCTATTATGTTACAAATAGCAGAGGGGCAAAAAGCCTGGGCTCTGTTTACAGTTTAGTCACAAGCTTCAAAGGGAGGTAGATGATGTGGTATAATTAATATCCTTGCTTTGACATCTTCTGAAAAAGTAAATAAAGAACACTACCTTGCTTCTCTTTTACTCATTAATTCATTCTTCAGGAACACCTTGGTGTAAAGTGAGAATACATCAGCATAAGAGTGCCTATTACAGCCCTAAGCAGCAGCGCTTGAATTCAAGAGATGAGAACTGGACTGTATAATACCACAAAGAGGGGAAAAGAATCACTGAAGGTTAAACATTAAAATAGTAGGAAAAAAATTAAACAGTCACAATAGCTGTCACATTTATGCATGCTCATGTAACTCGGAACAGCTGTCGCAATGTAATTCACACCAACAGCAACAAATTCTTGTCTCCATGTGTACATCTACACTATCTCTTGGGTTTTTATTGTTGTTTCTTCAAGTTTGAAAGATGCCAGCATCAGAAACAGCTACTGCAAGGCACCCAGTAACAGATGCAGGGGAGGAAGGGGAAATCTTTTTCGAAATCTTATTGAAAAATAATCATCTTTTGACCAATTAAAAAAATTTTCTTGAATCTCCTGCAGTAGACAATAAAAGTGAAATTGGGTGTAATAAACACACAGTACAATGAAGTCAGAACTTGAATTCCATTTAAACTATGACATAAAATACGCACACACAGAAAAAATCCCAAGAGAAGGAATTTACAGCATAAGGCACCATAAAGATTGCATAGATACTTCTAGTGCAGCTGGAATACCTTCCAGCTGGGCTGCCTGCTCTGCTTTGCCAGCACTGGTGGCTCACGCTGCTCTTTCGCACGCAGAGCCTTTCAAGAGCCCCTCCACACAGCTGGTACAGAACTGCCAGCACAATGCACATTCACACCTTAACCCAGATCACGTAAATTTATTCATACACAAATCCTAAAAGCAAGATAATGCTGTGTTTTTCAAATAGTTAGCCACATTGCATCTATTCAAAAGGGAATTAGTTCCATCTGATTTCACACACTATCTCCTGAGCACTCCTCTCCTGATGCTCATAGGTACAGCATTACTTGTTCTTCATTCAGCAATAATTCTTCATCTGTGCCCCAGAGATCAGAGCAGATCATAATCTAATGGTTCCACCTAGCCTTTAACTACATTATGTTATGCATTTGCAGCAAAACCAATTAACCACTGGAATTCCACTACATATTTAATAAATATTTAAAGTCAAAAGATAATTTAGTCATAATACATAGGGCATTTTCTGCAAAAGGCAGAATTTTAAATAATTCATTCCACATAAACGTACCCATAAGAGGCTATATGCAACCCCAATGCAAAAGCACCTGTTCAAACACACATTTTCCCTACAGAAATGCAAAAAAACCCAAGAAAGACCAATTAAATAAATTATATTGTACAATCATCTGGATAAGATCCAAAATCATGTTTCAATTACACTGAAGCACTTTCTCATGTATGCCTGAAGAACTCAAACACATAATATACATACATACAAATAATACACATAATATACATACAAATCTTTCACAGATGCAGAAAACTCAGTTTTCGTAAAGTACATCCATGTTGGAATTCATTAAAATAGGTATAACAATATATTAGTGTAAGTTCAGTAGTATATAATTCATATGCATATCTATAGTATATATTCATATCTATATCTATATAGATACATACAATTACTTCTGTAATGACAATGACAACTCACATAATCTCATATACAGATCTACTGGACTGTTTTGAACCGTCAGTTATTTGCTTTGTGCAATCAGCCATCTTGGGAGAAGGACTGAGCATCATGGTTGTAGTTTTTTAAAACTCACTGTCCGGGGTTTGTTTGCTTTAGTTTTAAGTTATAAACACTACGGCTTCTGAAGGATGCCAAAAAGAAAAGAGCGACACATTAGCCTCAAACTTTGTCCTGATGCAGTTTTGCCAGTATTGACAGGTCAGATAACACCAACTAAGTGAGTAAACAAATCTATTTTCATTTCATGCTCAATTAAAACACAGTGGGTTGCCCAGATGGAGAAAAGTGTGGAAAATTTAAAAAAAAAAAAAGTTCCCTAATTTTAAAGCTTTTTTAAAAGGCAAACTATCATCGCAAAAATAGAAACAATGCAGGACGTACTTATGGCCAATACGCACACAAGAACTTGAAAAATTAACCTGACATATGTTACACAACCAAATCTACCTAAATGCATGTGTAATCACATGCACACTAAAAAAGCTCTTCAGATAGCACATAACCTGCTCAGTTGCAACATCCCATAACCAGTTTTCATTAATAAATTGAAAACTTTGATTTTGTTGCTGCCTGTCATTTAGTTTCATTTTGTCCCTTTCCTACACATAACAAATGAGATAAATACTTCTTTATGCTCCACATTCCTCACACGTTTGATTTTTTCTCTTCTGCTTTGCCGAGTTGTCCACCCTGTGTTTTCTAGTCCCTTTCTTTTCCCACTTCCGTCCATATCCTCCCTCTCTCTTTCATGTTTCAAATACTTCTGATGTAACAATAGTACTGTATCAGACAAATTAATTTAAAATATTCTAATACTATACAATTACAGGCAAAAATAGGTGGAACTGCTGTTGACACTGCTTGGAGATTCATGCATCTCTGTTGGTAACAGCTTTCACCAGCAGCCAAACTTCCCCCAGCGTAAAGCTCTCTTCTCCCCCAAGAACCAAAAACCCGAGGCCACCACCACACGTACAAACCACTGCATCAACATTTCTGTGAACGCATTCTGATCATCAGCTACTGACAAGAAACCAAAGGAATATGGAAATGAAATATGGAATCCAAAGGAATATGGAATACGTAAAATGGAAATGCAGTCCACCATTCATGCAGGGATAAATTTCACTCCTACAAGTAACAGTCTGTGGCATTAAAAAGCCACTGTGAAGTTAGCCAGAATTTCAAGCTTCAAGTTGTAGCAGCTTCTGTTCAAAATCCCCTTCTCCCAACAGCAAGAAACACTCCACCAAACAGCCACAATTACTTCTAGAGTAAGAAGGATGGGATATTAATGAAGAAAAAGAAGGCTAAATAATAGCGTCTTAAGTCCTGAGAGTCAAATAATGACACTGAATGAAAAAAGAGACTCTAAATTTAGAAGGTTTGGGTTTTTTTGGGGTTTTTGGTTTTTTTTCACTTTTCCTGCTGGCCTCAGTCAAATGTTAGCTCTGGGGAAATGTTCACAGATATCTTTTATGTACAACAACTCCAATATTCACAATTCTGTTAATCTGCAAGTGTAAAGTGGTGGTGTTTTTTAACTCCTTATTTTTCTCTTGCTTTGAACTGACAGTTTTTAAAATTGGCATTTATGGGTCCATCTGCATGGACACACAGATACAAATAATAGCAGCTACGTGACTAAATTCAGAAGCATGGTACTTAGGCTTCTGCATTTTATCCCCTCACAAGACAAAATCAGCATGCTGTTACCTAAACCAGCAGTAGCTAAATAAAAAGAGCCCCTTTGTAAAGTTTTAAAGAACTTTAAAAATCCCCCCAAAACATTTTAAACAGCGCAAGAATTGCATCTGGAATCTTGATTTTATGGTGTTCATTCTACACAGCCTGTGGAGATTCCCAAAACACAGAAGAAAAAAACCAAAGAAGACAGACATTTATTTTAATAATTTGTGGAACCTCAGCTATAACATACCAACTCCTAATGAGAAGTCTGACATGGTAATTAAACACGGAATAACCTATAACCTTATCACTGTTCGGTGATTACTAGCAAGTTGTTTTTGCTGTGACTGTAAACTCTAGAATTCTCTGAAAACATGAACTTTAATCCCCTGGAAATGACCACCATGTGTCATCTCACAACTTAGCACATTTCTGGCAAGAACAAAATTTATTGCCAAAAGGATAAATAAGGAAAGAGAACAGCAATGTAGGCTTAAGTTACATATGTCTCAAATGAACCAATACCCCTGTGAATAGCAGCATGCCTGAGATCTAAGGGGATCTAAGCATGTCCAGTCAGGCCCATTTCCCTGAGTCTTTTTTTATTTGTTCTCCAAACAAAAAGAAAGGTTCACGTTTCTACAGTACTTGGAATTTATGGAACCCTACTGAAATGGCAGCCAACAATAGTTAAATTAATTAGGAAACAAAAAAGTATAGGAAAAAATCTTCAGACATGGTATAATAAACTCTGGGTCTTGTGCATGAGGACAACATGTTTGCGCTTGTTCCTTTCCACAAACTCCTCTAGAGGCATCACTGATTCTCCCTTCCACTGCTTTAAAACTCCCCACAGTCCCACAGTTAGAGAGTAATGGCCCTTCTTTCCCTGCCAGTGTTATCTGGGACAAAACTCAGTTATAAATCTGTAATTCTTATCCTCAACTACGAATTTCCCTCCACTGGGATTTTTTAGTACATTTTGCTCATTTTATTGGTTCAGCAATTTGTTTTTTGTTTAGTATTGTCCTGTATTTTCTCTTTGCTCTACTTTTTAACTGAAAAAAGCACCTTCATCAGGGAGAGCTCTACTACTCTCTGTTATTAAACAAGAATGCTGGTACCACAGAATGAAAATTTCTGCTATGAAAGTAGTTAGGTCTACACCTTTAACCTACACAAACCTGAAAATCAAATTAAAATATATTCTAGAGCAACTCTCTTACTTGATATAGGTCATCATTTTATTATTTGAAAAAATAACACAGTCAGAAGCAGTCACTAGTACAACCACACTCATTCTGAACAAAACTAGGACAGAAAGCAACAGGAGTTTGTATCACTGATACCCTTAAAAAGTATTTGTCAACACTAAGGAAATGTATTAAGGAAGACCTTCCTAGCAGACGCATTTCAAATACAGTGCATTCAGAAGCCTTTAACTTTTCCCTTTTATATTTTAATACGCACTGAACTATGTCTTCTTGTACAAAAATATTACCCTAACTTACTGAAAAATGTTTAGAGATCATATTTTACAAGCTTATTTAATGCAAAGAAGTTGTAGAGGCTCCCTCCATCCTTAAATAACTCAAACCTCAACCGGATGACCTGAGCAACACCACCTAGCTTTGAAATTAACTCTCTTAGTGCGGTGCAGAGGACAGGCTGGAAAACCCACAGAGGATTCTTCCTACTTTAATTGCTCTGTGACTCTAAACCCTCCCAAAAGCAACTGAAAAGAAACTGCAGCACCTAAATGCAAAGCATTACAACTGATCTCTTCAAAAAGATCTGCTGCTTCTGCCTCTGTGGGGTACTGAGTGGGACAGCATTTTTCCAACTCCACATCTACACTTCACAGTCTCCAAAAAGCTGTTAGAACAGCAATATTCATTCTTCAAGGTGGAGAAAACTAACAAGGGTGAACCAAAGCTGTGTTGCTGCTGCTCCTCTTGGTTTCTAGATCTGCTTCTTGAAGGCGAAGTCTGTCAAGAAATATCCAGGGAAAACCTGACAGCAACAACCTCATAGTTGAGCCTCATTTGGCAGAGAGTGGCATTTTCTGGCTCCTTCTTCCTCCATGTGGTGAGGCTGCTTTTCAAGATTACAAGACAGTCAAAACACAACAAAGACTGAAAGCCACCTTCACCAAAAGTCAATCATGAGTAAATCTCCCTCCCTCTTTTTGGGTCTAAATGCTAATTCCTCTAGCACCACATTCTACCTGTCACTGCTCAGCTACTTTATGTGCCACCTGCTTCTATCTACTCATTGCAGTGCTCATCATAATGAGAATATGGCTCATTTACAATTTTTGCCTATTAACTTCTGGTAGCACACTATTCATATAAACCAATTTGGCATAAACATCAAAGTTGTAATGTATGCATTTTTGTTTGATCTAGTACATGACTTTTTTTTTTCTTTTTTTCCCCTTTTATTTATTTAGCTAAGGATTCTGCAGCACCTTTAATAAGGGATTTCAAGAGTGGGCTGCTACATAGTCATGGCTGGGAGCTGCCCTACACCCATCCTTCCAAACAGCATCCAGCCCTGCAGACATGGACAGAAACCATTTCACTCACACTTACTATGTAGGAGACAGGCGCTAGAAACAAAAGCTTAGAATTTAACTTTTAAAAAATACAAATAGAACCAGAAGCACACATTTTTCACCACTGATATTTTTAACTTTTTGCATTTAGACAGTAAAACAAAACTGATTCTTCCTAATACTTTCTGACTTCATAAGCAAATATTTATTTTCCAATACCATGGGATTTTGCATGCAAACACTATAGGAAAAAATTTTAATACATAAACTATGTTAATGAAGATAACTCTCAGTTTACTAATGTTATTTAAATTATGAAACCGCTTCATATTATCACTTTTATTTCTAAGAGCAGATTTTCCCACTCGGACCTAAGTTCTTAACTGTTCTTTTAAATGTTTGTACTGCCTAAGTATGTAAAAATACAACGGAGTTATACAGGTTTTAGCATACAAGGTCAAACCCACCACATTTTCAAGTGCCACACACTGCCTCTGGCAGAAACCATTAAATGGAATTTCAGAAAATAAAATACCCATAAAGCATCTAACTAGTTTTGTTGAGTTTTTGGTGCACTTTAGAGAAAAAATTCTTCCATCAACAAGTCTAAACTACTGCAGGTAATACATTTAGGCATTATTAAAAGTTCTGAGTCTTTAACAAGAGCACTCTTAATCAATAAAAATGTCAAAGCCCCATCGGTTTTGCTTCTTTCTTCTCCTTGATCATACCAACACAGAAACTCCCAATGCTACAAATTACCACTTCTAATCCTCCTCCTATACAGCCGAATCCCTCTTCCTTTACAGGGAGGGTCAAGGTGAAATGCTTGTGATGTAGAGCTGAAGCCTTGCAGTTCCCTCCCTATTTACCAAGCCCTCCAGACAAGAAAACTGGTGCATGTGAACCAAATCCAAGTGATGCTAATGCATTAATGACTGACATGTGGCAGAGGCACAGACACATAGATGCAGCTTGACATTAATGGCGAGATTAGCCCGTGGTCATGCACATGGAGGGGGGGCAAAAATAGACCCACCTGCCTCATGTTTTAATCTGAGTATGAAATCAAATGTCACACAAGATTAATTAGATGCCAGGAGTTTTATTCTTTCCTGTTGATAGAAAAAGCACATTTCCATAATGTGAGGAAGCATTTATGTGGATAGCAAATCAGGTTGACATTGAGAGAAGGTTTACTTTATTGTGAATGCTAGCTGTGTGGTGCTTGTCAGTGCAATTACCTTCTACTCAAGTGGTTTGCTTTTTAACATTTTATTATCTTAACAATAAAAACCCTGGAAGCAATAATTATTTATTATGCTAATTCTTTAGCTTTTTTCTTATTAAGTTCTGCCAGACCATTAAAAGTTGCTGTTTTCCAGAAATAAACCTAATTTATTAATATTCAGCCAATTATGGAAAAGAAGAGAGAAGGCAAAAACAATCTCTTTACTGGTAATTAGTTACTAACCAGTCAATTTGTACGCCTATCAGCTTCCCCATAAATTCTATTTTCATTTATTCAATATCCTACATTTCTAACATCATTCTGATCGAAAACAACTTCAAAACACTAAGTCCACTGTAGCATTTTTTATAAATAGTGATTTAAGCAGTCTGAGAGGCAGCAGGGGTTTAGACCACTCTGAAAATGCACTATACTCAAGGACTGCATTTTAATTATGGAAACCTTTTAGAACATCCCTGTTTTATTAACAGTAAGTGAAAGACTATAAACAAGGCTTCAGTATGCACCACTTCTTCTCAATCCTGCCTAAAGCCCTCAAGGGGAAACAGCTTCAATGTGTTTTCATTTCACCCCCCCAGCATTCTCATCTCTGAATGCCTCTTCTCACCGGCTTTAAAATTCATTTAACATAACAACCACACAGTTATGCTTTTTTCTTCCCTTTTTTTCTAACATACAACTGTTCCCTCCTTTAGGAATAAACACCAAGGCCACAGCTCTCAAACTCCCATGGCATAAATGCAATATAGGAGACCATAAGCAATCTAAGCAGAAAAGCACTGCAACTAAATGTACCTTGAAAAGCTCTTAGTTTGCAATGCTTTTATAAAGCTTCATGTCCATGCACTAACTGTCCCTACATTTCACGCAGTGACAGTGGTAGTAATCCCTGGAAAACTTCTGGAACAAATTCCCTCGCTCAGAGCTTTCTCTCTGAGCCAGTACAGCACTAACTTCTTCCATGGCAAAGATGCAATGCTCCCAGGTTTGTCAGAGCAGCCCCCCCAGCTCCAGCGAACAATACAAGCTCTCATATTGAGCTCTCCACACACAAGAGCAGAACCAGGTTTCTCCATTGCTCCCTGGTTCTCAGACAGCTTTCTCCTGTACCTCCCACTGGGAGACTCTGCCTGTGGCAATAGAAAGTTCTCCATTAATATGTAATATACACCATAATTAGCACTGTAAAGCAAGTAGTTATCTCACAACTGTCCTCCCATCCCCACTCCCATAATCACAGAAATTTATTTACAGGGGGAAAAAAAAGAAAGAAAAGAGAATCCCAAAAAACTGGTGAAGAAAGTCTGATTCTTTTTATCGGTATTTTGTAAAAGTTAAGGTCTAAGAGTAAGCTTTTGCTTCTAGCATCTGTCTCCTACATAGTAAGTGTGCAAGTGTGAGTGAAATGGTTTCTGTCCATGTCTGCAGGGCTGGATGCTGTTTGGAAGGATGGGTGTAGGGCAGCTCCCAGCCATGACTATGTAGCAGCCCACTCTTGAAATCCCTTATTAAAGGTGCTGCAGAATCCTTATTAAAAAAAGCAAAAAAAAAAGTAATGTACTAGATCAAACAAAAATGCACATATATACAACTTTAATGTTTATGCCAATAAACTCCTGGCCTTTTGTATGAGAAGCGCATGAAGAACACCAGCACAAAAATGCTACTAATGTTCACTACCACTCACTATCCTAAGGGAGAAAACCAAAACGAAACACACCCCACAAATAAATCAATCAGGGCAAGACTACAGAAGTTACCAAGACTATTTAACAAAATCTGTGTAGAAAGGCACTTCTTATAAAATACTTTTTGAGCACGGAGTCTAGAGATGGAGTAATTCACTTGCTTTTCTCAATACATGCACAGCATTATCACTTTAGTCCCTCCCAGGACATCAGGTTAGGCCTCTAGGGTTTATAACATTAGTTCAGCCTTTCTAATGAAGTGTGTGCCTCAATGACCTGCATTGTTCTCCTCTACAGAAGCAGCAGCCTGATTTGGAACAGTCATTGCATTCCTAGCCATGCCTCTGACAGAGCGTGCAAAAACCTCTGAAGTTCTTTCATTCCGGGATCCCAAAATTATTTCATCTGCAAATCTAAGCCAGTGCGAGCTGCATTAGCCACCAAAAGGTAGACAAGGTCAATTGTGAGTTTCAGCATGATTACCCCTCTTCAGGAGAAATTTAGGATGTAGAGCCCTTGAGTTTTCATCTCCAGATACAGTGTATTTGATTAAGTGAATACCAGATTTTTTTAAAAAACACACAAATATTCCCTCAAAAACTACTGACCTACCAAAATACTTCAAAAAGCAAATAAATTTGGGAGCTACACAGACACTCCTAACAAATTCAAACTTCTACAGAACACACCTGAAGACAATTAGCTTTTGGCAATGACTTTTGGCTGCTCTACTCACCATACCATAATAAATACACAGTATGTAATTTGAGAGAACCAATGTACATGGAAAAGTCCAATGCTGAAGCCTCTGATTTTCTCCCTCTTAGGACAGACACTGATTTTTTTATTACTATACTCTAAAAAGTATATTGCTAAATGTGATGCAGATACACTAAATGTAATGCAAGAATAGAAACAGAAAAAGCTCTTTAAAAATGTAAGATGATGTGATACAAGCTATACAGCCTACTACTTTCATTTACTACCCATGCATGTCAAATAGCATTAATTTACAACACTAAAAAGCAAAGCCATTAAGTACATATAGAGCTCTGAGAATTTCAGGTGTGAAACAGACTAGTTTCTCTCAACAGCTTAGAGTTCTGTTGTGCATAAAGTGCAGAGAGTAAAACTCAGTACCACTGCAACTCTATCATGTACATGCACAGGAAGATGTATGCAGTAGCTGTAAACATTTTCTCTTACAGGAAATTGATTGCCCTAACTGCAATATTCCAGTATCGAAGATGCAACAGTTCACAGTCATCTTCCACATCAACATAAAAATTTATCACAAGTGATGTCAAAATGCACTAAATCCCACATTGTTTGTTTATTACAGTTTCATTGCTGGAGGCAATTAGCTCCATCCCCAACTGGGCTGCATTAGCAGGCTGACTCCAGAGCGAAGTCAGAGTGGGGAGCACAAACCAGCTCTGAAAAGAGATAGATGTGAACAGAAACAGATCATGAACAGGACAGCTCATGAAATCTATCACATAGCTGTGTGATAAAGCAACTGTTTTCCATCTCTAGGTACGTAGTGAGCATCTTCGGAAATAAAAATCTAACTCAAGTGACGTGTTTAAGTTAAGAGTTCTTCTACCTGAACTATTACAAGAAGGTGCCACCACTAAACCCATTATCCTGTTATACAACTGCAGCCATTACACAGCTTTTGAACAATTTCAACAATTCCCACATAGGTGGACCTGCACCCAGTGTGCGTACACAAGATCCAAGTAATTCTTTTCTAGTCCCAATCACGGTCTCACCTCAGCTAAACACAGATTCTTATTGCTTTCGGATACCTGACTCCCTGTTTGGAAACCTTCAGCTATTCTTAAAAGTCACCCTGCTTTTCAAACTTATTATTCTGTTGATACTGTAGAGACCAGCAAAAGACATCAGCTGCAGTCTCAGAACTATGTAGTGCAGAAGAAAAGACACCAGTAAAACTTGCTCCTGTCATTAAAGAGCGGAGACAGAACCCAACCAGCATTCGCCTTCCCAAAGCTCTGTGATCTAATTCTACACAAAAGGCTTAATAAGGTTTAGGCTCATAATACAATTAGTAATTTAGCTCACAAATTAGACTATCTATTAACACTCCAGCAGAGACATCAGCCATATGAGGATTAAGAAGGAATCTGCTGCTCTCAATATGGAGTGAGAACTTGAATGCTTTAATAGACCACTTCAGCTTCTGCTAATAGGAACATATATTGCACTGTACAGGACAATGTGAGCATGGCCAGCAGCCTGCTCATATATTGAAATTGCATCAATAGGAACCACGATAATAATTTGCACAGTAAGTACAGAGTAGCAACTTCTGAGTTCATCTTAAAGCATAAATTTAACCAGTAAAAATATGTACTGGTAGCAAAATACACTGCATATTCATTAGAAGTGCACACAGAAACAAAAGCCAAAATTAACATGCCAGCATGGACAAATCCCAGTTAACCTAAGGTACGGATATTATACTATACAATATTTAACTGCAATATTTGAATAAAGAAGCAAACATCTTCCAAATCTTTGAAAACCACATTTATTCTGTATCTATTAAAACGGAACCAGGCCTATGTAATAAAAGATTCTTTGTCATCTTCTCCCACAAACAGTGCCCAAAAGATTTTTAAAAGGAGCTGGTATATCTAGCATGCTACTTAATGGCACATTGCTCACACAGAAAAATACTCCAGATGAATTTTCAAAGGCAGGCTAAAAAACCACTCTACTTATTACAAGGAACTAAAATTTCAAACGTGCTGTTCCAATTTCCAGAAAACCATATATGTAACTACGTTTCTACAAAATGCCAATATTGGTGTGTTCACACTCACTTGTGTTAACATCTGATTTACTTCCAATTATTGTGTCAACAGGAGCTTTTTGTAATTACTTTGACAGTACACCCAAAACTGACTGTATTCATCTCAAGGTTTTGAGCTTGTGTTTGTATAATTAGGGCCAGTATTACTAATTATTTTTAGCTTGAAAAACAAACAAAAAATCTTCATCAGTTTACTTCACACTCTAGTAGAAACCATTCACACCCAAATAATATTATGAACGACGTCCATCTGGTCTGAAATCTAAATCTGGCCACTGTATCTCATTTCTCACCAGCACTGCCTGCTGTTGCTATCAAGCGTTCAGTGTGAATGCACTCCGTGCAAAGCAAGACAAACTTCATTCACTCGTGGTACTTACTCATAAGTTTTGCTGTCATGTGTGTTAGCACATGCATGGGACCATTTTGGTCTTATCTGCCTCAAGGAAAAACTTTTAAAAAGGCAAAACCCCTAACTTGCAATGAATTACACTCAGGCAGTCAGGAATTGTATCCCCAAGCTTCTACCACAAGCTGCCCAGAGGCTTTGCAGCTTTTTCAAAACATGCACATAGTTCCCCAAACTGTAAGGGCAAAAGTGCCCCACAGCAACACAGGAAATCACATCAGAGCTGCCATCCTGCAGGCTCAGCTCTCTCCCCAGCTCAGGCACTGCTGCCCAAAGGATGGAGGTGACAGAGGAAGGCACAAATTATTTGAGGAGATAAGAAAGTTGCACAGAGCCCTCACAGCAGCTTTCCAGGATCTGAATTGGGCCTACAAGGGTGCCAGAGAGGGAAGTGTAGTGATAGGACAAAAGGAAATGGCTTCAAACTGAGAGTAGATTTAGACTAGATATTAGGAAAAAATTCTTTACTGTGTGGCTGGTGAGGCACTGGGACAGGTTGCTCAGAGAAGTCGCAGATGCCCCAACCCCGGCAGCGCTGAAGGCCAGGTTGGACAGGGTTTGAGCAGCCTGGTCGAGTGGGAGGCGTCCCTGCCCATGAAAAAAGGGTTGGAACTACATGGTTTTTATCGTCCTTTCCATTCCAAACCATTCTATGATTGTATTTGTGGAACATAGTGATGAGGAACCAACATGAACAGAGAAAAGGAGGTGGGGAGAGGGCTCAGGAGGTGGCAGGTAAGCAATGTATTCTTAAAGGTGGCCTGGTGGTTAACAGCTTTGTTAAATATGTATTATATTTGCTGTGGAAATCATTGTACTAAAGTACAATTTTAGAACTGAGAGCAGGTAAGAACCCTCAGTCTTCCTCTGCACAAAATTCCACAGTACACAGCTCTGGAAGATTACTATAATTGGTCAATTCTTTCTTTTATTGCTAGACCACTGGGCAGAGTCAAAGCACCGAAATCATGGGAATGGGGCTGCTGGTGAACGTCACAAATTTGCTCAAAGCCGGTTTCAAGCACACAGATCCCATTTTCTTGCAGTTCTGCTCCCAAAGGTCTAGAAATACACATCCTTTAATCCTGGCACGCAAGCAAGAATTAATTTTTCACTGCTACAAATCTAGCGTGACACTCTGCAGTTTGTGAAGACTTCAACAGACTGAGCTCTGGAAACGTGAGATTTCTCACTCAGCCACTGAGTGGTTCCCAAACTGTCCTTTGCAAAGCTGTGATCCACCCACTATGAGCACTGATTTGAAGCAAACAAGCGTGTCAGATACTACTTGACTGAAGGAGATTTACTGTGGACCAACTCATGAAACCACAAGTTTGCATTCATTTAGAAATTGACATCTTCAAAAATACGGACCGTTCTCATTGCAGTGCTGGAGTTTAGGCTACACATCAGAACTGGCTCCATTTTTTGCAAGGGACTCAACAGAACTGGCAGGCAAGCAGTAACTTTAAAAATGCAAGTTTCCATGTTGCAGCCTAAACTGCAACCCAATGCATGTAACCAAAATCTATAAAGTAGCTTCTGACTGATGCCAGAATGACTCCACAGCTGCTGCTTTCCATTTCCATTCATCACCAAATCATTACAGTATCTTCCAAAATAAAAATTCAGACCTCCAAAGGCTGTATCTGTTTCTCCGTAACATCAGAGAAAAAATTTCAAATGCAGCAGACAATGCATGCACTGTTTACATTCCCTAATTCCCCTTGAGTTGACCTTGTCCATTCAGCAAGATAAAGCCCAGACAGTCTTTATCTGAAATTCTCAGTCTGAACATATGCTTCACCCCTACTCTAAGTCAGAATAAATATCTGCTCTTCAACACTCCAACTCGACTACATGAGAGGAAGGTACAGGTGAATAAGGCTGAAGTTCACAGTCTGCAATGATCTGCCAGGGAAACAACCCACAGGCACTACAGTATGTTTGTCTATGATGGAAAATAGAACAGAAGTAGCTGAGGAATAATATTTTTAAGGGGTTATTTCCACATCATTTCCCTGCATGGGTAATCTTATGCTGCATACTGGGCGATGAGTTCAAGAACATTTTAAGGATTTTTATGTACATACCTTTCTGTGGCCACGCAAAGTTTTTAACAAGGGTAACATTTAGCAGCCCAAAATTCAGGATAAAAAGAAGTACCAGATTCTAGTGGACAAACTTTCTGAAGAGCAATTGTACGTACAAGGATCCAGCTCTGAAACTTCTGCAAGACTCATTTAAAAACCCCAATCCCACTCTGCTGGCGGTGCATGGCTGCAGCAGAAGCCAGGGTTTTTAACTTGTCAAGAGTGTATTTCAACTTGTCTCAGGCTCCTGGGCCCTATGCAATTTCAATGCATATCTGCTCTGAAGGGTGTGGGCTTGTCTCAAACACTCTTAAATAAATACATGAAACAAACCCCAGCATTTCCCAAATCTGCAAATGAAAATGCTATGCTAATTCACATAAATCCCTTACTAGCCTAGATTTATGGAGGCAATTCTAACAACAACTCTTGAAATAAAAATAAATAAAACACACCTCATGAACTTTATACGTAGTCTTCAATCCATGTGCTTTGCTGTCGCTACAAACAGGAGGTAGTGATGTTGGGCAACATATGGGTGTCCATTTTGCATTTTCAACCTCTAAGGCTTTAACTAAATATTAACTTTAGTTCTCTTTTGGTTTTATTGGTTTCCCAACAAGAAGTCTGTGATGCCCAAAGACGTAACCTCAAAAGGTTTCTCTCCTATTTAGAAAGTTGCTTGCAAAGGTTTTCCCCAGGGGTAGGAGAGAGCCAAGATGACATCTCTCAGACATGGTAAAGAGGGCATCAACTGCACAGTGCCTCAGAATTATTACTGGGACAACAATTTATCTTACATAACTGAGAAATTACTTCAGTATCAAGCTGTCTCTGCAGAAGTTAAAAAGAAAAACAGCTTAAGTGATGTGTTATGTAAAGTGCTTATAATAAAGTGTTGAATGCAGTGCTTTGTAAAATAATCTTCATCTACTCTGCAGAATTCAGAGAAGGTAACATTAAAGGAAAAAGGCTATAGCAATTTTCAGCCATTAACATAAGAACTACCCCACTGAGAACTATGGTTACTGGAAATGTCCATTACTGCCTTTATCTCCTAAACATGTGACATTATTTAACCATGTTTTTTAGTTTCCAGGGAAAAGTGAAGTTAGAGGTGGTGACAAGCAGCTGCTGTAGATTTTCCTTAAATTGGTTTTGAGGTTCTGAACTGTCACCTTCCTTTTTTAAATTTTTTTTGTAAATGGAAATTTAGCAGATTTCTAAATTGTGGGGGGAAAAAAAAAAAGGAATTCCAACTTGTCCAGCTATAAAGTTCCTCACCCATGTCACAGTCAAATGCCAGAGCACAGACTTAATCTGGATCTCCCACACCTGTGTGGGAGCTCTGAGCACTAAGTAACTACTACAACAACTTAAAATATATATCTACGTATATATACGCACACACACATATATATCTGTTTTTTCCACACTGTGCTCCAGGGGCATGGTTCACATTAGGCTATGACATCCCAACAGGGAACCAGTAAAATCTCCAGGCTCAGGAAGTTCCACTGAGAGAAAATAGTTCCTTGGTTAAGATTTTATTATATATCTTAAAACAGTTAAGAAAAAAGAGATATCACCCTACAGAAGCACTATTAGCCTCCAAAATAATAATCAGAACACTGCTGTTCCTGTATTATACTGATTGACAGAAGCATCACAGCAATTATAATGTGCTGTATACAGTCTTAACATGCGTGCCTGTTGCAAACCTTGAAACAAATATATTTTCTTTCAAGTGCCTGCAATACCTTTGAGCATACTCTGAGCAGGAGGTACAGTTGTTAGGAAACACTGGACCACTCAGTAATTTTATTTACTAGAAGGATCGAAGAGGGAAGAAGCAAGAATGAAATTTTTCAAACAAGACAAATATCCAAATGACATAAGAAAGAGCAACTATACTAAGCAGCTACAGAGAGAACAGTTACGTCTGTTATGGTGCCTCACACAGTTCATTGAGATGGTGATTTACTTTCATGTTTGTTTTCAACTGTTCACTGAACTGTTTCTTAGAACAGCAAAAAGCTGTGAAGGTAAAAATAGCAGAAGTGAAACAAACAGAAGTTTTTATGGAGGTAGAGAACAATGTGAATCCCTTCAGGAAACCTCAGCCTCTCCTTGAAATATAACCTGGTAACATTTTTTTCAAAACTGGAGATCCTTTTTCAGAGAAACTATGAGAAACTCTACCCTCAGAAACCATGTATACCTGGTAAGCAAAACTAAGATGGGCATGTAGATTACCATTTTTTGGTCACAAACTACTGTATCAGCCATAGCAGAATGGCTAAGCATCAGCTCCCAAAATATGGAATTATTTGGCCATAATGGGGGAAAAAAAATACAACCCCCCTGTGCCACTACCTCTGCTGAAAGTACACCACGAAAAATGCAAAGGTCTGCTAATGGGTAATAACTCATCAACTTTAAGACACAGACATACAAACTAGTACGCAGATTACAGGTTTTTACACAAGTGTGTAAGTGCACATATCATGGGTGGAAATTATTTACTCAGTCTAGTGTACATTCACCAGAAAAACAAATCAGAACAGACGAAAAACCAATTGGTGAACATGCACTCCTAATATATCTGTAACAACAACTCCATCAAAAAAACCTTAACTATTAGGTTACTGGTTCACTATACACCCACCTGAAAGTACACAGAAACTCCTGTAATATCCTCCTCAGTCTTATGTTAGAATCTTATCAGCACAAATAAACAGTTCTTTCACCTAATGAGCCTATCTTTAGGAGCTACAGAACTAAAACAAAGGGTGACTGACACTGACAAAAGTGCTCTATCCACTACATTATTTATGAATAGTCTAAACCATATTTGATTTTAGAGTTCAAGATAAAAGACATGACAGGATTCAAGATAATAAATCATGATCTTTCTGAAAACTTCCCCAAAATAACCATGCCTTAAACATTAAAAAAAAACCCCAAACAACCAAACAGCAAACAAGCAAAAAAAAAAACCCAAAAATACATATAGTGGAAAAAAAAATCTGCTGTAATACAGGCATGTAATGCTCTATTTCATTCTACTAGAAAATGAAGAGCTGAAGTGATGAAAGAGGTAATTAGCTGTTAGTTATTCCAGAGCAAAAACACATTTCTAGCGATTAACAAAAAAATGATGTAAGAGATATTTACAATAGCATAACATTGAAGAAGATTAAAAAGACAAAAACATGGGGGAAGGAATAAAAAAAGCTAATCTACCCCTAAAAAAACCCCACTGTAACCAAGAATTATTGTTCTAAATCAGGGCAGATTACACATGGGGGGTGGGGAAGGGAAAAACAAACATATTCATAAGCACAATGCTGGGTTTACACTATTTTGCAGAAAAAAATTAAAGATTCATTAACATCGTTACATTTAATCATATGTGTAAAAATAATCAACTATTGCTCTGTAAAATTGTCAGAAGACATATTTGAGCCTTGATTAGTAAAAACAAATGCATTCAAAACTAAGATAAAAATAAGAAAACGTGAATTAATATAAATTCATTTGTTTCCCACACGTAATTTAGCTGCCTTTTAGACTTCAGATTATTCTTTTATATCATCTTTTCCAGTAACATTCATCTCGTCCATTCTTCCAGCAGATGTTATACCTTCCTTCTCACCTTCCCCCCCCAAAACACACTAAGTCTAACCTGTTTTCAGAACTCCTTCCTGCTAATATTGCCACGGTTTTGTCTGAACAATTGTGGTCATTACTTTTTTTATTCTCCTGCCATTGGTCCCTATGTGGCAAAGGGTCACTGTTCAGTCAGACGCTTCCAGCTGAGACACTACCTTCGTATTTTCTGCAGATACTGAGTATGGGTATGTCTTAGAGGCATAAATACACCTTAATTTTTACTGTTATTACTCTGAGAAATCTAGGCACAAAAAAGCCTTTCCTTCGCTTCTAAAGCATATGCGGGTACCTTACCCTCTGCACCTCCTTGTAGCATCCATGGGAGTCACATGGCTTAAAAATCAACACAACACCTCCTTATGCCAAAAGTAGAACAGAATTCCACCGACAGCAACATCATCTCCATAGATAATTATTTTGAATGGATCAGAATTATTCTTAATAGGTTGTAAGGAGACATGTACTCACACAACACTTAAGGTTAAATCTTAACCATCTTGATTGATCCTTAAAGAAAAGCTTATCAGATCTCTGCAGCAGAAACTTTTGCTTTTAAAACAGAAAGGAAGTACTGAAAATTTCTCTGTACCTTCATGCATTTTATTATGTATTTTTGTCATATTAGAGCATTCATTTGTCCTTCTTTTGAATACTAACAGTTACCAAAATCAGCCTTTTTACAAGTAATTAAAAGTTCATTTGTATTGTAAGCAGATTGATGCAAACAAGCCACCAATGGATTAAAATTCTCTAGGTCACAAAAATCCATCATCTATTTTCACACCTCCCCAGCTCCAAATACACCTACATTCTCACAAAGCCCAGCTTACAGCTTCGTATGCCTAGAAGAATGGATTTAGAGATGCAGCTACACCTAGTGATCAGCAGCAGATCACAGCAGGCACAACTCTGGAAGACACTGCAGAATTCAGAAACAAATCCAAACACATTTGGGTGAACAGACTGGCACAGGAAAATTTATTGCTACCCTTTTTTTTTCTCCCCTAAATATCTGACCGCATGCTCCAAATTGGTTTTGGTGTCTTGAAATCCTCTTTTAACACATAACATTACACATCAGAAATAGCAGAACTGGAAGTTATCAACAAAATCAAATGAAATCAAATGAAATAAGGAGAAGATTCTCAATTTTTCCTGAAGAAAATGAGGAGATAATTCAGTCACATTCACACATTAACAAACAGTTTGTTCATGGGAAAATTTTCAAAACTACTACTTCCTTACACAAGAGTCGTAATCGTGAGCTGAAAGCTTCATAATTGCATGTAATTTTCTGGGGAAACATCTTCAGAACTTAGTGAGATAGCATAGAAATAAGCATTTGACAGTGATACTAACAAGCTTTAAAATGCTGTTTGAGAGAAATCCCTCTCAAAGAGCATTTCCTTAGCGTAAGTTGCAACACGTGAAATACAGGATCAGTTCACAGATCCTGACCCCACATCATCACTGGACTTTGTTTTATCAAGCCTACACTTATTATCTTCTCCCAGCTGAATCCAACGATGCAAACTGAAGGGATTGTCTCAGCAGGAATGTGCAAAACTGACCTGGCCACCAGCAACTCGTCTGCTTGACATTTTCACTGACCGTCGCACGGTGTGGATGAGCGCACATGAGAAATACACCATCCCCACATGTCTTCAGGTCAGACTCAAATGGCATTAGTGAGGTGGAGTTCAGAACCTAACAGGTTTTGTGATTTGCCTGGGGATTTGGTCTCTGTAGCTGTCAATCTAGCAACTTCTGTGAGCACTAAATATATTATTATTTCATATATTATATGCTCTTACATTGTCTCAAGACACTACGATTTGTTTTCCTCAAGAATTCTGAGAACTGCTAAATCATGAGACCAAATAAACACTATAGCTTTTTTTTTTTTGCCCAGCGTTATTATATCCTTGCAGTATTTTGTAGAATTTCTGATGACATTTCATTACTATCTTTTGAAACCAGAACAGCTAATTAAAAAAAAAAAACCCACCAAAAAACCACATACCCACCACAGTTTCTTTTTTGATGAATTGTGCCACTTCCAAAGCTCTGACTCATTTTTACCTGAAGCATTCTAAAGTACATCCCAGTTTACATAGGAACACAAGCTTTATTTCATTTGTTATAACCATAAAAAGTTTTTTAAAAAAACCAAAGCAATATCATATTCAGAAGCTGATTTTTTCAAAATGCTTCCATTAATTTGCTGGAGTATTTTAAATATTACTAGTCTGAGATGGAAACCAGAAATCAAGTCATTCACCTATTCATCTAACAGCTGTAATAGCAGCAGCAAAAATCTCTAACAGCGGGAAGTTTGGTTTGAGAATCTTCTCTCACAGTTCTTACTGTTTAGTGAGGCCAAGTCCATGCTATGACCTGTAGCTGGAATAGTTTTGTAGATGAGCTGACAACTGCACCAGCCACCAATAAAGCTGCATTTTCACTAGCATGTGTTAGTTCCCTTAGAAGATGCAGGAATACAGACTTGATGGATGTGTGGAGAGAAAGAAAAGCAGGTGGAATAAACCATGCAAACAAAGGCAGAATTTGCTAAAGTGAGATATAACTACACTTGGAGTTCTTTGTTGCTAAAGTTATCAGAATAGCTATTACAGACTTTCAAACAGAGATCCTGAATACTCTGAGAAATCTCTTTAAACATAGTTAATTATACCAGAAACTTCTTACTTTCTAGACATTGCCAGGAGCTTCATTTCAGCTAGGATAGGACTATGAAGACTTAACCTATATTCTTTCTTTTTGCTTTCCTTCTCTGCAGTCACCAAACATCAACGTGATCACAGTAAGTTTCAACCTCAGCATGTCAAACTTCTTCCTTACATCTCTTTTCTGGAAAATGTGAACCTTCTTTTTAAAGCTACACCCAAAAATGAGCAGATGAATCTAAGGCACAACATCTACTCAGAATGCAAGGTTTTGTAATTTTAATCCATGAAATAGCTTGAGAATTACTATTCTTTATGTAAAACCTTTACACTAGAAGAGTAATTTTCAAGTTTTGTACAGCACTTCCGCTCCATCTCTTCATAATTGCCACTTGGCCTGGTTCATTACAAACGGCCTCCTAACAAGCATTTTTAGTCAGTCTGTCCATCCCTTTCACTGCAATAGGACTCATTCCTTCTCAAACTAAGACTTTTTAAACCAGTGCCGTAAAAGAGCGTTAACATACAATCTCGGTGCTTTTCATAGCAAAAGAGAATATAACAAACTAATACACCCTTTGTCAGCGTCAGGGTGTAACCAAGACACATCAATTTCAGAATTCGGGCTGTGTGCACATTTACACTACCTGAACACGAATGCCTTCATAAGAACACGGTTTCCAAGTCCCATTACATATTTCCTTGCTTTCAATTTCAGCTCCCCGTTTTTGTATTTGACTGAACTCATCCCATCCAGACTCTTTGGTCTATGTGAGATCAAATATTTAAGTTTACAATGTCCCTTCTAATTTCCCACATCTCTATGTTTGCCCTAAATGCCTTACCGAAGTGAATTGCTTTCCCTAGCCTGAATAATCTACCAAGGAGGTGGAAGAAAGAACACGGTTGCTGGCGGTGAGGGAAAGCACACGCAACCCGGTATGAGTTACAAACATGCTTCCGCATTTATTCAGATCGCTACAGGTTATATAGTGTTACAGTTAATTATGCAGAAAGTTACAAGATCATTGGTTAAGTGTCAGAAGGCTGTATTTTTCAGTTCTTTCCCATGCAGAGCCTCGCTGCTTGTGGACACCTGTTCCACACAGAGCTCCTGCTATCTTATCTCCTCCACTCCTTATATTCCTGTGTGTTCCTCCTTTATCTCTTTCCCACTGGAATCTGAAGACGGTACTTTTCCAGACGATGTTATTTTCCCAGTGCCTGTGCTAGGCCCTTGGCCTGAGCCGGGCCTGAGCCAGACACTCTCACAGCTTTTACACTTTACTTTGCTCGCACAAAGCCTTCAACGATCCACTGCCTTGCATTTTCCAACACACGGTGGAGTCAAGTGGCATTTTCTATGACTGAACACCACTTTTCAGGGACTTTTGTAATATCAGCATTCAGTCTTCACATGGGACCACTTAATAACATTTTGCTAAAATTATAAACAAGACCAGCTAAATTAGGTGTCCTATAGTTTCTCAGAAAGAAACTAAAAAATAGTAAAAAACCCCAAATCTAATATTGCAGAAAGAGCACAGCTACTTTCAGAAGCTTAGGATAAGGAGCACTGTCCATTTAAGACAATGTTTTCAGTAACATCTTTTGAATTCAAATTCTTGAGATCATTTACTTCTTGAACTGATGAATCCAGAATTTTAAAATCTTTAGTTAAGGACTCAGAGAAAATCTCATTGTTATTAACTGTTAAGCTGCTTTCGAAAGATTACTTGAAAGATCCCAGGCCTTAAAAAGCCAAGATCTGATCTTTCAGTAAGATTATTTTCTAAATAAGAAATTCAAATAAGACAATAGCTGAACGTAACATTAGAACCAATCTTTGTGAAACAAATCAGTCAGTTTAGAAAAGGGTAAAAATAAAAATGGAACTATAAATGCCAAAGCCACTTAGCTCTCACGCTGCTATTCTTTGCTTAGAACATATGTGGAGCTGGTTTTGTTTCTTTATCCTTTGTTTGTTTTTAAACTTTTCATAGGTTAGTCATATAATTCCCATCTGCAATAAGGGGCAGCTATTACAAAAGATAACTACTCAACCCAAGGATGGATTTTTCTGTCATTTAATTTCTATCACACCAATGCATCAAGGTTTTAACAAAAGGAACATCTTTTTTTTCCCCAAAAGCAAAATGACACCCAGGCATAAGCCTCATATGGTAAAGTACAAAAATGAAAATGTCATCAATTTTGTTCTGAGTGCCGAGAATCAACACTAAAACCAAAAAAATCCTGTATATGCATCTTCACAAATAATCTTTACCTTCAATATTTAACATACATGCACATATGCAGACATGGGGAGAAAACAGGGCAGTTTCTGCATCCCATGCCATCCTTTGCAATCTCACCAAAGTGTGTGAACTGCAGCCTCTGATACTGAGTACTTCAGAAGGTGTGCAATTGCATCCTTGGAATAAGTGTATGCAAAAGTCATTGGTGAATTGTTTGCAGTTTATAGCACTGTTGTCTCCACAATGTGTGTCAAGTAAATGAATACAACAGACAGAAATCAAACAGTAATGTGCGATTGTTCTTCAGCAACACGAACAGCACTTCAATGCTGACCCCAGTATAGTATCAGCACATCACATGCACAAGCTGTTTAAATATCCAGAAGAGTCGCCCCAGCTTAACTTTAAATAAAAAGTGAGACGGTTCACACAGGTCAGCAATGAGTTACAGATTGATCTTAATAAAGCAAGTGCTTCCATTGAAGTCTGGACGCTAGACTTCCAACATTAATGAGTTGTAGGGCTAATATAACTGACTCCAGTTTCATAATGTGCTGCAGAGCATAGCTTCCTTCTAACAGGAGTGTTTGGAAAATATTTCATCATGGTTACATATCACCTTGGAACAAAACATTTTTCTACTCGGAAATCTTCTGTCTCATCTGCAGTAAAAATGTTCTCAAGAATCTAGGGGAAATGCAGCTATGTATACAAGAGGTTCCTGGAACCAAACATAAACCCAGATTTTTTAGGTTTTTTTAGGAAGTTTTAAACCAGACCACCAATTCCTAGCCATAAAACTTGGTTTAGCTACAGCGTTGCATAGAAGCAACATGTAATGTGCAAAATATAAACTATCCTGCAGCCTGAGCAACAAGGAGTCAGAAGTATTGCTTCCCACCAGATCAAAGCACACTTCGCACGAGCTGAGGACCAGATGTCTTCAATTTAACGTGCCTTCAGTTGCACTAACTTCACGTCAGGAACAAAACAAACCAAAAAAGAATCTGAAGTTACTCTCTGCAGTGGAGCACACAGAACTATTTCTCAATCCAAATTTCTGTCTAAAATTACGGGTTTCTCCAACGTATAACTAAGACGGGGGTGCAGGCAGGGGACTCGAGACCAAGATAACCATCTGCAGGTCTGGGGCTTCGGCGAACAGAGGAACGCTGCCGCTGATGGGGCACTCCGCCAGGCTCCTCTTGGCCAGGAATGCCGGCACCCATGAGGCGCGGGCAGCTTCTGGCTGCCCTCTCAGGTGACGCTGTGGGGGCTGCAGACAGCGCGCGGCTTTCCCCCCGGCTCTGCCGGCGCTTCACAGCCGCACCTCGGCAGCGCCGAGGGCGCGGAGCTGCGGGGCCAGCGCCGAGGCGCCGCGGGGCACCCGCCGGCCCCACCGGGGAGCACCGCAAGCCCTCCTTCCCCCGCCGCCAGCGACCGCCTCACCTCGCCCTTCCGCCTCCCGTGCCGGGGCAGCGGGAAACTTTCGGGAAGTCAGCGGCGGAAAAACGCCGGAGTGAGCCCGAGTCCCGCCCGTCTCCCCAGCCCTGCCCTAGGGCTGCCCCAGCCCCGCCAGCCTCTCGCCCTTCCATCGGGGCTCAGGGGCGCAAGTCGAGCGGCATCCCGGCACCGCCGCCTCCTCCGGACACTTTTACCACCCCACCTACACGGCGGTTCCGAAGTGTCAGACCCGTCATGGGGATGGGGAGGAAACAGNAGAAAAAAAGAAAAAAAAAAAAAAAAAAGAAAAAAGATACAGAAGAAAACAAAAACCCAACCAAAGCCCCACCGCCTCCCAAGTGCTCCCCCTGCCCCTCCGCCGCCCGGCCCCCGGGAAGGCTGCCCGGCTCCGGGGCTGGCGAGCCCGACTCCTTACCTGTGAACGTCTGCGCTCCCGCTGCCAGCAAAAGTCCGGCCAAAGTAACCAGGCAAGTTCCAACTTTCCCCATATTTCCAGCCCTTCCTGCTCCGGATCTAGCAAAGTGCCAAAGTGTTTGCCAAAGTAGGAGGCGCCCCTCTCGCCCCCCTCCAGTGCGGTGGGGCAGGCGAGGAGGGGGCAGCCGGACTCCCGCACTTGGTGCCCCGCGGGCTGCTCTCCCTTCCTCGCCCTCTACTCCGCTCTTAAGGGCAGGGAAAGAGGGTGCGAAGTGACCGGCGGCGGCCGGCCCGCCCGTCTGCCTTCCTCCGGCCGCGCCGCTGCCCCGGGGGCCGTGCGGACGCCGCTCGCCTCCCCCGGTGCCCGGGGGGGCACCCTTAATCCCAGAGCCTCCTCGGCCGGCGCCGCCGCTAGTCTCGGCTCCCTGACTGACTCGCGGTCCCCCCGGCGGGCGGGCGGGCTGAAGGGAGCGCGGAAAGTCACGCCCAGCCGCCGGCGCCGCCGCTCTCCCCCGCTAGAGGGCGAGGCGGCCGGGCACCGCCGCCCGCAGCTCGGGGGCGGCCGCCGCCGGCGGGGGCGAAGCGCTCGCGTCTCTTTCCCACCCCGCTGCCCCGAGCGCGACTCTTTGCTAAGGAGGTGGTGGCTCCGTGCCGGGCAAGACGATGTCGAAAGTTCGCGGACAGCGCGGGGGGAAGAGAAGAAGGAACCGGGGAGGACAAAAAAAAAAATCTCAGCCCGGGTCTCGGTAACTTTGCCGCGGGCCCGCCCCGGCCAGAGCCGCGGGCGCTGAAGTTGTGGCCGCCATGGGTCCCTGTTACGCCGCTGCGGGGCCCCGCGGGAACGAGCGGCCCGGCCCCGGGAAAGCGGTGCCGCCCCCGTCCCGCCGCCCTGGCACTGCTCCGAGCACCGGGACAGGGCAGGGGAAGCGCAGGAGAGGGGGAGAGTGCCGGCTTTCCATAAGCGCTCCGGTTTGTTTGTACAGGCGGGCTGCAGCCTGTCGGAGGAACTAGTTGGAGGCCGCCGCTCAGCCCTCCGCGGGAACCGCAAGCGTGAGAGCCCTGCCCGCACAGCGAGCGGCTGATACCGATAGGAAATTAAGATGTAAATGGGTTCTCCGCGCTTGCGAGGAGCGGCTCTGTCTTGTACATTAATTGCTTCGCGTTCGCGTGCTGCTCGTAAAACTTAATCTCCTTGCCTAGCCCTCGGCAAGAGGCACCCTTCGCCCCTCCGGAGCGTTCCGGGAAGGGATCTCTGGAGAGCGCCCAGCCCGGGCCCCCCGTTCAGGACACGGGCGCAGCTCTTACTCCTGCGAGTGAAGAAAAACGCCGGGAAATAGCAGGGTTAGAGAATGATGGAAATAAAATCACATTAAAATGGCAGTTATCTTTCATCATTTGCAGCGTGTGACTTCTGGCATTTATCTCCACGTCACGTATGAAATACAGCTGCTTGACAGCCTTCTTCCCACTGGGGCTTTGGCTCCTGGTGTCCATGACACTGCAAGGATGTGTTTGCTGGTTTCAAAATAGTTCTTTCTAAACTGGAGTTCTGGAAGCTGGAAATATTTTTGTTGGCCCTCGCTTTCAATGAAAGCTTTTTCTTTCAAGTGCAACTGTGGCCAAATTTAATGCCTTGTTTATTCCGTGTGGGTTTATGCAGGAATTTAGATAATGCTGGTTTTAAGAGCTTGAGCTCAGGTTCTAGGTTCTGATTTTTCTCCAGCACAGATCCTGTGTTTTCCATGCTGCTCCTACATGTAGTTAGCCGGCTCCGCTGCCGATTTCAATTGAACTCTATAAACTCTACCCATCCCCCACATCGCCGTGCGAGCTCCAACATATCTAGTGATTTGTGCATATTCTGAATTATTTTTACTTACAACACATTTAGACCGAGCTTAGGCGCACATCTGTATGATTTCCAGTGATCGCCCAACCATACTGTTTTCGGGACGCCGCTCTGTTGTGTTTTGGGTGATGCATCTGTGACTTGGCGCAATGCTCGCGAAGGGACAGGAACTTCGGGAGGTGTGGGGGTACGGCAGCTACCTCAAAAGTTAACGCAAGGGGGCAGAATAGCACTAATTGTTGTGTTTCCTGACATCAGTCTTCTTCTTTTGAATAGCGAGTATTCTCTTAGTTTATTGTTTGCTTGGAACTTCAGTTTTCTCCCCCGGCCCTTAAAAAAAAGTTTCCTGAATTCCCCTTGGTAACGTATGGGTGTTTTGCAATTAAAAATTCAAGAGTTTTTTTCTTCTGGTTTTTAAATTTTTTTTTTCATGGTTACATAATTTAGGTAATTTCTGTGTTCTTTAAAAGCTGCAGTTATAGCTTCCAAAAATTAGAAACTATAGCTGGTCTTGAAAGTGCTACCTTTGTAGCACAAAACTTAAAAAGTCAAGAAGTGTCATAAGTAATTTAACTTATAATTAAATAAACTTTAAAATTTGTCTTCTAGTGGATCTGCCGCAGAAATGGGCAGTTGCACCAATGTTTATGCTAATAATGGCCTCTCTCAGTTTGGGATGTCCAGACACACATAAAATTGTATCTCCGATTAGCTATGCCATGTGGTAAAGTATGGTGTTCAAAAATATAGCAGTAACTCTCCACCCTGTCTTTGTTACAGGGAATTGGAAGTTCCATGCCTATATCCACAGCTATCCACGTTAGCTTAGTGAAGATGAGATAGAAAGTCGAGTTCCGAGGATTACAGAAGAGCATTTTAAGAGTGTTTGGTCACAGTCACAGTAGGAGTGAAGCTAAAGTGCTTGACCTTCAAAGACACAAACTGCTTTAATTACAGTAAATGTAAGAAATTGTTGAGCTCCAGGGAATTGCTAAACCAACAAGAACAATAGAAAACACAGGTCACGCATGGCTGATTGGGAATTGTGAGCTGTGTTTCACTGTGTTCAGTACGGGAGCGTGCATGAAAACCGTCCAGAAACATTACAAAAAGAAGTAGAGCATCAGGAAAAGACTAGACAAAACCCACAGGTTCACTGGTGGTTTGGTTCCAAGAATGCATTCAAGAGAGTTCATTAAAGGCTAAGCTGTGGCTGGGAAGGGGATTGGAAGCATCTGCATAGAAAAAAAAGTACTTTGCTGATTGTTTCTCGCTGACAGGCAGATAGTTTAGATACCTTGCATCTGTTCTGGAACTGGATCACCTCTAAGAAATAGCTGATTATGGTTCCGTACGTACAATACTTCAGCTGTGGAACATAGGAGATCACAACTGTCACAAATAAAATTCCTGCTGAGAGGAGTCAAAGAACGAGACAGTAAGACATGTAGAATAAGAAGAAAATCTGGAAATTGTAACTGATTTCTGGATTTTAATGTACATCAATAGGAAATGCACATAACCAGCCTTCATTGCAAAGATTTTATTTTTAAATATGGAATTTGTATACATCCCACTGAGGGAAAATTAAACAACCTGATGATAAATTATGAATAATTATACTGTTTATTACAGAAACTTCACTGGCACAGCTGCCCTCTCTTTGCTAATCATTCTCTTGCAGAACCATTTCCCACATTGCAGACCTCTGTGCTACTTCTGGCAACTGATTTTTGAAAATTTCAATCTGAACAAGAACTGTATTACTCATTAGAGAGTCTGACGTCCAAATACTTATCTTAATGTGGAAACAGGTCTGCTTGACCTTTGTCAAGGAAGAATTCTTAGGATAGGCATACATCTGTGCTTAACAATTAGAGATATAGATTGTGTTTATCTATTTAGCTGTTACCTTTAAAAAGCTAATGATATTCGCAGTGCTATCCATTCTATATTACTGGCACAAGAACATGTAAACATATCTCGAATTCTGTAAGACATCAAGGTCAACCTGCATAATCCGTAGCATGAAGTCACCCTTCCTATAATGATACAAAGCTGGAACACTCTCTTGCTCATGTTACAGCAGAAATAGAAAGGCAAAGACTCATATTCAAATATTGGAGGAAGGCCCAAACATCCTGCCTTTTTTTGACCCATGACAATGCTGATTCAGTGGCCAAGTATGTGGGCTACGCAGCTGTCACCTGATCTTTTGGTTCAGTAGCAGATAACATCACTCTCACAGCTCAAAGCTATTTTTTGCGCTATAAAGTAGTTGGACAAGAGTGATGTTCACTAGCTCACTCCATCTTGCTTTAAAGCTCAGACACACAAGCTTCATGAATCTTTCAATGACACTACTGTTTAAATATGATGAAAAAGTAATATTCTTCACGGGACAGGGGCACATTTTCTTAGTTACATACAGCTAGTGAGTGAAAGTATGATGTGCTTTGTTAGAAAAAAGGCAGACAATTATTCCAATTCTCTGGTTTTATCAAAGCTACTTTTCTGCTACAGCAAAATTCCAGAGGCAATCCTTGGTCAGAAGAACCGCTCAAGAGAAATAATGTCATCTCTGTAGGTCAAGGAAAAATATGCCAAAAAATGTTTTCTTTTTCCATTTGGGGCTTTTCTTAAATACAGAGCAGATAATATTCACTTATCTTTAGGTAGCTTTATCTTCTCACCCTCTCACACTCAGATTTTTACTGATGCTCTTTACCTTTTCACGGCTGATTTTTGTTCAAAAGCTACAAAAAGAAAAAAATGAGTGCTTATCTATGTGCCAGGATTTATTGATTGCATTATACTCAATTATATTCTGTTTCATAATAGTTAATAAGTCTGTATCTGTAGAGGCTATAATGGGAGCTATTTCAGTGATAAATGTAAATCTTCTACTGTTTATTCAAAAAAGTCTCCCTGTGCCTTTTGTTGAGGGGTAGGGTGAGGTTCTAGTAGTGTCCTTAAAAGATCACATCTACCCCATACCCTGTCTTTCCCTGCCTCCAAGGAACACAAAAGAACTGCTTGGAATCTAAGGTCAATCTAAACCAGCTGCAAAAGTTGCCGCATACAAAATGTTCCATCTTTAGTAGAGGCTCATCATCTTTCCTGCTTATTGCTGCTGGGGCGTGCTGGCACTGGAACTGATCCCTGATCACTCATTTGACACTGAGATGCACTAATCACAACTGTGACTGTTCCCTATCAGATACTGCCATGTGTGATATGACTGCCTGCTTTTTTCTTTCCCCTTTTTTTTTTTTTAATTACTGTCATAAAAAAGAGACAATTTCCCACTCGTGGGTTGAGGTAGATGTCGTTTATTACGAAAGCCCACGAGGTCCGGAATATCCCGAGGTAAAAAAAAAAGAGAAAACAAAAGGCACAAAAAGAAGGTCCCCGTACGGTAATAAGACTCTCCCGGCTACCGGCTGGCTGCCGAAGAGAGGAGATCCTCAAGGCCGGGTGGTGAACTTAAGCTAGCCTTAAGTTCAAAGAAAATTGTAAGCATAAGCCCCTGAAAGGGGTAAGAGGCCCAGCTCCCGACCCAGTCTCTACCTCACTGCTATTCAGCGAGGAGAGACACCAGGCACCCTGCACAGACCCACGTCTGCTGATGTTGGTGGCAGAGGGACCCAGCTCGCTCCTGAGGCTGGTCAAATCTGGGTTTTTATAAGGTTTTTGATGGGCTGGTCCGAATTGGTATCTCCGCCTTCCTGCCTGCTGGTGATTGGCAGTACTAATTAATGAGGTGGACCTCCCCTGCCAATAGATGGCTCGTATCTAGGGGTAGTTTGCAAAGGCGGGAAGGTTCCTCATTAGTATTCCACTTGCAGGGGGCGGAGAGATGCGATTCTTCTATTTTTAGATTGGGTGGTGCAGTGTGCCTTTAGTATTGGGATGGGTGATGGGCTTAAAGATATTAAACACAACCTGAAAACCGAGTTTTTAACATGAATACAATTGCCAAGATAAAGGATTTTTAAAGATACATAGATTATGAATTTAGGATTACATGGTTTTAACAATTTCAACACCTTAAATACTCTTAAACAGTTTCTTTTTAACTCTACAACTCCTACTTAACAGTTTCTTTTTAACTTTACGACTTCTACTCAACAGTTTCTTTCTTAACTTTATAACTTCTACTCTTCTGTAACTCCAAACAGTACCCCTTTCAAAACATCTTTAACTAAGTTTTTTTTCTTTTAACCTTAGAATTTATAACTTTATTAAAGTCTTAATTTTCTAATTTTATTTAACAGGCACCATAGCAATGGCCAACTCGAATATGCGAAAAATCACTCATTTTACTTATAACAATTACTAATTATTTATGCAAGCAACAATAATTACCCATTTTGTCCCAAGGACATCTTTCCTTATCCACTTGATCACTCTGAAGTTTGGTGGTAGTAAAAACCAAAGTCCTCTGTTTCCAGCTGCTAAGAAACATTTTTTATAACAGCTGAGGAAATTCTACATGGCCACTCCTGGCTTTGATATTAAACCATAGTTCGGATTTGAGAGATCTTTGATAAGTATTTAAAAGATTAGGGGGAAGAAATCTTTAATCAGAAATTTTTGAAACAGAAGTGAGAGAAAGGTTTGAGGTGTCTGAGTAAAACAGTGGGGGAACTTTAGGATCTGAATGTCAGGCAGGCAGCAAAGAGAAACAGATCACACTGTACAAAGGTGGTTACTGCTAGTTCAAGCCCAAAAACAGTTAACTAAATTGAGGAAGAATATCTATTTCATAATTATTATAATAAGATAGAGAAGGAAGAGTGTAGCCTAGGCAGGTAGGAGCTTGTAAACTCGTAAAATTTTTACTCTATGTACAATGCTGTCTCTTCTGCTGGAAGTGAAGTTTTTAATGCCATGATCCACATAGTCTCCTGCTACCACCCATGTGATTTGTATGGACAAGGGAGAGCATGCACCTCGTACTACTCTGTGTTTGATATATTCTTGTCCGCAAGCCAAATTATGTCTCACCTTCTGATTGTCAGCATTTTTTTAGAAAACTATTGTGTTTAAACATCTACAAATGCTTTAAGCCATTATGGCTTTTAACTCTACTCTTGGAAATATGTCTATCAATATAGTATATGTGAGAAACAGGCCTCCTCAAATTCAAGCTTTCTGTCAGGGAACAGGAAGGGTCAGCTGCTTCCTAAGGGATGGGGAGCCAGGTCCATTGCAATAAGATAGGTGCAAGATCAAGCCCAGAAATGAACCCACGGATTGGGACCTGGGTCATCAGGGTCTGTGACCAACCCTATGGTGACCAGTGCTCCTACACTATAGCTCCAGCAGAGACTGATGGCTCCAGGGTGAGCTGAAATGGTACTTCTGAGATAGCTGGGCAGAGGTGTGGGAGGGGGTTCCAAGTGAGGATCAGATTCATTACTGCACTCAAAATCATCTCACTTTTCACCTTTGCATCTTCAAATATATTACATGGCCTTTAATAATTGTTCTAGCTTCCCGTACCTTGTAAAGAAAAGTATCCTCACTGTTGTTTTTTTATACTACTTGTTCTTAGCTTTTCCCAAAATGTGTATGTCCTTCGATGTGTCTCTATCCACATTATCAGAAGATACATAGAAGAGGTGAGGGCAAAATAGTCTAAATATCTAACAGTGCTAAACAAACACCTACCAAGAGTGTACAACCTTCAGACTTGTGTGAGGTTGAATAGGATTGGTCAGGAGCAGAAAGAAGCAGAAACACAATTGATCAAATGCAAATACTTGCAAATATTCATATATTCAATCTTCAAAGTCTGTACAAATACTGACTGTAATATCATCTTTGTCACTCGTTGCTTTGATCTTGTCATTCATCTGGGTTAACATCCTTTTCTATTACAAATTTAGGCTTAATTTCATTGTCTTCAAAGTTCTCTACTGTTCCACCTCTCCCTACTCATTTGAACTTCAAGTTGTTATTCTTTCTATTCAGTGCTTCTATAATCAACCATGTCAAGGAGTGAAACCAGAAGAATCGAAATTTAGATGAGCACTGTGAAGTAAGCTAACTTCTCAGTCTTCCAAGACAGAGTAATTGTTCCAAAATAAATTAGTGCTTATTACATAATGGAAGGAACACACACCAAGTTTTACCTGCAGAGCTATAGCATTCTTTTTTTTTCTGCTAAAAATATTTTAGTCCATCCCTCTCCATAGATAAACCATTTTCTAGAGGGGGTTTCTCTGCAGGGTTCTGTCAGATGGAACATTCCCTTTAGGAGTAATCCCTAGAAATGCTTGACAAAAGTTTGATTTTTAGATGTCTTCATAAAAGGCAAAGAACTGAAGCAGACAACTGAAATAGTAATGTCTAATGCCATCAGTGCTAATATTGAATGATCCTGTCCGCAAGGGCCTTTCAGGAGGTTTTTCCAGTTGGGAAAACATACTTCTGACATCTTGGGTTCGTTCCACCAAAAATGCACAGAAGCAGAAGCCAACTGAAAAGCCTCATTCAATATAAGGTTAGTTTTCTTTCTTCCTGTGAACTTCTCTTGAGTTTGTTCACTCATATATATTTTTTCTTATTTTTCTTCAACAGCTCTGAATTAGCATCAGATAATAGGATCTGTGCCTTGGCATAAGATTAAGTTTTCCCAAAAGTTCATTTACAGCTAATTAGGAGTTTGTGAAACAGAAGAAGTGAAGTATGCAGGCTCCTTGGTTCTCTTTGTGGGTCTTAAAAACAGTCATTGATGGATGGAATTAGTACTCCTTCAGCTTCTTTTTTACTAACTCTGTTTAGCAATGTACCATTCATGTTGTCAGCAGCACCTCTAGACAACTTCCTGCTATTGCTTTGATGCAATTGTCATATGAGGTGCATGGGATGTTATTAAATTGGATCCTATTGGAACATGAAGTTAAGATACTTTTTTTTCCTACAAGTTGTAGTTGAGTGGAAGGACATGAACTTTATATCTCATCTTTCAAATTAAAAAAAAAAAATCTCATGAAGTCTACTTTAGCAACAATTTATACTGCTGCAAAACACTGCGATACCATCTCATCAGAGGTAATTCTGAGCAGGCAGGCCCAGGAGTCCATCAAAGAGGCAGCATATGAGCACAGGTATAAGTACAACCTCTCACACCACCCCCTGTGCTGAATGCAGGTTTTTACCTTAATATGTTAAAAAGTTGTTGATGGGTAAATTATATGTTATAATGATGACATCTCTAAATCACACCATTTGTCTTAATCATTTGTAGAATTTAGTTCATATTTGTAAGTATTTCATAGTATTTTTTTTTAATGGTGATAGTTTGTCAGGAGAGATACTACCAAGTTGAAAGGGTCACATATAAAATCTATTCTTATTTAGTATTCTTTTCTTTATTTTCCTTTTTTAATATCTGATTTTTTAGAAGGGGGAGGAATATATTTTGATATACTTATGATTGAATTCTTGTTGGTGTTCGCTTGTGCAGAATGATGAAGAGGCGTGAAAGTTAAATGTGCTTCATACCATCATTTTTTCCTCTTGATTGCTTTCATACCAACAGCAGATGTCCAGTGAAGGGACACAAATATTTCCCTTTAGCAAGTCATTGCACTGAAAATAATGGGAGATTATTTAAATAGTGTGGCTCTGAGGAGACAAAGCGGGGAGCAAACACAGGAGAGAATAAGAGCAGAAATGTACTCAGCCTAAGAATGACTTTATTTACATGCAGTGAATATTTTTAGCATTTTACACATTATAAAATTAGTAGAAGATTAACTACCCATTGATTTGTCAAAAGCATTGGGAATGATAATTTGAAACTTGTTGTGGCCCTGGATGCTATTGATTCTCCTGCTTAGTGCACTATTGTGCTAAAAAATCAATTACTTAATATTTTACATTATACTGTTAAATTATTTTATTAAGTCTAAATTAAGAATTATGGTGGATACAAATGTATGTGCTAAAACATAATGCTGAAATGGATTCTTCTCACAAGTTTTAATAACCATTCTGATGAGATAAGAATGATTGCCAAAATAGAAGCATGATAAATAAAACTCAGGAAGGCTTTGCACATGTGGTGAATCATTACATATTACTCTGTTTTTCAAAATGAGTGCTGATCCTGCTGTTGCTTATTGTGCAGAACTTAGATTAAAGTTAATGGGAATAATATGCTCAGGAGAGCGGCATTGTGGAACATCTGGGGTTTTTTTACCCTCACACCACTACTAATGGGAATTACAGGTGTGGTTTGGGGCAAAACGATGACCTATATGAAAAAAAGCTTGAGCCACATTTGCAGGACTTACAGCTCTCAAAAAGGTGAATCTCTGGAAAATGAGAAAATGTTGTTCTCTCCATACTCCCATGCAGTGATCAGATGTAAGCATTGCTGAGGAAAATTTTTTCATGTTGAGGAACCAATCAGACAGATTCTAAGTCAGGGGCAACTTTTCATCAAAAATCCTTGTTTGGTTTACAGTACAAACAAACAAACAAAAGAATACTACTAACGACAAGGCACCAACAAGTTGTAAGACACCTAGATTAAAACACTTCTGTAACATCAGGGCTATGTCTCTGCCCAATTCAAAGCTTCAGGTGGTAACAATGAATTGACAGAGCTCTTCAGAGTATAATTGAATGAATTAAGCACAATAACCTTTGTGGTCACAAGCATTGCAGATACGACCTAAAAGTTTCCTAGATTAGAGTTCCTTCCTTCTGAGCACCAAATGCTTTGGAATAATCCATATTATAATGGGAAGTAACTGCTTCTGTTACTGGAACTATCAGCTTAACATCTCTGAAATGCCTCAAAACCAGGGATGCACAGCTTCTGGAACAGAGTAACTGGGGAAAAACCTAAAAGAAGAAATCAAAATATTTTTTATTTTCATGATCATGCTAGTAGAAGAACAAGTCTATGCCTGATTTGTCTGCTTTCATGTTTCCACCAGTAGTGCTGTTCGTATTTGCACAGCACTCCTGCTCCCAGGGAAGCCAATGGTGGCAGTGCACCTCCCTCAGCACTTAGGCTGCATTTCAGGATTCTAAGCACCATCCTATCCTTGTGACAGCTCCCTGTTGTCCTTTTAATTTTGATCTGCAGCTGTGCAAAGATGGGGCAAAGGTGATGGTGAAATGCCAATTTGTTCTCTTCATCCAGAGAACACAGAAATCTCCTGAACCCTGCAAGTTCACTGTCATGACTCATGGGAGCTACCACATTTTGGTGACTAAGAAGCTGCCTGAAGTAGATAATCAGCGAGCAATGCTTGTGCAATGTCAAGATGTGAATACAGAGCAATGGCCTGGCCAGTTCTGCCCACTGTAAGGCATGGCTCTGTCCTTGAACCATTCCCCAAACCACAGACATCTAGTTTGGCAAAGAGGAGGTCATCTGCCTGCTAGGACTGACAGAGCTGGTGGCTTTGCATAATGTTACAAAGACAGTTTGTGTAAACCTGGACCCAAGGAGGATGTCGGGGGGGGGCTTGGATCAATGCACAGTGGGCAGTATTCCTGCCATGGATTATGTTCTCTGTTAGTTGGGATGACCTGTAACTTTTTGCATTATTCTGTCACCAGTTTGGAGAATAACAGTCTGAAATTGTTGTGAAGTTATTCAGCTTGAGTGGTCTTTGCAGTGCATTTGGCCTTAAGGCTGTGTCTGAAGATGCTCTTACAAGATAGCACAGAGGTAGATGTTAAAGATGCAAAAGGAAATTGCGTGTTTTGTTCTTGCCTTTTTCTAGGTCCAGTTTTGAATTTCATGTGTTTGGCTCTGCTAACAGTCACTAAATGCAATGGTAAAAGAATAGATTTTATTTAAAAATTACATTTGACAGGGGTTGGGAGGCAATGAAATTGTAAAGATGAATGATTTATTAAATTAATCTAACTTCCATGGCATGTCAATATTTCTGCTGATATTAAAAATAATGATTGCACAAGAAGATAATGTAAACAGTGCCACATATTGGTGACACACATGGTGCCTGGCACATGATGAAGTTAGAAAGCTGTCACTCTACATTGCAAAAAAAGAAAGAAAGAACCAAGGATTACCTATAATTCCTCCTCTCATAACTTAACAGCATTTTTGCCCACTTAAGGTTACTTTCTCTAAAACTAATGCTTAAATCTTCAGTCCCCATAAGTTATATTTTGACCTTTATAAATACCATTTTGACATAAATGTGCTGCAGCTTCGTTAGTCTTATGCAGCTCACTTGGCCACAAGACTTTTTTCACTAATAGGAGAACACCAGCTGTATTAGCTATGTCTGTCTTAGATAAATGTAAGTGAAAATGTCTCTCATAGTCACTGCACATTTTATGTTTTGCTGAGAAGCAAACATTTCTGGGCTGCTCCTGATGCCCTTGAGAACAGGTTTTTCTCATTTTTCTTAATTCTCCTCTGTGTTGCAGTTTCAAAGCAGAGACTCGAGGAAAAACATGAAAGTGAGGGGAAGGAAAGGAGTGGAAGGGTAGCAAAGAGAAAAAGAAAGGAAAGGTGCGGTTAAGAAACAAAACAGCATGTAACAGGAGCACTAATGAAGTGGGAAGGCATGAAGGGGTACAGGAATCAGAGATCCAAAATAAAGGGACTCAGAAAATGATAAAACAATTGTGACTGACACAGAAAATTGGAACTTACCAGTAGGTAACACAAAAAAGACATTTGGAATAAGAACAGTCTGCTTATACCTCATGGTCCTTTCTATCCAGCCCATTTGAGAAATACTGGTGGAGGAGAGCAGTGTACCTGACACAATGAAAGATGCAGAAAGCTCTCATTGTATATGTGTTTATTATGTGATTGCTGATCTCGATTGATGACATCTTTCTGAATTCACTGAGTTCTTTAGGTGGGAGAAATCAGAAAACATATCAGTGGCATTCTTTTTGTTCTGTTCAGACTGAAATGTCAGTGCTATTGTAAAGATGAGCTTTCATGCATAATATAGGTGTAATATTTGTTTTATAATGAATTACAGTCTATAAAATGCAAACTGTTTTTAAAACTTTAAGAAATTAATGTTATGGGTGTTGCTCATACATAAATAAAAGAGTTTGCAGAAGACTGATCCAATATTGAAAGAGAAATTTTAATGTGTAAAATGTTAGAATGTTTTCAAATGCTTAAAATTGTGGGAAAAATTTTTTTCAGATGTTGAAATGAAGTGAGTTGTAACTTTATCAGTTTAAGAAGTCTACTTTGTACTGGGGGTATTCTCTGAGTTTGTGTTATGTCATCCTCAGTGGCTGACTTGTTCGAAAAAGACCTTTAATGCTTCTCTGGGCAAAAATATAAGTACTAGGAACCACTGGTTCTGACTAATTACTTTACTTGACACAGGACTTCTGGTTCACCCTCAAGGACCAGTTCTGGACTGATTTAAGTGGAAGAATGATAGATTGGTGTGAGTGGTTATGTTTTCATCATCACTGAACAGAGAGAGGTCAGTGTGGGATTGTGCAGAAGAGAGCAGGACATTGTTGCATAAGGAGAGCTAGGAAGGAAAGAGGGGACTTACCAGCCTCAGTTGCAACAGAAAAAAACCAAACAACAAAAAAATCTCCCAAAAACCCAAACAACAAACCCCCAGATTCAGAGGAGAGATCAGTTTAGGTTAGGAGGAAGTGTGTCAAAGCACCTGTAGGTTTTAGAGAATCTCACAAGGTAAACTCAAAGGCATTTCTTTTCTGAGCTTGACTTCCAAATTCTTCTGGCACTGGAGTTTGAAGGGTATGAATTTGATCTGCAAATCACTCTCAGTGCATGACTGGAGGGCTTGGGAATGTGCAGATGCTGCAGTAAAGAAGACTGGAAGGCTATCACTTCTTTTTAATTTAAAAAAATAGGTTACTAGTCTGCTAGACAAAAAAGAGTGTTGGTTTCAAATTAGGAGCTTGAGAAACTATGAGAGAATACAAAGCAGAGGCACTTTGCCTAAAAGCATGTGAAAGTCAACAAATTACTCTATTTGTACCAGTTTAATGGATAATGAGGTTAATTTGTAATTGGATAACTTACCCCATATTCCTGTCTACCTTGCTAGGTGTAGGTGTTTAGGTACAGCTGCAGAAAACAGGCATATTTATATGGGAAAAATTAAAACAGATATTTGTGTACATGACCTGCACAGACACTCTTGGCAAGATCATTTGCTCCGAAGATTATATTCCTGCTGTTAGAATGAAGATCTGATTTCATTTAGGCAAACCTTTCACTGCTTTTTAATAACAAATGAGAGACAATGCTACACATTAACTATATGGCTAAAATGTCACACATGCTGAACAGAAATCATTGTCAAAGCAAATGAGCATTTGGATGATACAATGATAAGAATAATGTAATTAAATTCATTTTCATACCACTGATTTTATCACCCCATTTTCACGCTGTTCCTTCCAGCCATATGCTTTGTTTCCATCCAAATCTGCTCCAAATTAGGGAAGACTGACTAACATTTGTTCCAGACAATGCCGAAATCGGGTCCTGGGCTTGCTGGAATAAGGTTTAATTCATTCGAAGAAGTAAGAATGTAGTAAGAAAGAAGAGAGGAAGAAGCTGATATAAAATGGAAAAGCCCATGAACACAGCTGGGTAAAGAACTGGGGAGCTGAGGAGGCAGATGATCAAAAGGATTTGGAAAAAAATTAAAGTAGGGGAAAATGAAAAAGACATAAACAAGGATGAAAGGGAAAGAAGGAAAAAGGATAAGAAGGGGAGAATGAAAAGGAGCCTGTTAATGGTAGCTGGAGATAAAAGGGGAGAGGGAGGATAAGGCATAAAATGAGACAGAATTTAATTATGCATACTTTTCTTTAAATGGCCATCTAGCCTCTAGCTCTGTGGGCCAAGTGTCTGTTTCAGTTCGATTGGTGGAACAAGCTCGTTGTGTATCACAGCTTAAATATTTAGCAACAGTGGCACACTGAAAGGAGCTCACTGTTTTTACGGAGGCACTAGGCAGGATGTGATGCTGGGGATCAGACTGCTAAAGGAGCAGGAACTCAAGTAGCAACACATCCCCAGGGCCAGGCTGGCAGGATCTCACATGCATTCCTCTGCCACTGTGCAAGTGGCACTTGTGAAACCGAGGAATCCTTGACAGCTTCCTGAGGGTGGAGATGTGTTTTGGCTATTTTGTTTGTCAGGACCCACAGGGCCAAAGTACTTGGACTATTTGAGTATTTTCTAGAGTTCCCTGTGCCTGTTTGACTGTAACTCTCTGCCAAACTCTCTTACTTGCTGCAGCCCTTGCACCCATGTCTCTGCCTCTAGCTGCGCCCTTGGCTCTCTGCTGAGCTTTTGGCAGCATGGTTCCTTCCCCTCCCTCCAAATTAGGCATTAAGAGGGGAATCAAGGAATCATTCTCTAATTGGAACTGGCTGGTTTTTGTTAGAAGCAGGGCAAGAGTTAGGATTAAGCCTTTTTGAGTCTGGCATTTTTAGGATTGGAATCTTGGTGTTTTATTTTAGCTGTTGACTTACAAAGGGTTTTCTAATGGCTAAGTTTATAAAAACTTATGTTTTGGGAAGTCCTAAAGATCACAGATGAAACTTTCAGCTCCGTCCTTAGATAAAGAGATCTTGATGTGGTATGCCAGCACTTGAAAGGAGCTTCATACATTCCTGTAGGAATAGCTGGTCAGGGAGGGAACCACTGCCACACTAAGGGAGGACTGACCCCTCCAACTGAGGCCTTACTGGGAACAAAACACAGAAGAGCCTCTATGAGATGCACCTTCTTTTTGTCCCAAATGTTCTTAGGTCAGAAACTAAAAATAGTTTATTTTCTCCTGTTCTGCTCTTTCAGAGAGAAAACACCATTGTCAGAAATGTTAAAAGAATTGCTCTAGAGTCATGGTGACTCACAGCATTGAACCAGTCTACATGATAAGGATAATAAGATTTTACATTTTGAGGCCTGTTTTCCAGTTCAATCAACATCAACAGTCTTTGGATCTATTTTTCTTTTAATATCTCTGGTACTGTTGCAGAACATTACTTTTTGATAGTGGAGGTGGGGGGATATCTTGCTGTGAAGTGCCACCACGTAAATAATGCATAGGAACATGCAATACATTTAATCTCTCCAAGTGTGTATAATTTATAATAGGACTAAACTTCCTAAACAGTGGGGTCATGACATGCTCTGGCCTCTTGGTCCCTTAGCAGGAAAAACCATGGTTCAATAGAATGCCATTTCTGCCTTTACAAAGGCAGAAATCTTTCCTTATTTTGACTGGAAAAGTGAACAGAAGCTGGTGGATGATTATGACTGGGACTCACATGGCAGTAGAGGATGATGCATGTGCTCATGAGACCAGCACGTTAGACATAAGCAGAAACACCAATTTCCATCCTTTTGTCCAAAAGGCTACTTTATGTAGGGTTGTGTTAAATTTCTTTAAGGCTATAAGGTTTAAGGTTATTTCAGCTTTGCTTTTTCATTAGCTTTCTTTCCCCCTTACCCTGTCATCTATTTTTCTCTCCCTTCACTTCATGTAGCTCTGATTCCGTCTTCTTTAAGAAAACATTTCTAATAGCATCCCACTATTTCCTAAATGAGCTCAAGTCCGTTTGGCTTAGAACCCAAGTGCCAGAAGGGCACTGCTGACATTTTTCACATTCCTTGAGATTCATCTCCTCTGAACCTCTTCTGAACGCACGGGCAGGGTGGGAGTTTAAAAGGTCACCTAAGGGCTGACGCCTGTGGGACGGTCACATTCTGTTAGTACACAGTGTGTGTGTTACTACCCATTTCACAGCAAGTTGGTCATGGTTTGGAGCTAAGAGAAAACCACAGAGAAGACACCTATTGTCCCAAACATTGAGAGGTCTAAAACCCTGTGGTTTGCTACACTTCTGCAGAGGTGTCATCCTTTACCTACCTCTGTATACTTGGTATATTCTTATATAGGTATATAGTCACAACATCCGACTTGACATGTGACATGAACCCTTTTTGTGTATATTTGGGAAAAATAAATATATCACTGCAGGTGAGGGAGAATCCAGTTTAACCAACAAAGAGACAGGTTGAGTTATTTCAGCTGTTGGAAAAATAATTAGCAGTTCTTTTTCTGCTACTGAGAGGAAGACCAGTAAAAGAATACTCATATGACATATAATACGGCATTTAGATATCTGAATTTAAGATACCTGAATTTAAGAAACTTGCATCCAAAGCACTTTAATGGACTCTATGGCTATTACACCAGTTGGTTCACTGTTTTGCTTTTTGAAAAAATAACATGAAGAAAAGACAAACAAAGGGGACACTGAATGTTAACTTGCCCTCAGAGCCAAGTCTAATCTTTGGATTTAAACATGACCTCCCGAGGGACTTCAAAGAAAGCTTTACACAGTTATCTAGAGAAACAACTAAATTGAGCCAGAAAAAAAGGGAATCCTCCCATCTGGAGTTCCTGTATTTATCAGTATTTCATCTCTAGACATTTTGTGGAGAACACCCAAATTCTCTGCAGGTTAAAAAGGTACCCTAGCCACTAGCCTATCAAATGATCCTTTTCTTTTTTTCTTTCTCTCTTTTACAAACAATTTTACCACAGGGATTTAGAGATTTTTCTTTTATTCTATAAAAAGCTGGAAGTAGCATTTCAACAATTCATTAGTTATCCTCAAAAAACAGCATCTGTTCCATAAATTGACTGTTTTAAGTAAAAGCTGTTTTGGTGTTTGGTTCTTCCCAACAGTTTCCTTATTTGTAAAACCAGCATGGCTATATTGTTGTATTTTAAAGATCATAAACACTTTTTCTCCTTCTTCTTCAAGAAGTAGAGTAGAAAATTATTCTTTTTACTTCAGTCAATAAGATAATGTTCAAAATGACTCACACATTTCAAATTCAGATTTCTAGGGGTTTATATTTGTTTTGTAAGAGGTAGAAAACAAGCCTTAATAGACCTAGAGAATGTGAATTCAGATGTGTTACTAAATAATGTTTTACAGTGAGAGAAAATGGTAGAAATGTTATTCAGTAGGAGATAAATGCCTGTTGTAGAAACAAATGTAGATAGGCTGTCTTGTCCTCCAAAATCTACAGCCAGCACTTACTCAAATTTCAAAGAGACATACAGAAGCAAGCACATTCAGGGATCTGTGTTGCCACCATTCTGTGGTAAGCCAATATGAAGAATCATGGGCCTGAAAAAAGAGCCTGTGAGAGGTTGCTTGGAAGCTGATGTCACTAATGTGTTTCAGAGGAGAACGAAGGCAGCCTCTGCGTTCCCAGATATGGTAAAATAATTTAAAAGCCCTTTGAGTTTTATTCTGCTGTTAAAACCGTGCCATGTTTTGAATGGGGTACAACATTGGAGAAATTTTTTTTTTACCTATTTTTAGTACAGAGGATGGAGTTAACGTGCTTCCCTGTTCTCCTTTTAAAATCTTAGGATTACTGTAGGTGCTTCAGCCAGCTCCTAGCTTAGCTGGCTTCTGCTCCAGCCATCATGGAAGGAGTGCAAGTAAGGCTGCTGTCAGTCAAGAAGGCAGGGAAGCAGTTCATTCGAGCCTCTGTGTGTGTTTGGTAATAACAAGTAAATCATTTCCCTTTGAATGATTAAGACTGATTTAGCGCTCGCTGTGACACAATTTTCTCCAAAATTGTGGGATTGTTGCAAGAAAGAAGAAAAAAGTAGGGGTATGTCTGCTAAGAAGTTACTCAGAACTTTGGAAGATGTTTTGCATTCCCAGGTTCTGGAAATTTTATTTGCAATATCAATAAAAAAGGCAAGTTTTGATATGCTTTTTCAATAGAATACTGTTTGTAGTTACACAAACAGAAATGCTTCTGGTGAGTTATGAATGCCAGCTATCTGCTCAATAGGTGGACCATTTTGGCAGTCGAATGTGAGTTAACTGGACTGCTTTGTGCGTCTTTGCTGACTCAGTTCTGAAGCGTGCCAAATTTCATTAACAGGTACCCAAAAATTATTATTTTTCATTCTTTTCCTGATTATAAAAAATTCGTCCTCTCTATGTAGTGACAATCGGCTTTAAAAATAGAAATGAAGTTAAAAGTTATTTAGTCATAACTGAAAAGTGACAGTAAAAAAAAATTGCACAGAGAAATTGCTTTGCAAAATTGATGTAACTGTACATATTTAAAATTATACACAAGCTTTACGTAGTAAATCATTAAACAAGTTGTTTCATTTATTGCATCCAGCTTCTTACCCAAGTCTCCCCTGGTTCCCAGATAAGCTTTCAGGAATAATAAATACCCCCTTAAGGGGATATGTTTTAAAGCAAATAACAACTGCCAAATAATTTATCACACGTAACCACTGGTCTCCATCCTTAATTATTGGCATTTCATTCTAGTGCTTGTTTAAGAGCAGTTAAGCCTAATGTCTGTTCTCTGTATATTATTTTTTTTAAGAGCTTCTTTTCATCATGTATTCAGTGTTTGAACCAGAGTGTCCCTTTTTTTGGGAACAAAAGCATTTCAGTGGGACTTTGCCTGTGGGACCCTGTGGCAGAGAGAATCCTATTTTATTCTTGGCATAAGACATACAAAAGAAGTCCTTATTTGATTCAGGTTCAATAAACAATAGTTGGTACTTATTTTCATGAAGTAAGCTCTATGCTTAACTTTTGGCTAGTTCAAGTTTTGCCTTCTGTTCAATATTTATTTCTTTAATTTATTTAGTGCAGCAATATTTGGATGGTGTTTTTCTGGGAACTGAAACAGAATGAATAGTCTGACTCCTTGTGGCTTCAGTGAACTTTTTTCAAGGTCATAACAGTTTACTAGGACATGTCTGCCTCCAAGATCCAAGTTACCAAGAATTTATTCCACTTTTAAAATGGTTTGGCTTTAAAGAAAAAAGAGGGAGGAAAAACCCCATACATTTTCATCTAGTTTATTTTACTGAGATACTGAATAACCAAAAGATGATATTCTGCACCCATCAAATGGATACAACTCCTCTGACGTAATGGATTTGTGTAAGCAAATGTCTTCTAGCTTTTGGTGAGTATTAGGACGTTTTAAATAAAGCTGATAATTTCAAACAATGTTATAAATCAGTTTTGATTACACAAAAATAAAAGATCTGCTCCTTTACTAAAGACACATAATCCTCTGGAGTCATGGAGCAGAAAATGAACAGGAGTGGTCTCCTGACTATTTGTGTTGCACTGATGTATTTATCTCATTTTGCCAGCTCAGAGGTAGGCACCCACCTGATCAGGTGTTCTGCACCTACTTAGAAGTCTAAATGGGAGTACAAATTTCCACAAGGGCAGGGACTAAACTGCCAAGATCACATTATTTTCATCATTTAAGAGGACTAGACAGAAAACTTTTCTTTGAAATAGAGGTGGCAATGTAGCCTTCATTTCAGTGGCTTGCACATGGAATAGCAAGACTCGAAATGTTGCCTAGTCTCTATGGTGGAGCTGTAGAGGAAAAGTTTGTGCCCTGAAGCAGCAAGATATCTAATCAGAGAGTGAAATGCTTTTTCTGAATCAAAACTAGTTCATTTCATTCAAAGTATATTATAAAATAAAGCTATTTGAAAACTGGTTACACCATAATGAGTATGCTTTATGTTCAAAGCAGAGCAAGCAGGGCTGCATTTCAATCAGCACTGAAGTTAGATTAGTGGATTTTTTTTCTCTGAATGTAGATATTTTTAAAAATAATGAAGTATTTTTGTTATTTTTTTAAGGAAAACCATCTTAGCAGCATTTTTTATACATAAATATGGGGAAAGGCAGTGGATGTGCCAAGGAATATATTAGAATTAAAGCAGTAATATGCTTCAATTTTAGTACCTTAGTACCTACAGGTATATGAATTAATTTTCTTTTGATTTGTTTGTTTTTCATACTATACCTTCCCTTAAGTAGCTTGAGGATTTATCTGAAGTAGTAGTTCCATATTTCCTCATCTATTTTCACCAACAAATTCTATAGCAAATATAGGATTATGTAGCTATAATGAGTAAAAAAAATAAAAATCACTGGCTGGGCTCAAATATAATTAAAATTAGTCCAGTATCTGTCTTTTCTGATCACTATTTATATACTGCAGATACTAATTTCAGAAAAGAAATCATTAGAATACAAGTAAAATATTAAATATATGTAAGAAATTACATTGAAGTGGCTAAAATATCTCACAGAATTGCAAGAAAAATATGAATTGTGTTTTACTTTGTTTTCTTAGACTGCAGGGAAGACATTATCCACAAAATCATAAGAAATAGAGCCAATATAGCCTAGATTTATTCCTAACAGAATGCTATGTTAGAAAATTACAAGATAATCAAATCTCCGCTGTAAACAAATAGGAACATTGTAGGCACAGTTTTGTAAAGATCCAAGGGGCAATATTGACAGCAGAAGGTTTTACTGTGGAAATGAGTGCAAATCTCCAGAGAACTAGAAGAATTCAATGCTAACTGCTGCAAACAGTGAAGGTTTTCCTTAGAGAGAAAATACCAGTGAGAAATTATGATTAGCTGTTTCCTAATGCAAGTTTGAAAAAAATAAATGCAGAAAGCAAAATGAGGTAGTGTGGTAGTAGAAGGTTTCTTGAATGACTTATTGTCCAATTTTAAAACACTGACAGAAATTAGTAGAAAATTCATATTCAGTATTGCCTACCTCTGTTGTTTATTGCTTACTTTTATAGCTACTTCCTGTACTTACATAAGTAGAGGAATTTATACCCTTCTAGCATTTATAGATTTAAGTTCTCCTGTTCCCAATTATTCATTCTTTAGAGGCTGTGAATCAGCAGGCGTTGTGGGCAGTCTCAGAATAGTGTCAGACACAATTGCATGAAGTGTGATTTCCAGCAGGACCTGGGCCTTGGGGTGTGAACAGAGCTTGTTTGTGTCCTGCCTGCAAAAAAAAATATTCAAACCACACAGATAGCTAACAAACCCTACAGATAGCTAATAGACCCTACAGATAACTAATAAATCCTGCAGATAGCTGACAGGCATCACAACTGTTGCCCATTGATCGCAGAAGGAGTCAGTGTCTGGCAATGCTGACTGTTTGCTATGCAGCTGGAAGCTCTCATTGCTCTCTGGATCTTCAATGCCCACAGCAAAGCTGTAGGAAAAGCACTGCCTCTCCCAGTGGCCAGCACTGCAGCTCAGATTCCTGCTTCTGATGGTGGAGCTCCTGCCCAGAATCTGCAGCAGAGCAGAGAGCGCTTGCAATCGATGACCCCGCTATTAATCGATCCAAGCGCTGCTTTGCTGACCTTCAGCCACACACTCGTCTTGTCCGCGAAGTCTGACTTTTACCCTGTACTGACTGTGGGATTCCTGGAGGCAAGATTTTGAGGAAAATTCCTGAGTTGATGTTTATTGACATTTGCTGTGAAATATCACACAAACAGTGTTTGATAGACACGTTTTTATAGATCTCTAATTAAAATGAAATACCACACTTAAAAATGTAGTGGTTTGTTTCTTGTCTTATCCTAGTTAGCAGTTTTATGTATTAAATATATTTTTTGGGTTGTAGGCCCGATTTGCAATCAGAATCCTGCCATATTAACTGGTATTCAACTTTATGGTCAGACAATGTGGTAACTGAGAATGAACCGAGTCGCTCTCTATTCACTTATTATTAAAGCAAAGCTTTGTGTGCCGTCTCATGCTCTGGCTGAATTTCATGGGAGCTGTGTGGAACAATCCTGTGTGGAACTGTGCAGAACAGTACTTAATCTTTAAAAAATGTGTGCAAAATATATGTTAGTGTAATATCAATGGTACCTAAACTCATATAAATGTTTGCAATGCAAGGCACTACATAAGCCTTATGTGTGTGATACACATCATCACATTTTAAAAGGTGAGCAACTTTTCAAGAGAAGGCAAATTTCCACCAACCAAAAAAATCATAGAATCATTGAATAGTATGAGTTGGAAGGAACTTTTAAAGGTCATCTAGTCCAGCTCCCCTGCCATGGAGAGGGACATCTTCATCTAGATCAGGTTGCTCAGAATCCCATCCAATCGACCTTGAAGGTTTCCAGGGATGGAACATCTACCACCTCTCTGGGCAACCTGTTCCAGTGTTTTACCATCCTCATTTTTGAAAACGGTTAAGTGGTGACTATCCCAAGGGAAAAAATCTAAGTACTTGATTTTTAAATGCAGATAATTTCATTACTTCCCTACTCAAATCAATCAAAGCAAAATAAGTACTGGATTAAATATGCAGGACGATAGATTGATCAGTACATTTTTAATATACTACATTTAATAATGACATAATTTCTTTCAAAGCATGCTAGAATTTCCTGATTTCAATACATCAGCACTAGTAAAGTACTACAACTCATAGAAGTCTTTTCTACATTTCTTTCTTCTGAATTTATAGAAACTGTCTCAAGTCTTGATCTGTCCAAAAATCTCTACAATCAAGTTTAATTTTATTTTTTGGATATATGCTACACTTCGTATCAGTTTAAGAACCTTAATTTTCCTACTAATCAGCACTGAATGGTCTAAAGAGGCATTCCTACCATCTACTTCATGCAGTACAGAGTGTGTTGAGTAGAGCAGTCAAACCTTTCTATATTAGAGATATCGCCAGTCAGTGATTCAGGTCACCTGCAGCTAAAAATATACAGTGTGAATCTCTTGCTGGAGGTCTTAGAAATATTCAGACTTAAGTTGTAAATTAGTTTTCTTCCAAAGGGCCTTTTCTATCACCAGCATTTGGTTCACAGTTCAGAAAGGAATTGCCTTTACACCCTCAAACACAGGTAACAGCACTGAAAAGTGACAGAACACATATGGATGACTAAAGCAAATCCTCTTGGCTGTTGCAGCTGCTTTTGTGTACATGTATGCCTGGAAATACTTGCCGTTCTATTGAACATGAGTTCTTTGTCTCAATCATATTAGCAAATCAAATGTCATTTGAATGATGTGAATATTGCTTCAAATGCCTTATTTCTATTTAAATGCCTAATTTTACACATTAAATTTCTTTTAATCTCTTTCTGTTGTGTTTCTGGTTTGGCCATGCCTGCAAGATCCTCCTGAAACAGATAAGATGTAATTTCATATGCTCTATAAATTGATTATGAGATCAGAACACAACCTAAAGCCATTGGCAAAAATCTAATGAACCTCCATGAGAAGACATCAGTTTCTAAACATTATGTAAGCTAGTATTAAAAGGCATTGATCTTAGTAGAGATGCCTCTGGGTCCCTGCTTTTCTGAAAATGCTGAGGCCTTTGTAATCTCAGCCGTTTGCTTTCCACCTTCTTGATGTTCCTTAGCAATTTTATTTTATTTTACTTTATTACCTGTCCTGTATTTGAAAAGATCATGACACAATAATCCATCATGTCTAAAGTTAACTACAGGTTTGTGAAAATCCAAATATGTTAAATCTGCAGGCTCTGTCTATACCAACAGTTATTTCATTAAATACTATGATTTGTCTGAGATGATTTACCTTTCACAAATCCACTATGACTCATGCTTATTAAATTGTTCTCTTCCAAACTGACTGAATATTTAAGATAGCCAAAAATAGCATCTCAAAAGTTCTGCTACCATTGGATCAGGCTTTGACACACTTAAACCAACTGCTAAGTATCTTCCTTCACTAAATTCCAGTGGGGATTTCTTTTTCAGAGTAAGTTATTATTAAGCCTGCATAAAGGTGGTAGAATCTTTGTCATGGATGTTTTTCTTAAGATTTACTGTGGTGTTAATCACTACAATTTCTGAAACTGATCCATTTATGATCTAAGTTACTTTTCTTTCTTCTCAGCTGGTGAGACATTTTTAAGTGCTTATTCATGATATTTGAAAGGTCTAGTATCTAAGACATACTATTTTTTGTTCACAAAGACAAGGCATTAGAGATACTTTTCTACTTATCTATGGAGAGGAGAGAAAAACTTTAAAGCACTGGGAAGACTAACTGTAAGAAACTGATGAAACACTTTCAAGAGTGTTTATTTTACCATCTCCCTTGACGAGTATAAAGTGTACCTGTTTTTAAAAGTACATTTATTTTAGCATGACTGTTCTATTTGCTTTTTTAAAAAACTGCTGTTTCTTAGTTGGGTTTTTTTGGCTTTTTTTAAAATTTATTTTACTTGCCACAAATTTTTTACATGTGTTTCCTATGCTGTCCAAGTTAGGGAAAGGTTAGTAATGCTTGTGAAATCAGTGCAAGAGTTTTATTACTGTTGTTGTTAAGGTCTTTTTATACAGTGTTTGTGTCTTCCCCTGCTCTGCTGGGTAAGTTAAGGACTCTTACTTAGTGCAGCCAGTTTTATGTAAGCTATACAAGAACAAGAAGGCAGAGCTGGAGTGGAAAGTGAGACAGCCTCTGCTAGTCTCCAAGACAATGAAAATTAATGTCTTATGAATGGAAGAAGTAATGCTGGAAGAATGAATCAAAGAACGAAGGGAACAAAAACAAAGGAAGGTGAGGTGGCCACAGTACAAATGAAATCTTAATGATTCAAATTAATTTTTGTTTGTTCCAACATGCTGCACTGTTCTGATGATAAAGTTGCCAAAAATCTGGAATTGTTTCCAAAACCCCGGGAAGCATCTCTAATTTGTGCACTGAAACATGAAAGAGCCAGTCTCTGGCACCTGTAGAGACCAGAGACTTCCACTTGCAGTGAGTTTCTCATATTTATGAATATATCTTCTAAAGAACAATATTCGCTCCATTAATTTCCATGTCAACACCACTCAGTAGTTCATTGAATTTGACTAGGAAACCCAAGAGCAACTCCTGCCTCCTCCTCCCCCAACATTCTCAGGTCATTTTCTCATGTGCGACTCATTACTATAGAAATAATCTTTCCTAAGGTATTTCAGTTTCAGAGAGCAATGCTATATTAAAGCCATTCTACTTATAGAACATTTTGTTTCTTATTGAAAATGTCTTAGGTGAAATACACCATGACAATAAATGTTTTCAAGAAACAAATTCCCCCAACACAAATAAAATGAGCATTTACTGCTATGGTGGTACTATCACAATTTCCACAATAACACCATTGAAGGTCACGTAAACTTTCATATTGTTCATTTCATGTTTCATCTAGTTCTACACCTATGTGTGTGTAAATTTGATATATTGTAGGAATAGAGGCCTGGGAAGATTCATGTCATATAATTGCTTTCATGGAGTTACCCAGTACCACCTTAAAGGAAGGTGGCGGCTTTAGCTAAGAGATCCCACAGAGCCTCATTTTTAGGAAACCTGCTTTTCTTAGAAATAGAAATCCAGTTTGCACCCTGATTTTATCCATGGTTAAGTTTCTTCCTCTTTGGCATGTTCAGTCCTTTAGTTTAAGAATCTCTCTTTTCTCCTTGGTATGTATCCTTACAATAAAAGCACTGACAGCAACAAAGTTCACACCTTGACTAAGCTATACATGCCACACCTGTTCTTTCTCCATCAGAAGAGATCTCCTTTCACAGTGCACTTCCAATTTTTTTCTGTGTTCCTTGTTGTTCTTAATGCTTTCATCTCTTATATTTCACACTGGTGCCTCTATATTCCTCCCCCCTTCAGCTCATCCCCACATCTCCCACCTCTTCACCTTCCTGTCTCACCACCATTTTCAAAAGCTACCTGTAGATCCACTTTCTTTCTCACCTGCCATTGCAATGTTAGGCTTGAAGCAGCAGCTGGCAGCCTTTTCCTCACCTTAATTAAAGGTCACCCTTAATCTTCACAGGAAATATCTGTATTTGGGACCTCAGTACTCTAGCTGCACTTGGAACAGTGAGAGAAATCTGATACGATTCAGTGCATTAATACTGCTGATACTAAGACTCCCAAAGTGGCTGCCAGAATCCATACAAAACAGCACCTCAGGAAAACAGAAATAATATTTTTTCATTAATTATAAGTAGTTAAAGGTAAAATGTATGGAACAGGAAAAAAATAACTTATTGCATGTGCTTTGCTGTGTGAAACAAGGTCTTAAAGAATAACAAGTAATTGTTGCGATTTTGTTTTCATGAGCTAAACTTAGTTTTGCACCAGTGGCTCACAAAAGCCGATGCCAAGTAAGATGTTCTCAGAATTAAGGAGGAAGGAAAGAAGTCTCTGGTTTGGGAGGAGAATGTCTATTCTCTCTCAAAAACATTTGAGAAGTAAAAGATTCACCATTTTCTGTTTAAAATCACTCTCCAGCTGGATCAGTTCTAAGTGTCACACATTCCAAATGTGTTTGATATATTTGGACCGTAGTGCCTTAGTGTCATGAATCCTTCTGAATCATCTCTTCCAGTAGTACATCCAGAACTATCTTCCACAGCAGGCTGAGAGCAGCCCAGTCTGGGTTTGGGTTGCCCCAACATAGATATGCTCTCATGCTACACTGGTGAGAACTGTACAGCAAAAAGAAATTCTGCAGGGAGCGTGAATGGCATAGGAAAATCCTGTCCAGAACTGAGTATCACAAACAGCAAATTAAGAGATGCTTACAGATATAATATCTGTGAACCAAAGAGGGGAAATTGTAGTAATCACACATTGTGTTTGAGTAGTACTTTGTATTGTGAAAAAGCTTAGCATAATATGGAATATAACTACATTGCAGCAGGCCTGTCATTTGGAAAGTGGGAGGGAAAGAGTTTATCCTCTCCCCCGATCCATCCCTCATTTGAGTTTCTCTTTGTAAAGTCATTTCAATAGCAAGCAAAAGCTCACAGCACAATAAGCATGAGCATAATCAGCTTTCAATGCCCCCAGTTCCCCTGGATTTTAAATAGCAGATTCCCCTGAGCACAGCAGAGTTTGATCAGAGTGCTTTGCTGAGATGGTGCCTCTGCTGTTGATGTTCGAAGACAAACACAGTTCCACAGGTATATACATCACCTGCAAGACTGAGCCATTCCGGTGGACTTCTCAGTCCTTGCGAAGAGGGGGTCTTCCACAGGGATGGGAAAACTCAGGAGAGTGCTGTGTAGCCTTGAGGGTCTGATCACCTGCGTGCAAGAGGGAGCTGCACAGAGCGATGGCCAGGGAAGTGCGAGCAGCTGTTGCCATCCAGCACTCCTGGCACAGAACTGGAGATGACAGCCCAGGAAGTCTGCCTCCACAGATGCAAAGCTCCGCTTACTTTCGTCTTTCATGTAGATTTTATAAAATAAGAGGTAATAAAAGAAAAAGGCAACAATTGGAAGCTGCAGAAATAGTTTATATTTAAAAACCCCCTATTTTGTGTTATGTGAGCAAAGCTTGTGCTAGATTTCAGTTGCCAAAGAGCATATGAGCTGCCTGTGAAATGTCCAACATTCTCATCTGGAAAAACTTTTAGATTTTATTCCTTTATTTGGCTTGAAATAGAGCTTTTTTGCTTTTGTTAAATCTTTAACTGAGGTCTGGGCCACAGGAAAAGTAAAAGGCAACATGCTGGCTAGAGTCCATGATTTTACATTTTAGAAGAAGGATTTGGAGTGAAAACAGATGAAAGCTATGGGGGCCCTGGTCAGATGGCAGTCAAAAGATCTCCAGGAGCCAGAAGGAACAGAGTCCAATATATTTGAATCCTGGCTCAGAGGAAATCAATGATCAGCTGAAACTGGGGATGATGCAAGGAAAAATAAAGAAACCAACATTCCTTGAGGTATTGCTTCAGCACTTTGTATAGTGAATAATGGAAAAATACCATCAAGAGGAGATTTTCATAATTCTGGCATCAAGAATTTCTGTGAGTTTGCATTAACTGCTGTCACTCTGGTGATGTTTCTAAAAAGAACAGAAGCTGCAGAGGCACAGAAAGCAAAAGATGACCCAGAACAAACAGGAAGACATGGAAAGCCAGGAGAGAGCAGACTAAAGAGCTGTATAGAAATCTAGCCCATGCTCAGCACCAAATGGGAATTAGAGAAATAATTAGGGAGGAAGTAGCCTGACGTACACTGGATGAAATAACCAGTCAGGGCACAGGAAAAATTCAGTACAAAGAGGGCCACGTAAAGGAGATGTTAGTAGAGGTCATTGTTTTTGTGAAAGCTAATGAGTCAATTAACATACAGCAACTCCAAACTTCCTGCCTCTGAAGCATCCCATGCCCTTGTTTAGAAGAGTCATGGAGGTCACAAATTGCAAAAGAACCTTTTAGCTTCACTACACAATCTTAAAGAGGTAGAGTCATTGCAGGGAAACAGTCCCATGACTTATAATGGTACCAAAACATGGCTTTACCATGTTAATTATACTGCTATTATAGGTATTTGCATTGCTATTGTTCCTAGCTGTGCCATTTCAGTCAAGTCCTGTTTTCTTTGTCATCCAGGATTGGTCAGTGGAAGTAGGATATCCTCCTCATGCCCTGGGGCACAGCCTTGCTTTCCTCACTAAATATTGTTTTCAGCAACAGTTTGTATAACCATGAAAAGCAGAACTGCACCCTTACATGGCTCCTGTGGTCCTAAAAACACCATGGAATGGATATGACCCAAGGAAATTATCACTAACTTCACTTTTACTGCAGTATTGCAGACTCACGTTAAGCTACTGGAAAAAACAACCCAGCCAACAACAAGAGATAGGTGGAGTTTGTCACTAAACTATAACCACATACAAAATGAACTTTGGAGTGTTATAAACAAGCCAGCTAAGCTTACAGAGTGACTGAGGTGGTGGTGAGAGAGAGAAGACTCTGTTCTTCAGCTATTTCAGTTCTTTTTGTCCTGCAAAACTTGATTGCCAGGAAAGGGCACACACTAGGGATTTCATTTCATCAGCTAGTTTGTACCATTAAGCAAAATTATTTAAAATTAAACAAAATGTCTAACCTCCTCTCCAATTCTTCAGGTTCCTATTGACACTTAATGCATATATTACTGAGTTATTTTATAAATGCTGAATCTTCGGGTATGATATGAAGATCTTACATAAATTTACTGGGATGATGAGGAGCAGGGAGCAAGAAGGCTGAAGGAAGATAGATCTGAACATTCATTGTTCCAGAAATCCATCACTATTTTTAAAAAAATGTTAAACTGTTTTCCACATGTGCTATTGTTAAAGCCTCCGTGTGTCACACCGGATGACGTCTTGCACTGCTGCACTGGGCCCTTGAAAGGAAATGGAGTTGTTCAGCCAGTCACTTCTTTTTCGGTTTCTATTGTTGTGTCAAGGTTAAAGTTTTGTTTCTTTAAGGATTCCAGCTGTGAACAAGAACCCCCTAACACCAATAGTCTCAAAAAAACCCCTTGTAGTTTATCATTCAACAGAAATTAAACACCTGTTAGTCTTTTATTTTGGTGCTATAATGCACACTTCAGTTTAACATCACTTAGCATTGAATTTAAAGGACATTTCTTTCATTAAAAGGCTTTCTCACTACAGGAGAAAAAACACAAATGAAGTCTCTCTAGAGACATTTTGCTTTTAATTGGTACTCTGAACTGCCTTACACTCCCACTCCTCCCCCCCCATACAACCTCCCCCCCAACAAATGCTCCCAAACCTTCTTTACATGGCTTTGTTTATCTGGACTTTCTCCCTAAAGGCGAACTAAATAATCTTTATTTGTAGAAGCAGTGTTTGCTAGCAGAAATAAATTTCAAAATGCATACTCACAAATATGTAATCATTGGCTAAAAATTTTGGAAGTACAAAAATCAATATTGACTACAGCTTGTTTAGCAATACATTTTTTTGGTCTGTGCTGACCCATAACAACAAAGGAGCTTAACATAACACTCATACATTTTATAATTAGAAATAAAAGAATTTGTATTATTATGATGCGTCTGTATTTAATAGTTACAAAACGGTGAATAAAAGTTACTTTTTTTTTCCTCCAGTAACATTTTCCTTGGAAAATGGAAACTGCTTTGCAAACCTAAAACTAGTACAGAGAATTTCTCCCTCTCTTCTTCTCTGCCATCATAAATAGAATCCTCTCAGGAAAAACTCATTCAGTAGTACCACATTCTAAAGATCATTGATTGTTAAACTGTGTAACAATATTTTTCTATTTTCTTTTTGCACTGAACACTGCAAAGACACAAACTGTTATTGCTAGCGTTATTGCAACATCTCACATTGTTTCCTGTCGCTCCTAAATTCAGTATATCATCATATCCTTTTCCTATGGCTTTACCTTAGCTCTGTAAAAGCCCAGAATATGGATTACTATTTTGGACTTAAATTTATTCTTTGTCCTGAATATTTCCTGAGTATTATTTTTCCTGAATAACTTCTTCCATTAGCTGAAGTGCATGTCAGATGAACTGTGCCTTTACAGATACGGCCCAACCCGCCTTGAGTTGCCCTGGTACAAAGTGGTGCATTCCCCTTTTGCCATCCTTATGCCACACTCTTGTCATAAAAAAGAATTTGGCATTGGCCTTGGTCCTCAGAGAACGCTGAAGAAAAGACCAGGAGCCAGAGACTGTATTTTAGATAATTCTCACTGTTAATCATTCCAGTGCTGATGAAACACGTGGCAGCAGGCGTGAACCTAAAGTGAACATCTGCCCGATGGCGGAGAGCTTTGCCTCGCAGCTTGGCAGCTCAGATGGATGGTGCTTGGGGTGCCACCCTCTTTTCCCTCACAGCCCAGCTTAGATATTGACTGGCCTGAGCTTAAGGCTGTTTGTTATGTGCAAGACAAGGTCATTATTAATGTAACAGCTTGCAGGGCCCAAAATGTGCTAAGCACTTTACAGAGATACAGGGCAATCCAGGCTTCGATCCCAAAAAGCTGATATGTCAGTGTCCATTTTAGACGCAGGGACCAAACCTGCCTTTCCTCCCTGTCCCTCCTTCCCTCCTGTTCCTCCTTCCCTGGGCTGTGTTACCTCTCTAGGCACTTGGAAAATCAGAACACATAGATAGTTTTAGGAAACCTCCTAAAATTTTAGGAAAATTTGCCTTAGCATCTGAGTTTTGAAAACAACCAAAACCTTTGCAAAAGAAGTGGGAACCAATAGCAGACTGTGGGTTCAGTCCCCTCTGGTTGCATGGTGAGTAGAAAACCCATTCAGCCATTTCAGGTACTAAACAGATATCTGGAATCATCTCTGCCTGGATATAGAAATGGATAAAAGCTCACACACATTGTGGCAAAAGTGTGGGGGGAATGTCCACCCGCATTCCTTACAAATCCATCCTTTAAATTCTCTATTTTCAAATAAGAAATATTGCAATAATACAAATATTATTTTTTAAAGCAGGTTGATATAGACTAGTTCCGACTTGTCTATGAGACACTGGCAGAACCATAGCATTTTCAGAAAACAGGTTTTTGCTTCTCAGATGTTCCGCCTCTTTTAGTCCATTCAATGGAAATGACAGTTCAGGGTGAACCGGTAAAAAGCTATTTAGTCTAGATCAAAGGTGAAATTTTCAGCTCCCCTCTCTAATCATAAATAAAGTTTTGAAAACATGTTTTGGAAATGATATTTTGTGAAATGAATTTCAAGGTGGCCTTTTAGGGTAGTCAGAATTACAAGAGCCAATGTGACACACATTGTGTAGGAGAGGAAAAGAAAGAGCTCATGTATAAGGGATTTAAGTAAGCTTATAAAAACTGCTCTTGTTGAGTTGCATTTTTTCTCCAGCTGAATTCCTGCTCAGTTGCAGTTTACCAGTTAGGTTCTCCTCAAAGTAAATCTACAGTTTCCTCTGTAAGGAAAGGGAAAAAATAATAAATCAAAACTAATGAGATATTCTTTGTACTATTGACGTCTTTATTTTTTTCTTCCTGCGTCACTGCTAGATTTGAAAGGCAGAAACAAGGAGTGAAACTGAATGTGAAAAATGAAAATGCCCACCTGGTGAAAAGAAGGGAAGGAGGAAATCAGAAGGGTGAGTTAGCAATTCCTTAAGCACATGCAATGTCTGTAATTTTCAAACTTGACAATTGCACTGAGACACAGAGGGGAAGGGAACTGATTGGGAGAGTGTTTGCTCTTTCACAGACAGACTTGTGAGAGAAGTGCATCAGCATTTTGCCCAGGCTGTGTGTAACACATGCACATCTCAATACAGGCACAGAATGGCAGCCATAGGAGGGAGGAGGATTCTCGCCTGCCTTCCTCCCCTGCTCTCTCTGCCTGCCCTGTAGGGAGAATATTGACACAGCCCTTCCTTTCTCCAAGCTCAAAATACAGTCAATTAAAACACTTTGCCTGTCTTTCTCTAGATGCATCCACAAAAGCTTGTGTTAATACCTTTTTTTAGATTTTAAAATCATATTATCCTATTTCTTTTTCTGCTATGTGATGCTTTTGTCTCACTCCTTCCCCAGCCCCTCCCTGAGCTCCAAGAATAACAGAGTGACTAGACTGAGCAAACATTGAAACAGACAATGTACAGATTGCTTTCAAATGCACAAAAAACCAAACCAGGAGAGAAGAGATAAAAACTCAGAGGTTTCTTTTCCCCCCTCTCTAATCCTAGGTGTTATTATGACAATGTAGGTAAAATATTTTCTGGTGGAGGTAATGTTTTTAATTTGATAATGTCTGTAAGTTCAGACAGGGGTTGAGAAGTTGGCACTCATCAGCTTCTGTGGAGCACTGCACATTAGGCAGAATAAAGAGTGCAAGGGTGCTGCTCTGAGCTGTGCTCATCCATGTCACTGCACACGATTAAGATCACACATGGCTTTCCTGCAGTTCCATGGGAAGCTGTGTCTAGAGTTTGTCTGTCACCAGACTGTACTGAATGTAGTGGGCTTTTTTGATGCACTCATCTTATCGCTCGATTTTTCTTGTCTGGCAACTTCTGATTGTTATCCAGAGAGCCGTTCTAATGTCTAAGAAATTAATTGATGCTATGTTCTTCCTGGGGTTTGTTTTCAGCTGCTACACTTAAATGATTATTTTTCTGAAGGCTGTTCATCAGACACAGAAATTTGAATAAAATTAACAGTAAACCCTTGTAGTGAACAGACAGACACTGAATATGACGTGTAGCATTCTATATGGCTACCAAATTTGTCTTTAATGCAGGCAAATATATCTAAAAGTCTTGGCATTACTTCAGAGATGCTGCATACTCAGAGTTCTGCATTTAGTGGGTGCTGCAGAACACCAGTTCTTCACAAACAATCAACTTGCAGAAAGATAATGTACATTCAATCCATCTTTTCTGTAAGACCAGGTATGTAAATATATTTTCTCATGACCAGAAACCTTCTGTTATCTCCTGTTGTAGGATATTTGATTGCTGTTTCTGTCCATCTATCTCAACAATTAGCTCACAACAATAAGGGCCATCATTTGTTTTGCCTGAGATGTATGTCCATGTGTGCAGTAGAGGACATTGGTATACGCAAGACATAAGAAGTGAAACATCAACCTGTATTTTTGATGAGGCAGTGCAGAAGGTTTGGATTTAGGTCTAAGTCCAAGAACAAAGAGATTTAGTAAGTAGCTTGGGTGAAAGAAAACTTTTCTTTGCACTTTCAGTTATTTTCTTTCAGGACTCAAAGGATCACTGTCTGGAGCCATCAAAAATTATTCTCTTATATGACAGATGAGAACTAGAAGTAGAACCTCTACCAAGAACAATGCATATCTTTATAGCTACTCTTACTTTGTGTTTGGTGCCTATAACCTGTAACTGTGTTGTTAAGACAATGTGTCTTGCCTCGATATGTTGCAGACTTTCCAGGAGACTCAGACAATCAGTGCAAAAATACACTCTGACCTAGGACCCTCCCCGGCTTTCACTTTCAGGAGAATACCTGGCCAAGGTTTAACAAGTGACCATTCCTCATATTAATTCATTATAAATTGTGGGCAGCAGCATATATTCTTCTGGTAGCCATTACAAGTATAAAATATTGTACTTTGCAGCAGAGAGAGAAAGGACAGTGCAGAAACTAGTGACAAGAGCTGACCTTTCCATCAAAGAAAAACTGATTATCAGCGAATTCTTCATTTGTCTGTGTAACACTCAAGACACCAATTATCTACCTGTCTTTCTTCTATTAGTAATATCTACACTGTGCTGTGTAGGAAAAGAGTCTTAGTCAAAATTAACAAGGCACAAAGCATTAGTTGGATAGCAATTAGCAGACAGTGTCATTGCCACATCTTCCTAATAAGATGAAACAATAGAGAAGGAAATGTGTTCTGTGCATCTAATGGTTGCTGTAGATCAAATAACATCTCAGAGATTTCTGAAGCAGCGTAAACAGAATGACTCCCTGTTGTGAAAAGTCATCTTGGATCAATGGTAGAACTGGAATAATCGCTGGCATGTAACTGATGTGGGGAAGGGAAAAATACAGCATACTGAATTTTGTGTTATCAGATGAACGGCTTCATTCGAGCCTGCAAGAGTGTTTGACCATCTCTGTACTGGACAGGAGACAGACACTAATGGGGCTGGCTTGTTTTTGCAGACAGATGTCTACAGTTCCACCCTTTCTCCCTCTTGTTGTCCAACCTCAGCCCAAGATCAACATGATTCAAAAGCAGGTTTCATTTATCTGACATCCACATGTGCTCCTTTAGGGGATAGAGGCTTAAATAAATGGTCTGGGTTTTGAGGTCATCTCCGTAACAGGATTAAAAATATTAACTGGCTCATAAATTCGTTTTACCAGGGTAGCGTTGCCTGACTGAGCCTGTATCATTTTTATTGCTAGCTACAGTTATGTTTATTGACAGACAAGGATTATAAAATGATGACACAAAGCAGTAGTTATTCTGGGATCCAGCAGGAACAATAAATTCTCTGCCTCCAGTTCTGGAAATGTTTCAAGGCTTTTTCTTCATGAATAGTTACTCTATAAAGCCACAGTATTTTCTTGACTAACATCACTCATTTGCTTCACCTGTGTTGCTCCAATCAGTACAACAGAGATGCAGAAGAAAGTGGTAGAATGCTATAAAATTTACAAAGCCCTAAGTACACAGAGCTGAAATGGTATTTTTTCTGTAAATCTTAGTTGCCAACATCAAGAGCAGAGTTTCTTCTGTCTAGGGATATTTCTGTACACAAAAAAAATCATCAAAAAGGCAAACAAGAAAACTTGATGAACATGATGAACTTCAATTGGAGAGAAAGAAAAAAAGAACATCTAAGCTTTTACATACACAAAAACATGACACAAAATAAAACATGCATCAGAAGTCTGTTGAAGCCCAAGTTTTCAAATGTTACTTATGTGCTTTAATGACACTAAGAAATTGGAGGACATTTGCTGCCCAGTGCAACAAATGGTACAGAGGTGGCCTACTTCACTTTCAGCCTTTCTTGAGATGTCAAGTGTTTCAAGCCTCTGTCATTAATCTTATCTTCCTTTTGCCCTTTGAGTGTTTGTTTACATCTTTCCCATAGTTTGAAGCCTGAAACTTCACTCTAACTGAGGTATCACTGGTCTACACAGCAAGACTGCTACTGAAACACAGAAGGGTTGAGGTTGCAAAGGACCTCTGGAGGTCACCTAGAAAACCTCTCTGCTCAAGCAAGGTCATCTAGAGCCACCTAGAGCCTCTTACCCTTCACAAATGAAAATTATTTTGTTCAAGAAAAAGAAGAAACTTTTTTTAACATAGTAGTGTCACACTGTTGCCACTGTCTTTGTCTTCCTAACACTTTCCCTGCCTTATACTGCTTCCTACGTGGTTTTTTTCCCAATTTCATATGTGCAAAGCACTTTTATTGCAATTGCATGTGCCTCTATCAAATTTCCATCAGCTGATTTTGGAACAATTTACTATTTTCTGGAACTCTTTCCAAATTTGAAAGCATCCTCATAATTTCATCATCCAGAGCATTGATCAGCAAAGGATTGAATATAAATGGACTCAGAAATACACAATTTTAAATGTCCTCCCAGTTTGACAGCAAACCAGTGACAGTTTCTTTCTGATTTTGTTTTCTCAACCAGCCATGAGGCGTCTCTGCAGTGATTTAATCATATACCTTAATTTGCTTATGAGAATGCTCTGTAGGAGACTCAAGAGCCTTACTGAAGTCAAGATAGATCACATCTACTGCTTCCCCCTTATTCACTTATCCTGTCAAAGAAAGAAATTAGATTGGTTTGATACAATTTGTCCTTGACAAATTCACATTCACTAGACTATTATTACCCTCGAGGTGTTCATAAATTGATTGATTGAACCTCCACCACACAGCTTCAGTTCAAGGAAAATCACCAGCATCTACTCTGATGTGCAGCTAATTGGGCTCAGTCCTGTGATTTCAAATCTACTTCTGCAGATTTGGTGCTGTGTTCCCAGAAAGGCATCCTAACTCTCTTGACCATGTGCTCTCTTCAGTTCCAAAGCTAACCAGGTTATGTGAGCTTTACCTGCTGTACTTGAGGGCAGCAGAACTACAAACACTGTCTGTGCTCATAAGAATATCATGCACCCTCTAAATGGGCTCTCTTTGCTGTACTATCAAACATAAAATCACGACCTGTTGATGAGAGTGACCTACCACTTCTGGGCTGCACACTACTGTGGTGCATGAGTAAGAATATTTTGTCATTTATGAAGAGCAGAACACAGTAGATGGTGTTATTTGTAAACAATATTTGTAGTTTATGTAAATGAAGCTGCCTAGAACTGCTTTATCTCCTTTTTTTCCCAGAAAGGGAGCAGAGTTTCAGTTTTCTAAGCCATTTGACCCTGAGGCTTACATTTGAAATTCCATGCTGATAGACACTATATAATTATTATTTTAATTAGAAAAGCTGCAGAATATTCTGCTGAGTCTCTTAATTCAAATGTTATAGCTGCCACATAGGGCTCAGTCCTACAATGGTTTCAGCACAGACTTACACTGAGCACAGTTGGCTTTTTGCTCAGAACAAGATCAATATTTTGGCATTCCTCACAATGCAAATTAGGTAACTGAAAGGCTGTTAGAACTCAAGTTGACCACTCCACTATTAAACACTGGAAATTTTACTTTTACACTTATGACTAAAGAAAATTTTGTTAAAATTGTTAATGTGCACGGAGACCTAATTTTCTAGTTCTTGCTTGGGCAAAACTCCTGCAACTAAGGAAGGGTAGTCTGAGTTCAGTGTGACGTCATCTCAGTGAGCTCAGTGTGAGGTGAGCTTCAGTCACAGTCTTGTCCTCATTCTTGTTTGATCTTGGTCTCCTGTTAGGTTCTGCCATTGCAAAACTTATGCACAGAAATTCAGTGGGACCACACCCACTGGTAACAAAGATTTTTAGAATCCCAGTACCTGCTTCCTATTTGTGACTTGGAAATAAATATTACTTTCCTACTAATAAATAAGTAATAAATAAGTAATAAATATTACTTTTTGAAGAACTGAGACACATTTTTAAGGGCCAGAGAAGTACCAAAATAATATAGACTATTTGTTTCAAAGATAATGCAAAGCACTGAATAGGTCATTATGGAATAATTTAATTTGAAGAAACATTACCACAGAGCAAAATGAATAGATTAATTTCGCTATTTGCTTTCTTTCTCTCTTTGCAAACATATAAAAGATACCATTTGTAGAATGATAACATTTTTTTATTCCATCATCTACCAGTGCAAATATATCCATTTCCTTCATTTTATAAGCAGTTAAATTACTCTGACTCCCTATACACATCTGTAAAAAAGACATATACCTTAAGATTTACCTGCTCCCTCTTCCATTCCTCACTAAGGGCATGTTTGTGTTTGGCACAGGGATACAGCAGAATGCCTGAGGTAGGTTTCATCCCAGCTCGTATGTCCACATATTGCCATACAGAGCCCTGCTGCTTACAAAAAGTGGAAGTTCTAAAACACAGCACTGCACCTGCACCAGTAAAGCTTCCCCTTTCATCAGCTGGTCTGAGGCCCAGGCTGGGATGGCTCTGGGCAGCTTCCTGTCCTTCCTTTCCGTGCAAACCTACCCCAAGAATAGTCCCATTACTGTTTTCATCTTCCTGCCACAGGTCTTTCAGCAAGGTGTGGAAGCAAAGATTATACAACAGGAAAAAAAGCACAGCTTCATAATTCCATAAAAAGCTGTGAAATAGGGAAATATATATAATAAATTTTAAAAAAACCCAAACAGGGAAATAAATCTTAAAATGCATTTCGGCTTAATTACCTATTAATTTGAATATGAGACTTGGATTACATCTTAGTTCTCTGCCATAGTTTTATCTTAGAAACAGCAACAAAATGACTTTTCTTTGTGGCTCTGTAAGTGCAGCTAGCTAAGAAAATTGTTCCCAGGGCTGTGTGTGCCCCTTTTGACACTGCCAAGGTTACTTGTGAATAAGAATCGTGTTTGTTTCTGCTACATCAGAAAACAATTAATCTTCATTGTTTGCCAACCAGGAGTAATCAAAAGCAGTAGGGAAATTAACTGTATTTTCTAGTACATATGAAGATATACAGAAACAAAGGCAAAAATGCAAAGTAGAGCTGAGGAAAGCTCCTAGACTGCCTCTTACAGGAAAATACAGATCTAACAATTTTACAAACAGATTTTTTTTTTTTTTATCTTTTCAGTGAAAACACATTTGTTGGGGTAAACTCCAGATGTATGGTAGAGTGATACAGAGTACTTTATCTGCTCTGGAAACAGTTATGGTCAGAGTGCATATATAAGAGCTGCTTTATTTGCTTAGGTTTGATTTGAAAAGGTGATTTTAGCAATACCAATGGGGAAATTCTGCTCCTTTTTACTAGATTGGAGAAGAAGAGTATGGTGATAAGTAACCAGGAATGCACATTTAAGGTACTGACAAACTGCTCACCACTGTAATTACAGAGATAGATAATTATCTAGGTTTGAACAGAGTGTGGAAATTAAAAGAGTTGAACTGCTTACTCTATATTAAACTGAGATCTAGAAGCAGTAAAGGATTTACAAGTCCAAAAATTAGGCAGAGCTTTGCACAAAAGAGAAAACACCCAGGTCACTGAGCAGAAACTAAAATCCAGCTGTTCCAGAGAATTCTGAGCAGGTTCCTAGTTTTCAGCTAGTTAGCAAGCAAGAATAAGCTCCAGGCTGTGTGCCAAACCATCCAAGGGAGCAGAGGCCCTTCCATGTAGCTGGAACCCAGAGCCTGAGAGCTCAGGTGAGGAACTGAGTTTTCTTCCTGAGAAGCCACAAGATGTTCCCACCATGCACCTTTTCTGCAATTGCATCTGCTCATGAATGCTCATGAAAAGCACTCAGAGGCTTGGCAAGCCTGGGGGAAGAGGAAAGGGAGAGGTGGAGAGCAGCTTTTAAAAGAAAACAAGAATGCCATGGATTTCTGTGCAGCCCAGTCAAGTCCCAGATATGTACTCGTCTCTCAGAGGAATTAGACTGTCTTCTGATTAGCTTTTGGATCCCAGTGGAAAATGAGTAAGAGTTGAGCCAAACTTCCTGGCCAAAAAAGCGCAGGAAATTTAGATACTACTGGCTAGCTGCCGAGCAGGTTTTAAAAAATTAAAAGTCATAGTTCTAGGTTTATTTACATAAACATTGCAAATGCAGTTCAGGAGAAATTTTTTGGGTTCAGCAGCCCATGCTTTGCACTATTCTGCCATATTACAAGGCCCTGCACTACACCAGCCCACTCCAGTCTCCTGTGCTGCAACCCAGGTGAGGTTTCTTCTCCTGCATGTAGCATGTGTTTGCCTGTATCCCTTTAACTCTGTCATAACTTCCTTTAACAGAGAACATTCAGCTATAGACTGGCTTTCAAAAAAATAAAATAAAAACTTTTTAAAAAATCACAGACTTGGAAAGGTAAAACTCTCCATTTTAAGACTCAAACTCACCATAGCAGAATATAATTTGGAAAAAAACCCAAACATGCTGACAGTCAAATCAAAATAATTCAGTTTGTAGTAAATAGCAGCAGGACAACAGACTGCCTTTCTTAGACTCAAATTCTAGGCTAGCATTACGCACATTGTTAAAACTTCTTTCTATGTGTAAGCTTTTCTACAGAATTTATCCTGGAATATCTAAACCTTGTGCAGCTGCTCTCTTGCTGCTCTGTGATTATCTGAGAAGCCAGCTGAAAGCTCATTTTTAGGCTTTTCCTTTTTCATGGGGTATGGCTTTACTGTAGTTATTTAACGAAATGCTGTGTGTGGCAAAAAGAGGTGTTTCAGAACATAATCAGAAATAGTCTTGTAAAATGTTTAAAGCCTCAGGCCTGCCATTAAACTGCTCGCCAGTGGTTGTGATCTCCATCCATGTCGCTCCCATGGGTGCCAGGGTGGTGCAGAGTTCCATGGGCACAATGAGGGATTCGAAGTGGGGGACGAAGGCACAGAAAATCAGAGAGAGCACCCTGGGTAGTCAGAGTGGTTATTTCAGGTGAGTGTAGAGAGGGGCTGGGTGAAGAGGAGGGCAGCAGACAGCTGGGCAGCAGCAGCCCTTTCCAGAAGGGTAGGGATGCAGGGGTCCTGCACTGAGGCACCCTGGGCTGTGACACGGTGACAGTGCGGTGTCATCCACTGACAGATACCCAACATGCCAATCAGAGCTCCGGGAGATGAGTCCAGCAGATTCAGGCACGAGTCAATATCTCCTGGCATGCAAGGGAGCTAACACAGTGAAAAGCTAAGAAAAAGGGAGAATACAAGAAGCTTTAGAACTAAGTAGATCTGTAGATTAAAGCAGTGCAAGGTCCTTGTTCTGCTGCCAAAGCATAACTCTTCCAGGAAGCCTTGTGCTGTTTACCTGTTTACATGGCAAAATTTCCTCTGGGTGACCACTCAAGGAGGTGAAAAAAAATTTTTTTAAGGAAAAATTGTCTTCAAATAAAGCGAAGCGTAGCTACTCAACAGGCTGGGAATGCTTAGAGACAGTCTGTTAGGACAGATGGCTGCTTAACAAGAATGGTCTCTTGACCAGGTTTCTCTGTCTGCTTTCCAGGTGCCTGCACGTAAGGAAGCAGATTACACGCGCTGTTTCAAATGTGTATCGATTTGCCAATGGGGAGAGAGAAAACTCCATCTTTGATAAAGAATTTGATTTGATGATCATTTACAGACCACACCACATGAAGTCTTGACACTGTTTCTTCACCCTAATTACTTTGTGAGCCATCTGGTGCACCTGCTGTTGCAGCGAGGCAGGAATAACAGTTTTACACCCTCCCTCCCTTTTCTTTTCCTTTTTATCACACTGAGATAGATCTTTTAGGTGAACATCCACCTGACGTGGTGGCCAGACAGTGCAGATGTAGGCGCAGGTGCAAACTCGGTCAACCATGCCTCCAGATGGCTCTTACTTATTAAGGCAGCCAAAGTAATAACCACAGACAAAAGGGCCTCCAAGAAAAAAACAAGACCATCCTGCAGGAAAACACTAGGTTCAGAAGTGGAGGTTGCAAGGATCCCAAAGCTGTAATCAGCTTTGAATCTATGGTGAAAACAGAACTGGTCAAGTCCCTTTGAAATTTGGATGAAATGGCAGACTGATAATTGGGCAATTGTGAAAATGGTTAAAATGCAATAGCCTCTCCGGAAGGCTGGTTACATAAGCATCAGTGCCAGGAGCTAGATGCCAAGATAAAAGCCATGGCTTCCTTTTCTCCTGCTGAGTTGCACACTCTGCAACTGAGAAAGCCAAGAGACAAAAGCAATAGGATATTTTATAGTCTGATTTCTTTTAAATGCTAGAGGTGTCACGCTCTCAGTGGCTGAACTCCAAGCAAACAAACAAGAGAACAAAATGAAGAAACTGTGCCCTCCCTCAACCTCTCCGTTTAATATCTTTAATTACTGGCCCACAAAGTGTGACAGTTCAAAGGAATGAGTTTCAGGCTTGGGAAGCTGCCTCACTAAACAAGTTCATTTGGGCAGAATAAGCTCATAGGAGTCCAGAAGCCACCTCTGCTCAATTGAATGAGCTCCCACTTGTTAACCTGACTGCTCAGTAGGGAAAAAGCATCAGAAAAAAAAAGTAATTTTCAAGCAGCTATTCCAAAATACCTCCTTCAGAACTATCACATATGAGTTGAGACTTTTCCTGCCTTGAGGGACAGAATAAAAAAATCCCCTGCTCTTCAGTGATCATTCCAATAGCGAAGCTGCCTTAGTGAGTGTTCCACTGAGCAGAATTAATTGTTGCTTTCCACCTGTATTTTCTTGAGAGAGGATTTGTGGCAGAGTGCCCAGCAGACACTAAGCTTCTGGGGACACTGGGGCCAAAAAAACAGCATGCAAAAGTGATGGGAGGTGCAAATCCACAGGCAACACCCCCTTGGCCCTGCCGTGCTGCTAGCAACACACAAAAACCTTCAGGCTTGGCTGAAGTGAGAAGGAAATTCGGGTGGTGGCGAACGTCACAGCAGTAAATCTTAGTGAGAGGTAGGATTGCAGTGCATACAAGTCATGCTAAGCTCCCCAGTTTCAGTTCACAACAACTATGAATATGGCCTAGGTGTAAGTCTCCTCTGACAGGTGTTCTCTGAATTCTCCTGCCTGGAGGGGTCTTTAAAGCCTGAGGCCTCAGTGCTATGAGCCCAAAGACCATGTAGGTGATGAGATCCCAAACCTGTCTTATAACTCCTGACACACTCTAGAGAATCAAATCAGTTGCATATCTCTCCTATATCTGACCAACATCCTTAGTCCAGCTTGCTTTCTTTCTCAGTGGCATACTCACATGCTTCTGAGGCAGATAAAGGTATAATTTTGACTTTCTGAAGGGTGTCCTCTCCTCTCCTCTCCTCTCCTCTCCTCTCCTCTCCTTCCTCCTTGCTTTCTCGGGATTCAGAGAGGCAATTTAAACTCTCCATCAAGTGCCATTNCCTCTCCTCTCCTCTCCTCTCCTCTCGCACGGGGGTCAGGTCCATGCACAAAACAATAACAGGCAAAGAGAAAGGCAAGAGTGGATTGGGGAAATTTTGCCTTGACCCTTTTTATGAAGATGTCTGTCACTGCCATGAATACGCCTTTGCCAACACAGCTGAGAAACCCTGGAAATTATTACTATTTCTAGAACTTAGAACTAGGAGTTCTGTCCTAGGACCAGTACCTCCTTCACAAACCCACAACTGTGAGACAGCTCCCTACCGCAGGAGCTATAAATGTTGCGTATTAGGCAGCAGATGGAGAAGGGGAGTGTAAGGAAGCAGTAGGAACTTCCCCACCAGCCTGATAGACGCTGTTCTTAGCAGAGCAAAACCTGTCTGTTGCCAAGTTTTTTGCCAAGGTATGTTGAAAAGGGAGACTTTTACTGAGATTTTGAAAGAGGGTAATACAAATAAGAGAAGAACTATATTCTGGATGATCATGCTTTTACAAAAATTCTTTTCAAAACAAAACACAGGGACAGCAAAGCTACTTCTTAAGTCCTGTACTCTGTGTTGCATTGTGAGAACAAGCCTTTCCCTAAACCCCCTGTTTTATTTATTGCTCATTCATTTTTCTAGCCACATAGAAAGCTAAACCTCTGCCAGTCTTCCTGGAAACTAAGCCAGTTAAACCACCGAAGAGATATATTTAGGACAGAGGTGTTGTAAGGGACAGCTGGAGCATATCTTAAACTCCTTTACTGTGGCACTGTTTAGGCTTGTCACTGGGCACAGAGTGAAATAGCTGGTACTCATATTTTAATGCATGACAGCCAGGCAAATTCAAGTCATGAAGTTATGATCAGGTCTTCCTCAGAAAATGAGAATTTGGCTAAACCTGTGTTTGGTTTGGTCTATAAATAGATTGTCCTGTTAACAACTTCACCCAAAGGCAGGCTTAAAACTGGAGCAATTTGTTTTTTCTGAAATCAGTGAGTGCTGGGATTTGGATGTAAAATCCAAGGACAATGTCTATGTATTTTTGATGCTAGAGAGTCACTGGGCAATTTTTGAATTCACTGAGGGGTAGTTATCACTAATGCTGGGATTTGCATGGCAAGGCTCTGCTATGTAGGATGTTTTACAGTGTTGTATCTTTTCTGGGCTCACTGTGATCTACAGTACATGTTTATCAGTTCACATCCTGCATTCTTAACAGCCTGCATTGGCAGCAAAACAAATTTTATATCTCTTATTAGTGATATAAATCAAGCATTCCAGCATTTCATTAATGGCAAATCTGAGGCTCATAACCAGAAAAGGGAACATCAGGACGCCCCTTTCAGGATGTCAAGATGATTCTTGCAGCATCTTGTCCCCAGCTGCAAATTTTTTCTTCTCTGTTTTGAAGCTGAATTTCAATTTGGAAATGCAGAATGACAGGGCTAAGCGAAAGCCTTTGCAATACACTGCCATATGCAAGAAGCAGAAGGAAGACCTTACAGCCTAAAGCAACACAGCTCCATAAGAGGGCAGTGTAAGAAATGAGCATTGAAAATACTCAGAAATTGTTTTCAGTAGCATTGAAATAAAACTTTGTACAGTGGCAAGGTTCCCAGTGGTTTCAGGTAGCTGGGGGGGACAAGCTCTCCATGGAGCAAGGTTTCAGGGATTGCACTAAAGACTGAAGGATTTCTGCATGCAGGAATTCACCCTTTGACACACCACTCACACTAGGTGTTGTGTCTAAACCTGTGATTTGGGTGGATCCTTACTGATACCTCTATGAATACAAGGGAGTGATGCCATCAGTGGAATGAAGAAAGTCTCAGGTCAGCGGTGGTCCTGCCTGTGTGAGAGCTGCAGGATCAGCCTGCACAGCACTGGCCAGTGTCTGGCATTTGATGAGCAAGTTCCCTTTATTTATAACATGATACAGCAGGATGTGCTGCTGTGACTGACTTACAGCAGCTGCAAGGTCAGAAGTCTGATACGCTGAGGGAAAAGTGTCCTGGCAATGTATGTCTGAAGATTGTGTTGAATCAGGGATATGTAAAAGGTTAAATGGGGTAAGTCTAGAAGCTTTGGGCTTTTTTATATCTCAGACTAGCTTTTTAGAAACATCCTTGGAGGATCCTAAAGAGCACTTTCTATAGCAGAATGCTGAATTTACCCTTTTTGCCACCTTCTGTGACCTTTTTACCATCTCCTTACTTCTGCTTTGTAAAATAAGAACCACTAAAACAACCCTATCATTAAATCCATGGCATCTCTTCCTTCATTGATTCTTGAGAGGCGATAACAAGCTCAGCTAGGAACACATTTTAATAATTATACAGCTATAATTATCATTTTGTCTTTGCTAGGATTTTTGAAAGATAAATTGTGCAATCTATTTATAAGCTTGATAAGCAAGAGGACCTAGTGTCCTTTCCCTATAGTGAATCCATGGGAAGTCTCATATGCAGAGTGAAATCAACTAAAAGAGCATCAAACAAAACAATGAGGCTTCTAATTAAGCATAATCTTGCAGTAGGTGGGTGCAATAAATAACTCAGCAGTGAAGGGAAAGAAAACTTTCTATTTTACACACAAATACAGATGTTTCAGTAAATACTTGGACAGTGATGAGCTTCCATGAGTAGTCCCATCCACAATAACACTTATTCCAGGACAAGTGTTGAAGGAAAAAAGCTACTCCAGGAATAATTTTGGAGGATACAGTTTGAAGGAGATCGCTGTTTTACACAGCTGGTTAGTTACATGATATTTATCTGCTCATTTGCAAAACTGGATTTTGTAAGCAAAAACAAATGGCGAAAAGTAGCAGGAAAGAAAATGAAAAATGAAAACACAATTTCAAGGATGTCAGAGCTAGGGCTTTGAGTAAAGTATGAAAGCAGTCCCAAAGACAAGGCTTATGGATGGGGTCCTGATAACTGTTTCCTAGCAACAGGAATACTATTAAGGGGGATGCTGAGGTCCTGCTTAATACATTTATCCAGTGCTCTGAAGGACAAGTAAGTAACATCAAATTCCTCATTTTATACAGGGCTACTCAGCCAGGTTCTATAACTGTCTTTACAAGAAGAGTTTCTACAGAAATCAGTCTTGCGTATGTACCTCTACATTCCTGTATGCATATATTAATCCATTCCTTGGAGAACATGGAAATAATCTTATTTATTGGGATACTTGTTTTGTGTTATTAAATTAAATGCAAGACTGCACATTAAACACAATTATGTGAGAATAACCTACAATACCTTCTGGTTTTATTTATGGGATATTTAGACTGGCTCACAAAAAAAATGTGTCACGGTATTTACAACTGTCTATCATGAAAGTTACTTTATGGCACAACTTTAATATAGAATAACCATCAAAAGGAGAGGTTAACACCATGCAAACTTTTCAGAAGAAATTTGATAACTTGGTTAAAAACATTGCATAATTTGGTAAAATACTTTAGAGACATTGCTCAACAGCGGTATTTATGTATACATTGAAGTGACTAACACGAAAGCCATAACTGAATCAAAATGTTGAAAATCATGGAGAAGATTATATATTCAAGAGCCAAACACTGAAAAAGATTAGTTACTGCATGTCGTTTGGCTTATGTCAGTGCAGTAAGGTTCAAGGGAAGGAGGGAGGGATGGGGGGAAGGTGTTTTTAAGGTTTTATTTTACTTCTCATTGTCCTGCTCTGATTTTGTTTGCAATAAATTCAGTCAGTATCTCTAACTCAAGCCTGTTTTGCCTGTGATGGTATTTAGTGCATGATCTCTTCCACAAGTAATCTCAACCCATGAATGCTTCATTACATTTTCTCTCCCCTGTCCAGCTGCAGAAGGGAAGTGATTGAGTAGCTTGGGTGGGTGCCCAGCATCAACCCTCAGAGGATAGCCTGCTGATTTCCATGGCATATGACCTTTGAAAATTATTCTTCACATTTTTTGAGGAAAGGGGACAAAACATAATAGGATTTGGTAACTTTTATTACCCTATTCTTTTGCCACTCAGGTTCTTGTTAGTGCCTGATGTTTGTGTGTTTTGCAGCACCCTGTCAGAGGTCTGATTATCCTTTTTGAGCATTTGGCAGATCCCTAGATCCAAACAACAAATTCTAAGTGCATTTCTTTCCACAGCCCAAAATAAACATGATGTAATTCTCTCAGATAATAATGTGATGTAATATGCTCTAGGACTCACAGCCATCCTCTGGGAAATTTTGAAAGTAACCCTTGGTAGAGAACTGATTTGGCATCTCTTGTTTTCCATTTGGAGCATCCTGTTTCATTAGCCAACAGATGCAGTAGACTCGACGGCAGCACTGTTAGGCTAAAACTAGCAAAATTTCAGGATTCTCTTATTATAGCAAGACAAGTATTTTTTTTGCTTCCCCTCCATTTCCCTCAGCGTGAATTGTTGTTCGAGTCCACCCCCTGCCCTCCACAATTTTGAGGCAGTAGTCTCCACAGGGGCTGAAAGACCGATGCATCAGTATCCCATCCCATTTGACAGGAGAGCTCAGGAGCAGCCTGAAGAAATGCCAGTGGGCAGGCTCTCCAGGTGGGCCTGCTGGGGTGAGGAGCTGCCTAATGGCATAGTGAGCAGCTGATCAGATGGGAGTGCTTGAGCCATCACTTCAGGTGACTCATATCAAAAGTACCTGCATTTGCACAAGCTGGGGGGGATCAGTCATGTCACTTTTTGGGTTTCCTGTCAGGAATGGAATGAGACAAAGCTGGCAGCTATAGTGGAAATATAATTTCCTACCTAATTTGACAGGCTTGAAAATCACAGAATCATGGAATATTCTGAGTAGAAGTCATCCACGGGGTTCATCAAAGTTGAACTCCTAGCCCTGTACGGGATGACCCAAGAATCACACCATGTGCTGAGATCATTTTTCCAAACTTCTTGAACTCAGACATGTTTGGTGCTCTGACCACTTCCCTGGAGAGCCTGTTCCAGTGGTCAACCATGCTCTGGGTAAAGAAACCTTTTCTAATATCCAATCTAAACCTCCCGACACAACTTCAGGCCATTCCCTCGGGTCCTGTCACTGGTCACCACAGAGAAGAGATCAGTGTCTGCTCCTCCTCCTCCCCTCACCGGGAAGTTCTAGACTGCAGTGAGGTCTCCCCTCAGTCTCCTCTTCTCCAGGCTGAACAGACCAAGTGACCTCAGCCGCTCTTCATATGGCTTCCCCTCAAGGTCCTTCATAATTTTTATAGCTCTCCTTCATAATTTTTCTAACAGTTTTATATATTTTTTACATTGTGGCCCCCAAAGATGCACCCAGGACTCGAGGTGAGGTTGCCCCAGTGCAGAGCAGAGCAGGACAATCCCTCCCTTGCCCGGCTGGCGATGCTGTGCCTGATGCCCCCCAGGACAGGCTTGTCCCTCCTGCCTGCCAGGGCACTGCTGACTCACATTCAACTTGCCATCAACCAGGACCCCCAGGTTCCTTTCCATGGCATTGCTCTCCAGCCTCTTGTTCCCAGTCTGTGTGTACATCCCAGGTTTCCCCATCCCAGCTGCAGAATGCAGCACTTGTCTTTGTTAAACTTCCTATGGTTGGTGATTGCCCAGCCCTCTGTTTTGTTGAGGTCTCTCTGCAGGGCCTCCTACCTTGGAGGGAGTCAACAGCTCCTCCCAATTTTGTATGATCTGAAAATTTACTTGGTATCCCTTCAAGTCCTGCATCCAAGTTGAAGATAATGAGAACTGGGCTGAGGATGGAGCCCTCCAGAACCCCGCTGGTGACCAATCACCTGATATCACCCCACTCACTATAGCCCCATGTCCTGTGGCCACCTTTGCTTCTGAAAATGTCTCTGTGCTCTCTCTGTACACCTCTGTGGAAGTCTGACTAGAAGGCAGTTTACATCAGTAAAGGATGGGATAGCAGCTTTACATAAAGCAAAGCAACAGACAGCTGCATTCAGACTACATCATTTATAGAAGTGAAAGCATAGTTGAAATAATTCATGTTTTTATCTTATATCCTTCTTGAAAAGTTGGTTTTTGCCCGAAATAATCAAATTATTTCTCTTAAAGGAAATTTGAGGTACAATGAAGGAACATGCACAGAAAGAAACATTCCAGCAGTGAAATCACTTTGCTACTTTGAACCCATCTGCAAAATAAATTTGTGTACTACTTCTGTAACCTTCCCACAATAAAGAAAGCCCCTAACCCAAGACACCTCCAAGGAGAGATTGAAGGTTTTTTTTAGTGTAATTCTTGTAACACCAACATGTAGGCTCTAGCATCACTCACAACAAAAGGAAAGCCATTATCTTTTTGTACTGAAATAGATTTGATAATTTTTATGGAGTCTGCTGCTCCTATTACTATTTCTCACTCCTTTCAACATCAAAAACAAGGACCATGCTACTGCTTTATTTTACACCTGAGCACTTCCTCACAAAATTGTGGTGTTAATTTAAATTAAACTAAAGGAAGGAAACAGCTGCTGGTGCCCTGAAGAAATAAACTGTACAAAACACACAAAGGGGTTTGCCTCTTTTGCTGTTCTAGCTGGGAACCGGGAGAGGTTGTTATGATCTGCTCTTCCTTAAGGCCTGATGTTTGAAAAAATGACAATGCTTTCTACCACCATTATCTGTCTGTGCTCCTTTTTTTTTTTTCAGGTAGTAGAGGGAACCGAAACTTGGGAGATCTGAAGGTGTTAGGCTTAGGTCCCTGCTGAGTTGGATTACTCACAACAGCACAGCAAGGAAATGCCAAGTGAAGGGTTTTCTGTGTTTGACGTTTTTACAGATTGTTATAGAATCGTTTATAAAACATCAAATGATAAATAATCTCTCATTTCCACTGTTAGCTGCCAAACCCATGTCTACCACCTTAAAACATGAGCTACAACAACTCAGCAGACAGAGCTTGCCTTTTACACATTCTTACAGAAAATCATAGATGGGGATCCTTACACATTTGATACGAACATACAATTTAGCTGTCTAAATTCAATCACATTCAACCTTGTTTGTCTGGATCTGAGGCTGAGTGCCACAATTTGATTGTGGTCCCATTAGTGTTTAAAGATTTTAGGAGGCTAAACAGTTGCATATACATTTTGGCATTCCGTCTAACTGCTCCTTCTAGTCAGAAGAAAATACTGCAGAAGGCTCCAAATGGATTAGAGACTGTTTGAGTCCATTCTTTAGTATGGAATTCTTATTACAAGGTTATTTAGGGGCTCTCTTTTGGGGGTGTCTCTGGATTAAGGCTTTATGGTGCTAGACCAAGGATTTCTTGGTAGGTACTTAGTAGTTACATATATGCCATATGTTGCTGTTTTTGAAGTTTCCCTGCATTTAATAGCATTACTTTTTGGGCTTTTCCTTAGCATTATTTGCAGTTAGGTCAGAGGGCCACAATCCTAAAGCCTGATGTGAAGGCACTGCAAATACAATAGTGTCTGAATCCAGCCCTTCTCAGTAAGCCTGTATGAAATAATAACCAATTACCACATGAACTTATTCCATAAACAGATGTGGATTGCAGGAGACAGATCTGATAACATTGAAAGAAGCAATCATAGATTATCTCTTGACAGAAAGCCCTTGAAAAGATATTAGAGACTTCATGAAACTTATGGTGAAATTCCATTTACTCAAATCAGCATGGGATCATGTGAAAGAGGTCAGAACAGAAAAGCCTCACCACTCCTCAGGCTGAAATGAAAACAGTATTCAACTTAATAAGCATTTCTACCCCAACACCTACTGAAAATGACTTGGTTAATGATGGCCAGATAAGACCACTTCGTATTTGCCTGTCCACCTACAGTGAAACAGACAAATGCATGTGTGCACTCCCAAAAACTCAGATTTATATTTCATGTGCATTTGACTACATCCCTCTTTGATTGTTAGTTTTCTTTTATCAATCACATCCTCAGCTGTATATATAATACGTTACAGTTATGACCCTTAGGTGTTTGACACCATTCTAATAGCAAAGGTCTAATTTCCCCGTGTTAAGATGCATATGTGTTATTTAATGTGGTGATGGATTTTTACCAGCAGGAGTGTTTTGAAATAGTAAAAAATGCTTGTTCTGCTGAAAAATGCCTTGATTAGAATAGGGAGAAGCTTGATTTTAACCTGCTTGCCTCTTCTGTCTGGGTAGAGCAGGTGCGAAACACTCCATAATTGAGCAAGTGGTTACATCTGCTCTCAGAGTCCCAAATGAAATTATTATAAAGAATTAAAGAATTAATTAACCAATAAGACTGAAAATAGGGCAGAGTGATTTGCTTCCATGGAGGCTTGATTTTTTTGATGTTGCTGCTTAGATCGGTTAAAGATCTTCTGTTGCTTCATGATCCCTGCCCATAAGTTCTTCTCAGACACAAATATTTAATTATTTCATTTTGGATGTTCTACTGATTTTTGATAGGCAAATATCATTACAGATGCTGTTACTGGCAAATCATGGCAGATCTTTCAGAGAGTACCACTCTATCACCAGTATTAGGCTGTGTCAGCTTTGCTACTGCTGTGAAAAAATTTAAATTAAATTTTAAAAAGCAGAGGAAGATAATGATTTCCAATAAATACTGTGAAATTCACTTCCTATGGTAGTAAAATGCACACAAGTTACTGCCCACTAAAATTTATACATTTGCTGCAATTCACCTTTAAGGAACGCAGGAGGAAAGTTAGTGATTTTGAATAGTTGATGTGTTTTATTTTATCGTTTGGAAGCATGCCCATTATTCAGGATCACAGAACTCATGAATTGATGATCCAGAGGGAGGCTCTTTTACTACTGCATCTCCTCTGTTTCCTCTATAAATATCTTTTTTTTATTATTGTTCTGCAGTTTTTAGATTTGTTTTATAGTTGTGGTTATTAATGTTCTACCTCTGAGTGTTACCAGAATTCATAGCTCTGTTAGAAGTCTGACATGTCTGGGATATTTGCTTGTGTAGGTAGTTTTCTTGCAGTAAACCAGTCTGCTGGACAGAGAGGGGAATATTCTGCCTTTGATTGCGGGTGTATTTCTGATTACACTTAGTGGCAATATGTAGCTTCAAACAAAACCAGCAGCCCCAAAAGTTTAAATTACTGCAAGTGTAGAACATGCAAGCTTTTTGTATGTGATTGCATAGGCTAGAAAAAGAACAAGGAAATAGCTACTGCTGTTTGTTCCGACCACAGAGTGAGGATTGGGCATGAAAATCTCATGCTCCCTATTAACTTCTCTGGGAATGCAGAGGATTCTCCAGCCATGAAACAGTGTCTTCAGCTCACCCAAAACTGCAGCTAAAGGATATCGATGTTACCAACAGCATCGACCTTTTTTATTGTTTTTACAACCTCCACAGATTCTATCCTGAAAATGCTATTGTGATTATATTGAGGTTCCCCTTTCCCTGCCCTCAGGGTATTTTAGAGCCAAGAAGATACTAAAATCTTGGAAGACGTTATTTTGTATTTTACTTTCATCTTTGGGGTGGTGTACTGAAATGGCAAGACACAATGCTGAAAAAGAGTCAGCAAAACTATGGCAACATAGACTTTTATTTCTCCAGCAAGACGTAGTAACTTGGAGTCTGCAACCTACTGCAAACCGTCTCAAACAAACCAAATATTTTGCAGACATTTAGTGAGTAATTGGATAGATGTTAGTGCAGCAGCTTGACAGTGAGGCCAGCAAGGAGCCTGTTTATCCATGAATGCTAGGGTTAAAATAATATAAAAAAAGCATTGCCTTTTTTTGAAAAAAAAAACCCAATAATCACCCCAGGAGGTTAGATAGCTCCTCCCCTGCAGGTGTGATTTTCAGAACAGACAGAGGTTCTGAGTTTAAGGTTATTTCGTCTCCAGGAAATACGCACTGGAGAAAAGGTAGAGGGAGAAAATGCACGAATTGCTTCTTACAACTTGTTTTGCCATTTTAGGGGTGATGAGGATACCTGGGGGAGCTTTGCACCTGTCAGCTATGTTTATAACACACCTTTCAAAGAGAAAGAAAGACTGTCTTTAAAAGCTCTAACATCACGTTTAAGACCCTTTGCACACTGGCCTCGTTTTACTTGCCTTCCAGTTCTTTCTCCTCCGTGAGGAAGGAATGTATCTTTCGACAGACATCCCCACAGACAAGCAAGCATGAGAAGGTTGGTTCTTGTGCAAAAAGCTGACAGTATGATCTGAACTCTCTCTCATGGGAGCTTTGTTACTGACTTTTGCTGGGCCAGGATTTCACCCTTCCTTGTGACAAGTCTGGCAAGGATTACTGGCATGAAACTGGTCCCGAGGGAGGAAGTCAGACTGCTTTTCTACACAAATGCCCAAATGTCCCATGTGTATAAAGAAAATTGGAAGGATCATAAAAGAGACTAATGTTTTAGGCATGCTCAGCAGGCTTGATGATGCTCGCACTGAGGCTGTGGGAGCTGACTTGAGGAGCAAGCACGGTATGCCAACAAAGCACTTCACCTCTGTCCCTTGTCAGGTTTCTTTTACAGCCATCACAAGGTACCTATTTCTTCACTCTACAAATCCAAATGAAAGAAGCTTCGAGTGGCCCAGGAGATATTTAAGCTGGTCACTGCAAATTGATTCACACAAGTGTCTCTGGTGTGAGGATGTGCTACTTCTTAAGCAGCAAGAGCAGGGGAAATGAAATGAAGAAGTTGTATGGCTGCTCTCAGGAGAACGTCAAGCTAACAAGAGCAGATTGTTGTTAATTTAGCTGTGGAAAAAAAGCCTCTCCTCTTTTAATGCTTGAAGATTTGAGATTCCAGCAACAAGTTGGGGAGGCAGTGGGAAGGAGTGGGGAGGAGATTGCTCTTTCTTAAGCAATTACAGAAGTGTGGAAATAGGTAATGGCAGGTTAGAGAACAAAAATACGTAACTGAAAGACAAACACAAAAAAAGGGGAGAACACAAATCTGGGACATCAGCCGACTCTTTACTGATTCAAAACCATCTCTTCTGGGAGAGTAGGGCAGGAAATTGCTGCTTTTCTCCACAAAATTTAAAAAAAACAAAAGAAAACCCAAAGAAAACCTAAAAACAAAACCCAGAAGAACTGCTCCCACTCTGCTGCAGGACAGATCCCATGTCCTGTCTTTCAGCAGAGTAACATTAATGTGGAAGCACAGTATGGCTTTGGAATAGTGCTTATTCATGCCAGATAAGACTAAAGCATAGCAAGAGCAAGCTGCAATTTTGTCTTTATGTCAGCCCAAGGAAACCTACTGTAGCCATAATCCCATGTACAATTGGAACAGTTAGCACTGCCAGTGAAAAAAAGCAGTTCCCTGTCATATACTCCATAGTTCCCCTATCCAGTTCAGTGCAGAATCCCTAAACAGCCCTGCCAACATAGGTTTGAAAGTGTAACGTGTAAATGAGCAACTGTGAGAAGGGACAGAAGGTTAAGCCACTCTTTCAAAGTCTTAATATGTGTGTGAAACTGTGGTTCAAGAAAGACATTTTGTAAAGATAAGAGAATATCCACTAAAGAGGTGCTTTATTCTGGACAGCCAGAAATTTCTGATTAAAAGGTGCATTCGAGAAATGCTAAATATAACCTTGAAGAAGAGTACTGCTTCATATCTGATAACATGACAGTTTGTGTGGATTTTTAATACAATATATCATGTATATGAAATAATAATAATAAAAGCATAGGTGATTTTGAGTCCTTCTGCATCCAGGGTTATTGTTATTCTGGTTTGTACTGTCAAGATAAAGCAGAAATAAATGGTTACCCAAGTGCTGAGTATCCTTGGGAGAGCTAAAGAACAATTTTCTGAAGATGGAGAGTAGGATAGATTGGCATGAGGTAAAAGACACACCTGCTTCCATTCTTTTTGTTGATCCAAAGCTTCTGTTGATTCAAGGGATAAAAGAAGTCCCCCGATGAGATGTGCCAGGAGACACTTTTAATCTCTTTTGCTGGGGAACGAGAGATTCTACTGCCAACGCTTGCAGTATGAACTTCATTCAGTGTTTATTGTGTGAAGAGGGAAGGTGAAGGGGTAGCTTTCCCTGCATCCCTCACACCTAAAGAGAGGGGTGAGAAATAGAAACCTTAGGAAAAGGACATAGAAGAGATACAGATACAAATTCATAGATTCAAAATAATGCCTACATCTCTGGACCTCATAAGAGCCTTTTTTTTTATTTTTAATGTGCTTGATCTCCTGAGGAATGACTGGTTCATTGCAAATTTAACTCAGTGTGGTGAAAAAGCAGCTTTCAAAATGTCAGCTGATGAAACACTGAGTGAAGCAGGGGCCTGGGGCAGCTTCATCCTAAATTCAGGGCAGAATGAGTTTCAAACACAACAGCTGGAAATTTTCATATCACCTGCCTGGTTATGTAAAGGAAATAAATGGCTTCTTGTGGCTCTCTTCTGTGGAGGACAGTAGTTGCATTTCCTTCAGCTTCCAAGGAGGTTAACTTGCATGCTCACCCGAACAGTCAGCTGAAGTGCTGTGTGGCAGGAAGTTAAATTCATGCTGAAACTTAGATATCTGTTATGCATTTAATCTACTTTCCCTGACTATAGCAGGAATCAAACAACAACAACAACAAAAAGGCACAGAGCAGTGAACAAAGAATCGCTTTGAACTAGCACCGAACCCAAAAGCTCTCCAGGCTTTTCGTCTGAAGCCATCCTGCCCGTCCTTCTATACCTATAAGACGTATTCTTTGTTAGTCTGTTTTTTGCTTCCTCCCTTTTTTAGCATCTCTGTTCTTGGAGAAGTTTCTCCTGCAGATACATAAAATTTCCAGCAGAACAAGAAGAGGTGGGGCAGCTCTGCTCGTCCTGGGTGCCTCTGCTCCATCTTTGGGGTCTAGAGGTGAAATGGCTATGGTATAAACTCCCCCATATGTGGGGGAAATCAGAGCCACTCACTTGTTTTCTTGCAGCTATACTGAAGCAGGTAACTATGATTAACCATTCCTCCAGCTGCTGGTTTCAAAGGGGTTTGACCTAGTGTTTAGTTACACAATTATTTCACTTTTACCACTTAGGGCTCAAAATGCTGACAATTCCAGAGTGCAACCCTGGAAAAGTCTTATTGCATTTGACTTTGTCATCTCTTGAGTTTTCTGTGGGATGCAGTCTCCCCTTTGCATTTGGGTGACTGCCCCAAATATTTTATCCTAGGCAGAAGAAAACAAAGAAGAACAAAAAAAGAAAATCAGTGACCAGAAAAAGACCAAATACTTCAAAACAATACATTCCATACATTCTTGGGTGGCTGTACTATTAGACCTATGCTCCTGGTTGGTCAACGAAGCCACCTCTTGTGAAAGCAGCCTACGCAAAGATTTGGGTATATAATTTCCTCCCTGAATTTTTTTCCTGTAAAATATTTCACCCACCCACTGTTGTATCAGGCTCCGGTGTAGATTTCTGCATGTTGTCACATTTGAAATAGGCCCTCATAGTTGATGAAAAATTAAGCGTACTGAAATTTCTGTTATCTCAGTATGCTCCATAGACTCCTATTTGCAAGGTACTGCTGGACCAGGGCTGTTGTAGTAATTTGCATCTGAACATCTTGTTTTCTGAGCTGTTTTTTTACATTACACCCAGTGGTATTTTCTCTCATCTTTCAAAAAGGCTTTGCAGCCCCAAAATGTCCAGGAGTTTTACAATCATCTTATAACTTATAACTTAATCTCCCCAGTTCCTCATTTAGCTGCTCTCTTGAAGTATCATGTCTCAGCTTATATCCTTCCAACTTTGGATGAATGAACAACACTAAACATCAGAGAGAGGCAAATACTGTAATGCTTTTATGAATATTCATCTGTATTTTGAAAAGAACTCTGCATTTCCTTGGTTTTAATTTTCACGCCGTAAATTTTCTCACAAGTAATATCTGTACAGAAATATTTGCCGAAACAGCATATACCATTATAATAGCATCAAGTACTACTAGAATGTTAAAATTCAAATGAATAATTGATATTCACATCAAAAAACTAAATCAAAGAATTATCCAATTGAAGCAAGAAGGCACGCCTTGTGATCTCTGTGTTAAATTGGATCAGACTGAATTTCTTCTTTGAAAAGCTGCAATAAGCTGCCTGTGAATGGGCCTAAACTTGAGGTTCACTCAATGTAAATAATTCTGAATGACAAACAGACTTGCAAAAACATGTTTATAGACAATTTCCAAATGGAAAAGAGGCAAATGCATTGAAAAAAAGTATTTACCCTGAAATATTCTCCCAGCTGAGCTCTTAGATAATGTACTGTCAGGCAATCCAGCATGGTGCTTTCCCTTTGCATTCTCTCGCTCTTAAATTATGCCAATTTGAGGAGTGAAAGACTGTGCTTTGACCCTGGCATGTCAATCTTCTGCTTATCTGTGCAGAAAACTACCTCAGAGTCAATGGACTATCCTCATTTAAAGTACTCTCTCACTCCCTGGCCAAAGTGTGCCCATGTAGGGAGTTAAATTATCCACGAGCATTCTTTCTTCACCCACTGACCTACATTGCTATGACCATTACCCAAGGTGATGCCTTATTGGTATTTCTGCTCCAGTAAATGAACATTCCCAGGGTGAAAATGCCCTTTATCAAGACATTACAAGAAAGCAGCAGTATGCATTACAGTGGTCACCAGCAAGAAAAAAACAGTCTTTTCCTACAGAAGATTTTGCTAATTGCTGCCAGACACTGGGAAAAAAAGGACAATCCCCAGATGAGCCAGCACTGCTTTATTCCTCTCCAGGGAGAGAAGGGGAAAGTCCAGTATAAGGGGGAGCAAAAGAAAGGTCCAATACAACATGGCACTCCTGGGGTTTGTCTGATTTCTTCAGCCAAAGGTAGACAAAGCCTTGCAGGTTGCTCAGCAGCTTGCTCATGCAGTTTGGACCATTAATATGCACTTACAGACACTGTTTAATGAAGCAGGCTCATGAGAGCGAAATGGAAAGGGGTTGTACTGCCAGAGGTCCTGGGGAGCCCCCCTGCATCTGTCAACTGCAACAGGAGGGTTGGAGTGCAGCCGGCTCGTGCTTGGTCACCTCAAGGTGACACAATCTAGAAAAGTCCTGCTGGAGAAAAGAAGGCTGAGGGAGCAGCTCTGCAGACCTGTTAGTGAGACAAGGGAAGGGATGTCAGGCTGCTCTGGGCAATCAGGCAAGGCAATTGCTTCCCCTGCTTGGCAGTGCTAGCTGAGAAAGCAGCTGTAAAGGCTGGGAATCCTAGTGATGGGTTCCAGAAAGCTGCATCTGGAAGAGGTCAAACTGCCAGCAGACATGGGAATAGGTGAGATGACTCCCGGGAGATGATACTGCATGTGCAGGGAAATGCTTAGAGTTAGGGGAAAGGCACCCATCAAGCAGCAAGGGGTTTAAAGACCTATTCAAGTCACAATTGGGTTCTTTTAAAAAGAAGACAATCAAGTAAAAATCCCCTGTTGTACAACAGGAACAATAACTCCAAGGATCATGGAAGGCATAACCCTAACCCTAGTGGCAGCTCAGGGCTGACACTGGAGCTCCCAGCACCATGTGTGCCCCAGATGACAAAGGTGTGGAGAAAGCAATGTTGGTGCAATGCTGTGCTCCCCCTGGTTATGACTTCTACAGCTCCAGTGTTTCTGGAGCTGTAGCCTCTCTGTCTGCCTGAGCTCTCACCCTAATCCTGAATGCAGCTGGTGGAGGTTGAGGTCCCAGCACTTTGGGTGGCCCTGATGATGAGCCATCCTGCAGTGTGAGATGGGCTCACTTATATGCCTTGAGGTCTGAGAGCATTTGTTCAAATAATGGACTGTTTGATCAGATTTCTTATGTTTTTTACACCATGAGCTGTAAATTGATTAAGGAATCTTGTTATTATTTGGGTCACCCCATATCCTTTTTGGTGCATAAGTATAGGAATCCTATCATATTCCCTGGCTTTTTTCACTTTTTTACGTTAACCATGCCTTACACATAATAGTAACGCTATGTTGAAATTCAGATCCAGGGCTTGTGTCTCTCTTGCCTTTATGTCTACCCATGAGTTGTGTGATATCAGGATTGTTCATGAATCAGTGTCATAACACGTACGAAAATCTGTCTTTGCTGTCACTTCTCTTCCTTTTTTTGTCTTGTAATATTTGAACTAAGAGGAGAGCAGACAAATAGCAGTACAAAAAAATCCTGCAACAAAATCCTGCACTAAAAACTCATAGTACCCTATCATTTGGTAAGAGACCTTTCAAACATCAGTCTTTGCTTGCTGCATCTTTACACGTGTAGAATTGTGAACACCCTCAGCATTCCCAAATGAGGTAATCCAAGAGACTGGTGGCACTTTGCTGCAGCTTTATAACACAATCCCCTTGCAAGTATTCAATGCATAAAGGTGTTATTGGGCAGGGTATTCTCGGAATTATTTAATCTTCCTACACAAAGGCAAAGCCTTTTATCAGCTCAGATCCATCCATTATCCATTTCTACAAGACAAAACCTTCCTACCTAGGTACCGCTTTCCAAAAGCCTGGCCATATTGTACAAAACAATAAACACTGGAGCTATCACTGCAAAGCATCTTTCCTGGCTTTGCCAGTGAAGCTTCTCCTCTGGGGAAATGTGTGCAGACAGGATGCTCCTCCTTTTCCTTCCCGCAGACCTCCAAGCCAGCAGCTGTCTGGGGACACGAGGCCTCCCTGGGTATTGTGGTTGCTGTTCAGATGGCCTTTGTAGGTCATGATTTGTCCATCTAAGGGCAAATTCTGGATTATTTCCTCCGCTGCACAAATATTATCGCAGTTTAAAACAGCAACAACAAAAAACCAGCAAACCACACACAAAAAAACCCAAACCCCGTCTTGCTAATTTGTTTACTCATTGGCTGTCGTGTAACACAGGAACAGGCCATGTGGTCCCTGAGCTAGTTCTTCCAGTATCAGCAAATCAGTATGCAGGAGCCCAACTGCTGCTGTTTGCAAATCTGTGTAGATGAATGCAGTCCAAAACGTACAAGTTAGACTTAAACATTAAATTCTATTTACTGTGTAATTAAAAGTAAGTCTTAAACAAACAAAAAATGAAAAATATGAATGTGCAAACATGAGCAAATATAAACTTCTGGGTTTAATATGCTGAGAAAATGGATTTTCATGCAGTTTCTATCTCTGACATTCCTGTGTTTTGCATTCATTTCCTCTTCACACATGTTTCTGGACTTTAAAAAGTAGATTTTTGAGGCTGGATCGTAAGTTGCAGCATAAACTGCTGCTTACCTGAGTCATTATCTGTAAAAGTTTTGTCCAAAATTCAACAGAGTTGATGCTAAGATTAAGCAACTAAAGCAAAGATTCTTCCTCCCTGCCCGGCAAGGCACCTTAGCTAGACTTCATGCACACAGGTACACACACCAGTGCCCAAAAGGGCACTTGTGATCCTGCTGTGAAGATTGGTCTGCAAAGGCTTGAGACATGAAGGCCTTCAATAAAGAATTAATTTTTTGAACTTGCTGAGTGTACCTCTGCCAGATTTGTATAACTTTTTTTTATACGTGGTAAGCTTTCTTTAGTTTGGGTGTATTTGGCTACATAGGTTAATTTTAAATGCTCTGCTTAAAAAATGCAGTATCATATGCTGGCTGTACAGAAGATAGAGGAAGATCAGCAGCGATATTTGTTGTGCTGCTGAAGCACTCCCTTGGTCTGGAGAGAGAATTAGAGAAAAGACATGTTGTGCACTAGCATTAGAAACATTTCAGCGCCTGGAAGATTTGGAGGCCAGCCCAGGGTAAGAGTGGGACCTCTAGGAACTTGAACTTCACGCTGATGGAACTCGAGGAGCATCTTGACAGTGATGGAAATGAACCCTAGACTGAAAGCTGAAGTGGAGAGGAGCAGCGAAATTAATGCAGCAGCTATGCAAAGTGCAGAGCATTGCTGGAGCCAACTGCGTCACAACTCAGATTGCTTGTGAAGGCAAACCATCAGCAGTGCCGCTTCCATCCTGGCAGAGATGCTTGGGCAAGAAACCTGCATCCCCTGAAATATTCTGTGTGCTTGAAAGCTGACCTGTCTCCTCAGAGTGCACTTTAGAGGACATGGTGCTATCTAGCTGAAGCAAGTTCATGTGCAAGGAACAAACAAAAACCACAGATAAACTGGAAAATGGAGTCCCAGGAGGAGCTGTATGCCCACATGGTTTCATATTAAGCAGGGGGAAAGAAAAAGTATATATTGATTTTCAGTGTGGGATTTTGATGATAATAAGAGTCTTTCTGTGGGTAGCCACTGCATTGCCTGAGCACAGGAAATTAAATCATTTTGATCTGACTGATAGGAAGCCTGACCAGCCTACAATTTTCTCTAGGCATCAACCTAGCAAGCTGCTTCTGCCCTAGATACCACCCTGCAGCTGCTAGCCCTCTCCTCTGGACGTGGGGTGCACCTGGACCCATTGCCTTTTGGCTCTCCACTAATTAATTCCTTCTTGTCCTGGATAGAGGCAAACTGTTCAGCTGCCCGAGAGCAATTCACAAGCATAATGATGCTTGTTAGTGCATGTTAGTCATTAGCTGGGGTTTGCATGCTCTGCCGGGTGCCCACAGCCAAAGGACACACGTGCACACCCTCAAATGGACAAGAACCTGTTTGAGTTTTCATCTTCCAGTGGCTAAAGGGAGCAAAGGAAGTGATTTCTCCTCACATCACCTCACATATGCAATGGACATATGCAACCTTTTGAGGGTTCCAGATCAATCAGCAGGCAGATGGGGGTCCCTCTTTCTACATCCTCTGGTCTAACTGATTCCCGGCTAAGATGATGCATCTCATCAGTCTTTGTTTCTTTGTTGTACAAACACGGGAAAAAAGAGAGGTCAGGCATATATCTGACTTATTTGTGAAGGCGAAAAAACAGAGCAGTCAGAGTACCCACCAAACTACTAGCTAAGTGTGACCACAAACAACCCTGTATGACCTACATGCTCAGCTTAGGTCATTATGAAATTTTAGCATCCAGTCAGGAAGAGTGAATAGATGCCTGGTTTTCTATAGATAGCAACTGCTACTTTTGGGTGCCTTTGGCTACCGTCTGGCCTGACGTTATGAAATCGAACTTTACAGATTCAGATGTATTTTGCATTTCCCTGGGTCAAGTCTGAATTTTATCTGCAGGGGATTAAAAAAGAAGAAACAGAAGCAGGATGATTATTTAGAAAACTGAAAATGCCAAGGGAGCTCTTGGACGCTATGTTTCTCTTCCCCATCTTACTGCATGCAAATAACAGCTTTCCTTAGAATTTTCGACAGAAAGTATTTGGAGCACTCATTTTGACTTCCTGATTTGAGTGTGTGCTTGACTCTGTGCAAGTGGCTACAGTTACAAAAGCGCTGAAACAGAATGCTGTGCCTCAACATGAATATTCAAGTTCTTTCAGGAGGACACCGCTAAGATCATTACAATTGCTAATTATAAAAGTGGTAGCCAAAACTCCCGCTTCCTTCTATTATTCTTACATCCTGCAGATGTCCTGATTTAGCCAGTTAATCATCAGATTCTCTTGGGAATCATCTGGTTGTTCAGTCTTGTGTTTCTTTTTTTAAAAAAATGAAGGCACTTTGAATTTTTAGCATGATGTATCTTATTTTCTCAAATATTATGATTAATTACTTAAATATTGTACGTGATGTTGCATTTCTTAAATACTGTTCTTGGCATGTCTGCATGCACTTAAAGGGTCTCCAAGCCACGTTTTAGTTCCTGGGAAAACAGCACATGTCTCTTCAGTCAAAGCAGGTATTTCATTTTGCCTTCAATCATTATACCACCTGCTCACCCTCAACCACAGCAGCTCTTTCAACAGCTCCGTCACGCGGCTTCTGTAAGTTTTGTTTACATCTGAAAATATTGCTCCTGCGTGGCAGCACTTGTGAGACCTGTACCAAACACTGTGCTGTGCTTGTGGGCTGCTGTGATGCCCTTCTCTGCAACAGCACCTTGTGAAATGATGTTTGGGGGAGCAGTCAGCAGATTGAATGGTTGGCCAGAGTCCTCTGGCTCTTCCAGCACTTTTGTGCTACCTGTCAGCTCCCGATATCGGAATGCCTCCTCATCTTTTCATATGCTCTCATTTTCCCACAGCTAATGAGATACCATGGGGCTGCCACACCATAATCTGAAAGGAAAAGAATATGGAGGGTGGAAAGGTCACCCGTTAGGAAAGCAGAGCCCTGAGGCCCAGGAACACATAACGGCTGTGTTCCACCTACTGTCGCAAGAGGCTATATTTGTCAGTCGTTTATGCTGTATTATGTTTGCAACGCACTGACGGTGTGGTATTCACTGCATGGCATAGTCTGATGCTGTGAAAACTCATATCCTTTGAAAAGGCCTCTAATGGAGAATGGGAATAGAGATAATTACAAGAGTTGGCAGAGCTAAACCATCAGATCACAATAGCAAATTTGGCCATCGAATTGATTAGCAGCATGAGAGACTCTTCTGTACCAGAACAAGTTCTATTTTTTTCCTCCTTCTCTCTTTCCAATAAGCCAACTGAGCTCAGCTCCAGGGTTTCGACAGAGACCGCAGATTGTTCTCTATGCCTAACTCATCTCTTTTGTGTTGATTTTCTTTTCAGTCAATTTTCTTTTCAGCAAACAGTGCAAAAGTTGTGTTTATTTCTTCTGTGTGGGTTAATGTATCTGAAGATAAACTCTTTGCTTCTGCGCATGCTCAACCTCCGTGCTGCATTAACACCGAGGATTCAAGTCCCAGAGCGTGTGTGTAAGGGTGCAAAGCAAATATCTCATCATGTTCATGTTATTTGCTGATTTTTCAGTCAAGCCTAAAACTACTGACAGGTCACCTTCCTGAAGCACTGGAGCTCACTGCTCAGAAGTCAGCCCCAGGGACACACTCCAAGCTCTTCCGAAGTGATAGCCAAAGCCATGGGAAGAGAGGATGCATGAAAATGGAAGAGGAATGTGAAAAGCAAGATAGGTGGGTAAAGTGGGTGATAAAAGGGATAGTAGCGGGGAGAGAAAGAAGAGAAGTATCTCTAATGAACCTTGGAAGAAAGATTTCATACAAAGAGAGTTTTAGGGAATGAAGAGATGCCGGCCAGACATTTTTTTCTTTTCTTTTTTCCCTGTGGACGAGCCCAGGAAAAAAACCAAAAGCATCTATACTGAATGGATGATATTACTCCGGAATCCACATTATCCAGCTGTGGGGATATTGTTTCCTATGTCTGTGTGAATTTATGATGCCATTGTAGAGAACAGATACTGAAGCCTCAAAGCAGTTGGGGTTTCCCCTTGGTGCCGTCTTGCACTGCATCTGCTCATCTGCTTCGGTGTGAAACTCTGCCTACGGGGTCTGCCTTGGGATGGAGTAGATAACTGCACAGAGAAGGCCTCAGTATCCTGCCCAAGGCCATCCAGCATGCCCATGGTGCAGCCCTCACCCATTCTCTCAAGCACCATTTCTGTGCCCAAACTTCAGGAACAGCCTTCGTCTCCCAGAGCCATGTGGGAGCTCCAAGTTGCCATGTCCTCGTAGGAGCAGACGGTCTGAAGGGCCAGAGTGAGCTGCTGGGCAATGCCCCTCATGGAAAGTCAGACTTTCCATCCCCCATTGCTTTTATTCAGGACTGCTGAGGGCTGGAAACACACATGGGATACACAATTGGGTGAGCAATGAGCATTTACCATGCCATGGGAGCTCCAGTCTGCTGGCCAGGATCACAACAGGTATGTGAGCTGCCCGGCAAAAGAGGCTTGGCAGCCATCCAGCATCCATCCTCTGCTGCTGGACTGCTTTCTCCCACACTGACCATTCTATGCATTTCTTTTAACCTTGCCTTTGTGCAGCAGCTCTGCAAAATCAAAACCTTAGACGGCTTTCTTAATCTTGGTTGAATTCCTTAGCCCAAATTCTCCTCTTGGTTACTTGAGGCAAACCCAGATGTTCTCCCAGGTATACCTGATGGGAAAACTTTGCTGACAATGTTTTTGAACCTCTTTCTTATGCTATAAACAATGCCCTTGGAACAATTCTATGCTGCTTTGTGAACTTATTTTTCCCCATTTGAAAATACTGAATAAATTGAACAACTTGGCGGTGCATTAAAGCTTGTTTGAAACCACACACAAAAGAATTTGTGCAGCTCAAATGCCAGAGAAATGTGTTCACATGTGATTGAACATAATAGCCCAAGATTAGAAAATCTAGCAAGAAGCAGGGGGCTTAAGAGCATGCTCTTGTGAAAACCTTGATAACTTCAGATGAAAGTCAAGGCAATGAGGTAACCAGATGAGACTAGGTTGCCGAATTCTATCACTCCTCCACAAAACAAGCAATGCAAAAAGAAGATTTTACTCATTTCACTTCCACTCTTATCCTGCATCTAGGCATGAATATAAATTTTTAAAGCCTTGCAGTATTAAAGCTATATGTTTGTGTCAGCAAATTGAATACAATCTGTTTTGTAAATATTAGGAGCTCTAAACCCTTGGGCCAAATTCTGCAATGAGATGCACAAATACAACTCTGATAGTCTTCAGCTGAACATATTCATGAAACAATAGAATGCATAATTTGACTGAGCCAAATCCATTCTTTTTAACAATATAAAACATTGGAAAAATACATTGGGCTACATTCTGATCTTGGATGCATTTTTATATTGAGATAATAACACAGCCAGCTATGTTACTGTAATTTAAAAATATGATAGCAAAAAAGAGCAGAATTAGAGCTGTTTGTTGTAGACTCGAATAGAAACATTCTCCTTGATGAGATGCTGGGTCTTTAAAGAAAATTTTAGTACTTACATTAAAATGAAATTCCTATCTATGCCAAGAGTTTTGTGCATTTTGACAGAGTGGAACGGCAAAGCAATAAGGTATCAAATAGATCTCAAAAACTACTTTTTCTTGTTCGCTCCACCAGAAGGTTGAATCTGTGAGATCAGCTAGATTTGTTTGTGACTCTGTAGTTACTCCTCACTAGTGAGATTAATGAACGAGTTTAAAATTTTCACTCACCATATCGTGAATAAACTAAAACTATATATTCCTCATCTGAAAATCTCTTACATTTGAGTGCTGGCCTCCATTCCTCTGTAATGGACCTGGAGCTTGTTGTTCTAGTGACACTTCTCTATTCTCATGAAATTTAAAAACTTGTTTCTCTAAGGCCATCCCATACTTTTCTAGTTCTCTTAGTTTCTAGAAAAATATCATTTCCAGGAAAAGAATGAAATAGCCCAAGATGAAGTTTATAAAGGAAGCCATCTTGCATATTCTGCATAACAGAACCTTCTAGTTCACATTTCTTAAGCAACAAAATGAAGCATGAAGTTCTGTTTTACAATGACCCAGAGCTGGATGATTTGCTCTTTAGCACAAGTTTAAGGCAGGATTATTCAGAATTTTAAAATTTTCTTTTTGAAGGATAAAGATTTCCTTCTTCATATTGTCTCATTTTGTTTGCAAAACTACCATGTGGATCTAGAACTTGATTTTGAAAACTGTGGTCTGGAGTTGTCTGATCTAGAGTTGGGGAATGGGTTCATATCCTTTTATCTCTGTGATTTATACTGCTTTGTTGCAAGGAAAATAAAGCGTTATTGCAATTCAATGTGTGTTACTGCTCTCTGAGGAAAGGGCAACCTATTAGGAAAAAGGCACAAAACTCAATGTAATTTGAAAATAACACAGCATAACTGATATTTCTTTAGAACAGGCTTGTATGGAAGGGAACCAGAGGTTAATTGTGCAAAATAGTATTACTGCACATCCAAATGCCATTTCTAAATGTTATAGTACATTAAAGTATACTGCAGTGAATTAATAGTCCTAGCAGTGATGATAAGCATGAGTGGACTTGAGGAGGTATCCTGCAGCTGCTTTCTGTCAAATATAAGTAATATTAAGGAAACAAGGAACTGTGCTTTTGACCAGAGTTAATGAGATTTTAACAGTGAAAAAAGCAACTTCAAACCAAAACTTCCTTATTATATTTCAGCAAAATATTGCCTAACAATTTTTTCAGTAGTGACCGAGATGGAACAACCTTACAGAGAAATTTGGCAAGCCTGTGCAGTGTTTGGGTTGCTTTCTCATTTAAGGTGTCACTGATAGGGTTACTTCATGCCATGTAAATGTCCATCCAGCCTAGCTTGGTGCAACCTAGTGATCCTTCCACACTCTGACATCACTGTCAGTGGTGCACATTGGGGTAGTATTCCCAAGACTTCTGGGCTGGTATTCAGCCAAAGTCAAGCCAGTGCCACTGAGGCTGAACAAATAATTCTTGCCAATGGTCACATCAAACTAGCAGCTTTCAGCTGCTGAAGTGCTATGAGAAACAGCACAGGAAATGATGACTGAATGTCTGTCCTGAGAGCCCTGTAGCTTTCGGTGTCACCTGGCTCATAATAGTAGAGGTCACTTTTCAGGGAATTACTCAGTGCTGTGAAAGGGTAGGTGGACTTTTCTGATAATTTTTCTAAGGTAACCTGAAGGACTCAGATGCCACTTACCTATTTCTTTTCAGAAAATGTGGGGCACATGCTCTGCTTCTGAAAAGTCTCCCCTGGAAAAGACTCCAGAAATACCTTGGAAATTCCATTGCTCCACAGCCCCTCCGTAGTGCCATCGCTCATTGCTGCTGCAGATCTGAGGGAAGGACAGAGGCAAAGGGCTCTTAATGAAATGTTTCGTATTTCAGGATACGTGAGGTTGTATTTATAAACCAGATCTATAGAAAAACAGATTAGAGGAGTGCCAACAATGGAACCAGTGTTCCAGGTAGCTACGCTGCCCAGTCCCTGTAAGAGAGATGCAATTCACTCTGCTGCTCAGTGCAGTTCAGAGTTATGCACATCTGAACGCAGTTAAAGTTTCCAGAGATACTGAGTAGAAGCATCACAAAACTATCTAGTGCAGGAACAACACATTTTGCCAAAAGAAAAACTTCTCTGAAGATTGGTGCGCAAGTTACCACTGAATGATTTCAGGGGAAAACTTAAATTTCTCTCCGTTTCTCTTGCATCTAAGGAAAATTCTCTCAGGTAATGAGACACAACAATTTCCCTGGACTTTCATGTATGTACTGATGTATTATTGCCTTAAGCAAAAAGGCACAGCATAAATAACTGCATTACAATGCAATGCACACTCTAGAGCATTGTAATCACTGACAGAATTGTAAAAGCAGGTCTATGTTGTCCTGTTAAATAGAGATCTGTAATTCAGACCATGCAGAACGGAGTCTGATTTGCACCCCTCAGGAACATAAATCTAAGGTGGGAGTTTTGCTTTTACATTGCAGCTTTCTTCACTATGGTGATAGACATCAACTGCAAGGATAAACTCCTACATCAATTCAGTGCTAATAGGACTCCCTGGGTATCATCACCAAAGTGTCTCTGGCCAATTAAAGTTTTTCACTTAGTCAATCCAGCATAAATATTTTTTAATACCAATTAACACAATCCGTTCATCATGATGATAGTTTTACAGTTGTGCCAGCATTTGCAGACCTTGGAATACATATGGCACAGAGAAAACCCCACAGCCTGAATGAAAAAATCATCTTTTTCTTGAAATAGTGTCCTGATATTTTTACATGTAAGGTTCTATCAGAGAATGAAAGAAAGCTCCAGGATAGGTGTTCAATTAAATTTCTTGTTTTCATTCCAGAAAGACTGCAGCCATACATTTTAGACAGTTCTGCTGTGCTATATTATTAGGAACAAAATATATTATTAAGGTTATTTAAAGAAAGTATCTCTTCCCTCTAAGCTAGGGGCACTGGGAGGGTTTGGGGGTATTTTTTCAGCCCCAACAATATTACTTCCCTCAAACAAGATTGTAATTACAGTGTAAAGGAGAAAAAACAGATTTACGGTTTGATGACAGTGAAGGCAATAATCCTAACAAATAGAGGACAGAGCCTAATAAAAAACAGTTATGATTTTTGCCTTGTCCCTGACTATGTAATTTCCTTGTTCTATCTGTGGGAGGACACACATTGCCTGAGCTACTCCTGAGGCTCTCCAAAGTCATCTTTCACTCTTACATTTCAGCAGCAAGCACTTACAGAAAACTTTCATTTCATATAACAGCTATGTATTACCTAAGAAACCTCAGCTGCAAGATTGTTCAGTGTGATTCTTGGAACATAAAAATGATTGTTTTTCATTGAAATGCTCTGGTCCAATTTAACCCACTGAGACCAGCAAATAGCGAATGTCTGAAATAAATCATTTTCAGATGATAGGAGAAAAGTACCAGGAATTAGGAATCTGACGGTATTAGTTCTTGTTCTGCCACTGGTTGCCTACAGGACTTTGGTCAAACTGCTTTGTTTCTCATGTTTCCCTTCCCTGTTGTCACTACTTCAATTGCAAGCTTTCTGTTCGAGTTTGCACAGACGGCAGCACAGTGCAATTCCATCCAAGAAAGGGCACATTTACAAAACTGGGAAAGCTTTCTCTCTCATTACCTTCACCGCTCCTGTGTTGTTGTCATGGGGTTTGTTGGGGTTTTTTAAAGATGAACATCAGCTGCTGACACCATTTTAAAAATTTTTTATTTTTTGGGGGGGAAAAAGTAATTTTCTGGGTTTTGAGCCTGCTGTGGGTGCAGCCAGATGTGTGTGGACAGGGATGCTCACAGTCCCTGTGCAAGCAGCTGGGAATAGCTGCTGGCAGCATCTGTCACCAGTCTCCTCCCCAAACTCCTTCCTGTCCTGGACACACTTCACCACAACCAAGAGGAGGTTCCTTCAGCTGACTTCAAGAAAACACTGCTTACTTGGCTTAAACATAATTCAAACATGAATTTCGTAGAAGAATTACAAGGAGGGTAGAAAACAGCAAAGACGTGAAGTCTCCCTCACACTCAGATTACACTGGGATTTATAGCCAGATAGGTTTGTAGCCTGCTGCAGTCATTACCACATTTTGAGGCCTCGGGTAATTTTCATCCATCACTGGATTGATTGAGACAGGGTGAATTTTTCTGCCTTTTCAAGGAACCTGGCTGGGTCACTAGAAATGGAAAGTTCAGACTGGCCCATTTCAGCAGGCGACAGAAAGCCACTTTAGACACTTATCTGATGACAGTCTCATACCTTGCTTGATAAAGTCAAATCAGATCAGAGCACAGCAGAAAGCAGAGCTCCTACTATATCAATAGAAGGGAAAAATCTACTTTTTCTAGGCCTTTGGTCCCTGCATAATCGGAGAGCCCCAACATTAGGCTGTGGAGTAGTGATGGAAAGGAGTGAGGGAGAAGAACTCCGCAGGGCAGGGAGCTGGCATGGAGTGGGGCAGCAGGGAAGGAGGAAAGAGCCTTCCAGCAGGTGAAAACAATTAGGGAAGAGACTGTGACCTATCCTGCACAAGTTATTAAGTTTTTCCCAGATGGCTTTTATTAATAAAATTGTGACCTAATTATGCCACCACACTTGAATTTTGTTTTACTTTCTGTGCTTCTGGGACAGGAAGCAAAGTACATTCAGGAGAAATGAGAAGATGGTCTGGGAGACAAAAATCCCTGGCACTTTTCAAGATATATTAACCAATACAGTAGCAACCATGCTCATGGGAAAGCAGACAAAATTACAGACAAAAACAGGGAGATGGAGACAAGAAAAGAGAAGAAACAGAATTAAAGGAAGAACAGAGCAATGTGGAAGAAATGAAGGACATAGAGTAGCTTCTTAACTTGTAAGGGAAAATTGTTATTGTCAAGTACCGTGCATGACATGTACAAACAATGAATACTTCTAAATCCTGTACAGAAGCATGAAGGGTATAGAAATGTCTGCCAATATAGCCTTTCCTAAAAGATCCATCCATCCAGGGCAAAATTATGCAGGCAGCCTCGCAAAAGCCCGCTCTACAGAGGCCAGCTTTCTCCCCTCCTGTCCTCTGGTGTTACTAGAACAAGAAGAAAACTTGGGAAAAAGAAGTTTTTTTTGTTCTCAGCAGCGCAGTACACAGGCCTTAATTTATGAAGACTCATTCTGAATAGTCCTACTGTAACCTCAATGTACCTGCCGAAGCTGAGAAAGTTTGAAAACATTGCAAGCTGAAGATGTCCTCTTGTTTTTCATTTTATTTATTTTTAGTTTTCAGGTTGCTTTTAAAAAGCCTTGTGTTACTATGGTTATAACTATGATGGTCAGAGGACATGGGCGAGCTAAAATTTGCAGGTCTTTACTGGTAAAACTAGCACAATGGGAAAAAGGAGAAAATCGTCCCGGTGTACAACCCCTTCCTATCTACTTTCTTCCTACTATAGGTGTTGGTCTAATAAAAGATTCTACTCCCACTCACAAACCTTATCTCCCTGGCAAAAGGATTGTAATTCATTTACAGCTCTAAGGGCCTTATACTACTATTTATTTTAATGCTGGAACAATCCTGAACAATGCACCTCGATATTTGATAGTCTGAATTTGAAGCGCTAAAGGCAATTTGTGACATAACTCACTCAGGCTTTCTTTTTTTCTTTTTTTCCTTTTTTGGTCCCAAATGCATAGCTAAACTCATATAATCAGAAAGTGGATTTATAGAACCCATTGCAGCTCTAATACTTGAGGAAGCATTAGCAATTTAGGAAAAGGTAATAGATAAAAACACTGAAAATTTTAGAAAATGTTAATCCCTTCCTTACTGAAATATACTTGCCTTGCCTGAGGCATCTTTCCTAGAGAAAAAAAAACAAGCTGCATTAAAATTTAACTGCAGGATTGAATTTAATTTTGTTTTATCACATTTGTGCGCACGAAATGTATAAAAATAACTAGTTCTTCCTGCAAAAGATATCATCAGAGCATTGTCTGACATGTTTGTAATTGCTTATGCAAAGACTGGGGAATGTGATGGAGAATGCTGTGTCCCAGCAGTTGTAAGCTGTGCTAAAATACAGTATAAAATAAACTATTGCTAGTTAAAGTATTTGAAAAGACCAGCTTAGAGCACATTCACTGCTGCTTGTGCAAGAAAAGGTCCTCCATGAACATGAAAGAAGAATTTTGCTCATCTCTGTATGTAGTTATAAATTATTTACATTTGGGCTGGAATCACATCCTGATTTGGTTTTATGAGAGTATTAAGCATGTTTTTGATACTGGATAAGTAATGAAAACCAACAAGTAATGAAAACCAACAATATTAAGGACATAGCAATACATCCAAAGTACCTATTGCTACAGTAGATGAGCACCTTGGCAGACATGGATAATGGAGAGAGAGACTTTACAGATTCGGCTGTCATTTTTCTTCTATCAGCTTCCCTTCTAAACCTGTCTGGAAAAGAAAGGGAATAAACTGCTGTTTAACATGCATGCAAGAAAATTTGTTCTGCTGCTTATGGCCATGTAAGATTGAAGGATTTCTTTTGGGTTTATTATTAGCATAATCAGAAACATTGCACTCCATCATGTTGTGATAATAATCCTTGTTGTTACAGGGGCAAAATCGACAGCAGGATAAATCCTTTATTCACTTCCGCTGGGGCAAAGCCAAAATAATCATGTTCATAACAGATTTACTCTGGAGTTTACATCGGGGTAAATGAAATCAGAAAACATTGCAAACATATGTATTATGGACAGTAATGGGTACCAAGTGTAGAAAATGCAGCATTACCACTTGAAGTCAGTTTTACCTTTCACAGTATTATTGGACTGCTTTTATGCAGCTCATGTCAGCAGCTCAGAAAGCTAACACCCCACAGAAAAAAACGACAAAGTGAATTTTATATAACCAATTTCTTTAAATCCTTGGATTTCCAGATTTCATGCTCCATCCAATGTGATTTCTTATGAGATCTAAAATTCAGTACCTTTAAAATCGACAATATTATAGCTGAGGAAAAAGTTAAATAGAGCTCCTAGGATTGGATTAGCATTTCTTCTGGCAAAGAGGTAAAATTATATTAACAGATTTGCCAAGGACTCTGATGCATGTGCTTAGGGAGCAGGCAGTCTGAGAAGCAGTCAGAACCTCCAGAGAAGTGGTTCGTCATCGCCTGGGTGGTGCTAAATGTACCAGCTTGTTTAAATAGCAAATGATTTTAAATATGAAAGGAGGCTTCTTCCAAGAATTGTTATACTGAGCATCACAAAATTGCTGTGTATTTTTTTTTTCTCCCAGAGAGCTAACCTCCATCTGTTTCTGAAAGAGCTTAGCATTCACCAAGTAAGAAATTATATTTCGGAGCATAGCTCTTTATCACTCGCCAGTTAATGGGGCTAAGAAAAGATTTGAGTACATTCCTCTGACTGCAGTGCAAGCTTGGAGGAAACAAAGGGAGCTGCCTGGAGATGTTGTGAAGGCATAGTTATTTGATTACAACTTAACCTCTTGCAATCAGAAAGCGACAAAAGGACACATGACATTTAGGTCATTACAGAAAATGCTGGCATTTGACGGGTCATATTTCAACTGAGTTCTGAAGTCTGAAATGTTGTTGGGCAAGCAACACGCTGGAAGGGACATAAAGAGAGAAAGCACTGAAAAATGCAAGAGACCAATAGCAAAGGACAACATATTTTAGAGAATACACAATTTTCAGTTCCCTGCTCTGGAAGCTGGAGAGTAAAGGGAGGCAGCAATTGTTTGGTACGTCATCAACCAAGATATTTAAAGGCCTTGGGATTCTTCTCTGTGTGTATGTGAAAGCACTGTAGAATTTAACTTCGTATTAAACAGCCAACTACCGTTTATGACTCCTGTTGGTTATTTTTGCAATGTTGATGATTGGCTACTGCATATTCATGGCATGTGGGGGGCAGTGCACCACTTTCTGCTACCTGACAGTCTCTGAGCAAACTGCTGCTTAGCAAAGCTCTTCCAGGTCCTGCAAGGGGGCTGATGGCTAACACATTCCCTCGCTTCCCTTCGGTTCCTTGTCTCAGTGAATACAATCGAAGGAAGGCCACCCGGTGGATAAATATTCAGTGCATCTTGCTTATCCAGCCTTTCATTTGATAGCCCCATGTGTTGGTTGGTCTGAACCTTGAATACCCTACAAATTATTATTTTCTGAAAAGGTTAACTTTTTTAAAAAAATTATTTTAATTAGGGCAAAGAAATCTCTCTTGTCAATAGCTGAGCTCAGTAACAGAAATATTTTCTCCCTTCCACTCCCAAAATCAAGCTTCAGGCATAAAAAATATGAAAATATCAAAAAGTTAAAAGCAAATGAAAACCTGTGTCTGATAATAGACAATTTTCAGTGTAGCTGTCACTGCTGGTAATATGTGAATCCTTTTGTAAACACTCCCCCACCTCTCCAGAACGTACATAAATGAATACTACATATAGCAAATAATCACATACGTTGTAACCATGACAGTTTTATTAGTACTAATAACACTATTTTATATACTCACAGAACACATGGCAAGTTAATACTTTTAAATTGACTAAATCTCTCTTGTTTGGCAGTGCTGTGCTTGCCCTGAATTTCCAGAAGAATTTATTGCAGTTTGGGTCTTCCACCTTCAGGGCAACCACTTAGAAGTGCCCTGGAGAGCATTTAGAAACAGATCAGCATTTCTAGGGGCAGCTCCTCCAAGGTAACTCACTCGTCAGAAGTGAAAGCCTGACACATCCACAGCACTGCCGGCAGCACAGGCACAGCTGTGGCGCTGTTCGGCTGAAACCGGGAGAAAAGGATGCATTTAAGGAGACACAATACATTTTCTGGTTGACTTGGCATAACCTGATGCGATTTTCCTTTCAATTTGCTGCAGTCCCACGTGTAAGTCAAATGGAGCAGTAACACATGTATCTACAGCATCTGTAACAGAAAACTTGCTTGGACACAGATGCTTTGTTGGAGTGGGGGAGGAAGTTCTTCCGTCATTTGGGGTGTTTTCTTTATTGTGCAGCCTTTGCTGTGACTTCAGGATAGCGGCATCATTTATTTAATTTTCAATTGGGAGTATTTTGGCTTGATGATGTCCTTATGGTTTAGCTGAAATGTGTTTGCTAGAACAGCAGGAATGTTTTCCCATTCTTAGTAAACTGAGAGCAAATAGAAAAGGAGGTAGGATTTTGGGGGTTATAAAAACATGGTGCTGCATGTCATCTTTTTACTGCTACCATTCCTGATGCCCCTCAACCCTCTGTCTGCACTACCCATGCTCAGCTTGAAGGTACACTGGAAAGTCTCATCTTTCAGTCTAAAATAGCATCAGTCTTTTCCATTGCAAAAGCGATCAGGAAGATAAAACCATTACAAAAATCAGTTCACTGGGGTTAAGCGAGTGTCACTCAGCTTTCAAATACCACATTGTGAGGTTCCCATAATTGAAGGGAGAGGAGGAGGGGGAATTTTGTTCTCAGTGTTGCAAAAGCCACGTTCCTGCACTAGGAATGAGCAGGAATCCATGTCCACTGGGGAGAAGCAGCTGCTGAGGAGCTTCAAGATGGTTATAGTCAGCAACCAGCACTCCAGAGGAGTTATTAGAAATACTTGCCTAGAAATCTTGCTGACTTAATCAATTTAGCAAAGATCTTGAACCTGGCTCTGGACACAAGCAAACAAAAAGCCCCTTAACTCATTTATGTGCACAGAGTGAAAAATAAAAGGGGGAAAAAAGCCTTGCATACTGGCCTGGTACACTCAGTATGATTAGTGCAGAAATCACGCAGCCTACACTGAGCAATTCTGTTCTTCTTTTGGGTATCTGCTGAAATGGCTGGGAGCAGAATCCTCCTCCTCCTCAGCCATCCAGAGTGTTTGGCAAATGAGCATTGTTGCTAATGGTGTTTGATTTCTAATACCTTTTAACTCACACAGTAAGAAAGGCAACAACCTCTAGAGACAGTTGTAAGAGTTTCTGAAATGTGGGTGATAAAGATGCTGAAGTCTGCAGATATAAATGGTTTTGAATGAGGGAGACTGAAAACAAGAGCAATATCAGCTGAGTTTACTTTTGGATTTCTTCAATTATACTTTGTGAGGGAGAAGAAAACAGAAAACTTATTTTATGCAAAATCAGGAGAAAGCTTTAGGCTTTTGATTTTAAAAAGGTAAACATTATTATTATTATTATTATTATTATTATTATTATTATTATTGTCATATAGTTAAAAGCCAAAAATGATAGCTTCTAAGAAACCTTTTTTCCCTCCTAACCAACAAAAAACTTTAAAAAATCAACTAAATTAAAAACCCCTCTGTATCCAAACCTGAAAGGTTTTAATAGACTAGTAAGACTAAATAAGAAGTAGTTTTGCACTGAAGAGTAAAAAAAAAAAAATTTTTGCAATTCAGCACATTTACAAGATTCAGCATAATTACAAGGAACAGAAAATACAGGGGGAGAGAACGAGAGAAGTGTGAGCACACATGGACATGCATGTATGGGTGCACATATGTGCGTGTGCTTGCAGAATGAATCAGGAATATACAAAAAATGCAATATACAACTCACCCTACTACTGCAATCTCTATAGATAAGGCAGTTGGGCAGGAATTGCCAGATTTTTGCTGCCTCTACTGAATGCCCTTTCCTCCACAAATACCTAATGTTCCATTTTAGTCAGGAGGGAACTTTCATCCTTGTTTCCTTGGAAAGAACCAAAATGTACACACGCATATGCTGTATTAAGGCATATCCATAATTTAGTAGCATTAGCCCTGCTACTGTTACTATTATGTTTCTGATAAACAGGTATTCTGTTTGAATGCAATGCAGAAGTAAGTTTGCTTATAAATCATAAAGATTTTACAAATCATAAAGATGATGGAAACACTTCCATGGATTTCCTGCTAGAAGTGTAGCGAAGAAACAACCACCACCACCAAATCAAAGAAAAAAGAGCCCAAAGAAAATCATATTTTGTTGGCGTGTAAGGAAATCTAACTGAAATGAACTGATGGTACAGGGGTTGACAACATTTAACCTGCCCTGAGCGATATTCTTCACCATCCTGACTGAGCAATGCCGCCAGGAAGCTCATACCTAGAGCTAAATTAGGGTGAGGCATCAATGCACTGAAGGTCATGGCTGACACTCTCATGCAAGGCTCCACAAGCAGGGGAATTGGCTTGCCAAGAGAATTCTAAAATTCAACAGCAGACGCAAAGTCCTTCCCCAAGATGGAGTAAGGACTTGGGACTGGCAAAAAGACAGCTCTGCAGAAAATGACTTGGAGCCTTTGGTGATGGCAAATTGCACAGGAATCAGCTATGCAGCCTTGCAGCAGTGCAGGTGAACCTCTTGCTGGGCTGCCTTAGCCCAGGCGTAGCCAACGAGCTGGGAAAAAGAATTATTCCCATGGTACTGGAGAAGCTTCACAGGAAATACTGCACTCATTTCAGGGACACCCAGCTCAAGAGAGATATGGACAAGCTAGACCAAGTTCAGTGGAGGTCCATCAAGTTGCTTGGCAGCTGGGGAGCATGACTGGTGGGGAAAGGCAGCTGGGGTTGCAGAAGAGGAGGTCAAGTGGAGATCTAAGTACCTTCCACTGCCTAAGGTGGAAACACAGAGAAGGGAAACCAAACCCCTCTCAGAGACACAAAGAGAAAAAGAACAACGAGTTGCACACAGGGAAATTTCGACTGGATATTAAAGACGTTTTTCTATGCGGAAAAAGTGTTTAAGTCTTGAAGCCAAGAAACTTTGTGGAAACTCCACTGCTGGGGATTTTAAAGTTTGACAGGTAAAGGCCCTGAGCAACCCTAATCGGACTTTGAAATCACTTCTGCTTTGTAACGAGAAGTTGGACTGGTTGACCTCAAAAAAATCCCTTCTGGTAGAACCTTTCTATGATACTATACTTCTTTGCAATGATTTATTCACATGGGGAATTTAACTGACCAGGAAGAAAAAAAGCAAAAGTTTACAAAATCCTATAAAACTGAGCAGAGCTAATTAGAATTAGAAAACTGTTTCTATATCCCTGCCCTAAACTCCTGATTCGTATCAATATAGCTAGTTCAGGTAATGCAAGCACTCCAAAGACTAGTAGACAATCATCCAGATCCAGAAAGTAAGTTTAATAAAACAGTGTGGGTCAATTTAGGCACTGGGAGGCAGGAGACATTTAGGTTTCCGGCCCTGTCTGTTTCTGGAGGTTGATTAAATGCTGTGTCAGAGTGCAGGTTTGCATCCTGACAGTTTGGCTTGAGGCAAATGAAAAATTTGAGCCCTAATTGCGCCTTTGAAATCCATTGAGCCTGTAGGCTCTCAGTGGAATAAGCGTGTGGATCTGGGATCTGAGAAGAGAGCTGCCTATGCCAAGAGACAGAGCAGAGTTTTCCAAGCAGAGCTGTGCCTTAGGTCTACTGTTCTTGAGACAGGAGAAGTGGATAAAGAGCACTTATATTCCTCTTCTCACAGGATTTACAGCCTAGGACCAGCTGAAAGCAGGTATGGACACTTTCTTTCAGAAAGAGTAGGCAAGGAAGGCAGAGGGCACTTACTGTCTCTTTCTACATTAGTAGCAGTTAGTGAGCTCGTTGTGGAGGTAAATATTTGCTCAAAAGCTATTCACCCTATCCCACCCTTAAGCCTGAAGAGTGTCTCATATCTTAGGACATTCGCTAATTGTCAGTCTGCAGCTTTGTAAGGGCAGGAGAAAGTGAAAGGGAGGCATTCCCAGCTCTGCTGTGAGAGTTCTTTAACCTGATAAGAATACAATTATTTATTTTTATTTTAAAGGGTGGAGGGTTTGTCACATCTCAGAGGCTTCTGTTTGCAATGATGCATACACACTTCTAATAAAGGCTGGCTCTGTGGCTCTACCTTAGAGGTTTTGACTGGGTAATTACTTACTCAAAGACACATGCAAGCCAGAGGGCATTAGAGATGTGCTTCACGTGTAAGAACGGTGTTCACAGAAACTAACACCCCCAAGCTCAAGTACACAAGGAGCATTATGCAGATCCAGCAACCTCATCCTTGCAGGATCCCATGGCTGCTATGGGACATGAGGCGCAAGAGGAGGAGGTCATTCATTTTACAAGTACAGCCAAACTCTTTCTCCATGGTTGCTTCTTCAGTGCAGGGCACAAGGGAACCTGCAGCACAGACTGAACATGTAAGTAGTGACTATGTTACAGAAGAGGGGTGGCGGTAATAGTTCCTGAATAGTTCCCTAGTAAATACATGCCAGAGTGTTTTTGCTGGTAAACCTTTGCCTGTGGTAATAGTATTAATGAGTAGTTTAGTGTTCTGTGGCTGTCTTCTGTTTTGGCAGTGGCAGCGTAAATCAGAACTAGTTACTTCTCATGAAATGTTAGTTTTATCTGTGGGAATCTCTACATACCGATCTCCAGTGTGTTTTAGGTTTTTCATGTTGACTAAATTATAGTCTCTTTCTAGTTTATCTACTAGACAGCATGTTTACTTATGCAGCAAACTAAACAGAGAAATATTGTCCCTGTGACCAGACACTTGATCTATTAGTGCCCTATGACCTCAGTATTAAATTACTTCAGGTTTGTGATAACAAATATCTGCTTGGTCTGACCACACAATTAATACTGATTTGTCCCTTTGCAGAGGCCTTGTGCAACATTGCTAAATACATTGCGTGGTTGTTACAAATTCTTTAAGTCTTTATTGATTCAAGAAAAGTCAGAATCCAAAGTGTTAACAATGAACTCACCTGAAATGAGTGCCTTTTCTTTCAAGAAAGAGGGTCCAAGATGATTGCTTGAGAGACAGGAGTGAAATCCATGCAGTCTTAAATTTCCATTTTCATGAAAGTAGGTCCTTACTTCCAGACTTCTATCAAATCTGCTTATGTTCTTCAAAACATGATGTACCACATCTTATTTTTTCACAGAGGTGAAGCCCTGAGCCTATCAAATGAGGCAGAATGTGAGTTAAGATAAGCAAGGATATATTTTTAAAACCCACTTCGCCAATGGGCTTCAAGCTGTAACTTGCCCCAGTTACTCTGACAACTTCAATCAACCTGGAAGTTCATTATTTCTTTTCAATTTTTAAAGGCTGCATTCATATTATAAAGCAGAAGATAATCCTTGTGAGTTAAGATAAATCCATAGGCAGTGCTCACTTTAGTTCTAATTAGAATCTGCACGTTTATTATGGAAAATGCAAGTTGTATGATTTAATCTTTCATATTGACAACGCTGACCATATAATTTCTGTATTATAAGTTTGCCTTTCACATATATAGCAATATAAAAAGGATTATTAACTTAAATCCTGCATTACAAACACTGATCCATACAGCTAAGCAATTACATTACAGCAGTTTAATATATAGAGGCATAGAGCTTTTTCTACCCAGTCAATAGCAATTTAGCCATTAACTTAAATGAAAGCAAGATTAGGTCTAAAAGAGGTAAAATGCATTTTTTATAGCTACAGTTAATGACAATGTCAAAGTAAAAATAATGAGTCAAATAATTCATTGTGTACAACTGCCACTGCTATCTAAAAAAAACCCACTCAAACCAAAACCCCTTATTGTTAATGGCATTTATATCATCAATCAGAACATTTACAACATCTGGAGAAGGTAATAATTGCTTCAGCTTAGTTCTAAACTTCGTCTTGCATTTAAGTCCAAATAGTAATTATCAGGGGCTCATGTTCATCAGATCTCAGAGACATCAAAACTCTGCAAGCTGCTGGGACTTGTGCCTACGAGCTCCCCATGTGTGAGGGGCTTGATGCAGGAGATGGTCTCTGAAAGCACCAGCTGCCATTAGCCAGAGCTGGCTGTCTACACAACCTGGAGTACTCACTAGTTCTCCTTAAGAGAGGTTATTCTTCTCTCTTTACACTCATATATATATATGTGTATATATATACACATATATATGTGTGTATATATATATGTGTGTGTGTGTGTGTGTGTGTGTATGTATATATATGTATACATATATACATACACACACACACATACATATACATATATATATATATATATATGGATGGCACGTGGGAGTCCTGGTTGAGGCCAAGTTGAACATGAGCCAGCAGTGCCCTGGCAGCCAGGAGGGGCCAAAAATGTCCTGGGGGGCATCAGGCACAGCATTGCCAGCCGGGCAAGGGAGGGGATTGTCCTGCTTTGCTCTGCACTGGGGCAGCCTCACCTCGGCTGCGTGCAATTTTGGACACTATATTTTAAAAAAGATATAAAGCAATTAGAAAGCACTCAAAGGAGGGAATGAGGATGGTGAAGGCCTTGAGGGGAAGCTGTATGAGGGGCAGCTGAGGTCACTTGGTCTGTTCAGCCTGGAGAAGAGGAGACTGAGGGGAGACCTCACTGCAGTCTGCAATTTCCTTGTGAGGGGAAGAGGAGGGGCAGGCACTGATCTCTTCTTTGTGGTGACCAATGATAGGACCAGAAAGAATGGCATGAAGCTAAGTCAGCGGAGATTTAGATTGGATATTAGGAAAAGGTTCTTCACCCAGAGGGTGGCTGGGCAATGGAACAGCTCCCCAGGGAAGTGGTGACAGCACCAAACCTGACAGAGCTCAAAAAGAGTTTGGACAATGCTCTTGGGCACATGGTGTGATTCTCGGACCTATCCTGTGCAGAGCAGAGAGCTGGACTTCAATGATTCCAGTGGGAGTCTTCCAAGTCAGGATATTCTATGACGCTATGATATACTTCAGGCTGAAAGCTCTCACCTTGAAAATTGGAAACTGGGGTTCAATTCTCTCCTCTGTTGTGACCCTGATAAAGGAATGACTGGCCTTACTCATAAACTAGTTAATAAACTAGTCCGGGGTGGCAGGTCTCTATCCACTTGCTGTTGAAGCAATTCCATTATGCCCACAAAAAAATGGAGAGTGAAAATTGAGCACAGAAGATCCTACCTGTACATGCAGAAGACGTACATGGTCACCTATAAGTGAGGTGCAGGAAGTTTTATTCTAATAACTCTCACAGATGTGTGAAACTTTTGTTCAAGAAGTAATGTCTTTACCAAAAAGTACTAAGGCTTTCCAGCTTTGCTTCTTCTTAGCTATTCCAGGCAATCAGCTTAAATTGAGCATGTAGCAGGATTCTCTGTGATATGAAAAATTGGAATTTGATTTTCACTGGCTATGGAAGAGAAATGAAATTGTGTTTCTCATAGCCAGTACTCTGACTTCTGCACGATGTTAGGCTTTCTAATCGCATCAGGGTTTTGACAATTTGAATATGGATTTCTGGCTCCGCCTCTATGTGGGGTAAACCTGTGCATTTTCTCTCTTAAATTATTTGTAAAATCTGTTAGCTTCCTAGAATGGCAGCTCTAAGTCTAAAACAAAGGCTGGTAACTACTAGAAAACATACACAAGACTTGGCAGAATTGGGAGTTAAATCCTGGCTTCCAGCTCTGAGCAGAATCCCAGAGGCTATTAGGCATTTTGTATTTTTGCAGAACATTGCTTGTCTTTGCAGTGCAGGAGATCAGGCAGCCAACATGAAGAAAATATGGCAAAATCCAGTATACTTAAGAGGAATGAAAATATCAATGGTTTCTGCCCCAAGAAAAAATTTGAGATTAAATAAGAACCAAACCTACTTCTTCATGTATTTGAAACCAAATATTAACAAGAGTTTTTTTGATGCTTGAAAATACCCGTTTTATTCCTTTCTTATGGACATTGCTGAAGAAAGGAGTGGGTGGTGATGTATTCAAAGCATGTCTTATCATGTCTAATTAACTATACAAAGAAACCAAATAGCCTTCTTCTTCAAATATATGGAGGACATTAATAAGAAATTATTATTTTATTGATAGAGCTGACTATTGGCTAGGAGAAAAAAAATATTCCTGAAGCTAATCAAGACCCAGATTTTCCAAAATGTTACAGAGGACCATTATCACTCAGCTGTCTAAAGCAATCCTCAGTCAATTGATTTAATAGAAACAACATCAATATAATAAAATACTGTCAAAGAATATGCCTCATAGTTTGAAAAACTGTTCCTGGGATTTTATTTTATAACTGCCCATGATTTGTCTTATGCTTTTTTAATCTTACAAATGGAGACCATTCTCTTATGATAAAGTTCTAGCCAATTGACATTATCTTTTAATTATTTTTGTAACATATTCATTGCAGAATTTGTTCGAGTAAGAAGTTATTGTTTAATTTCCATGATGGATGTGCTCATTTCATGAGTATTAGATTAGTGGAGAGCATACAATTTGTATTAACATGCATATGTCATTAAAGAATACATTGTTTTCCAGTTGTCTTGAAACAAAAGCAAACCTCTGAGATACTGATTTGCTTTTTCAACATCTACTCATGTGGATAGTTCCAGTTAATATTCATGTGAGTAAGGATTACATAATTCAATCTAAAGATTTTGCATTTATTTTCCTTTGTTTTGCCTGATTTTTCTTCCATGTTCATTCTCCTAGAGAACACACACACAGTTTTTTCTTGCGATTACTTCTATAGTAAGGTTAATTTTTATGCTAAATGCAGCCAGAAACAAACCAAAAGGGCAACACTTCTTGCCAAAAGAGAATGAATATTTCTGTGCTGTGAGGGAAATGCCTGGATTTCAAGGGAAACCAAAGGGAGGAACTAACTATAGATCTTCACCCTCTAAATCTCTTGATGTCAATTAACTCCTATAAAAAACAAAAGGACAAAACATTTACAAGGTGTCAAAAGGGCAGCACAGACTTTTAGAATTTCATGTCAAATTAGTAGTTCCTACACTTTGCATTTTCCTAGCAGGCTGGAAGCTCCTGCACCTGCAGTCATTGGTGTTCCCAACTCAGCCAGTCCACTGCTCCCACGTGCATCCCCAAGGATTACATTTTTATCATTCCTGGAGGCTCATTGAGATTTAGAGTTCTGGAAGATGTGTGGGCTTCAGACAGACACAAAATCTGTCTTGAATTGCTGGGGCTCACTTATGCTTCTAGCTCAAAGCTACAAGGCAAGGTGATGAGGAATACTTTCAGTAATCCTCGTGCCCACCAGATCTAGGCTGGGATAAGCTGAATTTCACTGCACCACCCTGCAAGAAACTCAGGGCACAAAGGGACAATGGACAGCGTGGTTTGTCTCAAAATGACAGCAGTCATGATTATGGTTTACCTCAACAACAGAAGGTGGGAAGGACTCCTGCTTTCCACAGCGTGGATACAACTTTGGTTATCAAAACAGGATATGGTGCCTAATTTCAAAACTATGATGTGACCTTGACACTCAGCAGTCACTTCACCCTGGTGTCATTTTACCACCTTCTTTTTGACATACAGTACTGGGAAGCTGAGGTGCAAAGAAGAGCAAAGCCTCAGCCACCTGAGGGGATGCTGACATCCAGGACCTCAAGTCAGGCTTGCTTTGACATTGTATCTTCCACGAAGGTCACTTTTATTTCTTAACTGTTGCTGCCCTCCCACAGGAAGAGATAAAAGTATGATATGGGAAATCTCAGCTTGGTGGGAAGGTTTCCTACTAATGAGATAGACAAATAAATATAAACTATGTGTCTGTACCCACACCTCCCACATTCCTGCCAAGTTCCAGAGCAAAACAGTGCTCTGTGTCCAGCTCAAGCAAAGAAGCTGTGTGGGTCACCACCCTCAGACAAGATTCTACCTGTTGGATTCAGGGGCACAGCAGATCTTCCTGGCAACTTTGGTTCAGGACACAGGGTCTGAGCTGTGGGGAATGATTCAGACATCCCCTTCATAACAGGGTATCTTATTAACTGCACTGGGCAGCTTGTGGGATCCTCACCTCCCTGATCTGAAACACCAAACTGTTTTTTGTTTTCTTTTTCATAAAAATGGTGTCAAATAGTGGGTTTCAGTTTCCATGCAGGTGACTGGGCACCTCAGGATTACACATTTTGGCACCAAACCAACAGACTTTAACAGGGACGAATTAAGCATTTGCCAGGACAGACATCAAGCAGTTGCAATTCCTCTTTTTTAAATGACTTTATCTTCAATAAGATTCCAGTTGCCTTGAGGCTGGTTGATTTTAGTGGACACTTTCAGCGGCTTTCAGGACAGGACTGCATTAAAAACCCAGCTCATGCATATGCAGTTAGTGGTAAATAAACAAGTATCTCTCTAATTAAAACACATCTAGGAAAGTCTGAACCAATTTAACATCTAAATGACAGGTTATAAAGAGGTAAGGAAAACCCAGAAATATTAGCCTTTTAAAAAATTGCTTGGCATAAAAATTGTAAAATTAATGGAGTTAAGCATCAAGGCATCTTGCATAAAAAACCAAATGAAAAAAAAATCACTGAGAAAAAGTTATGGTAAGAGATAAAAGTCCATGTGTGCTGCAAGTGAAAAGACATGGCAGAAACGTGCTCAGCTTCCCCAAGATGCTATTAACGTCTGAGAAAAAACACTACCGAAATGTAACAAACTAATTAAATTGGGCATACACGGGAACCAATGGGAATAAATTATTATGTAAATGCAAGTTTTCCCTACATAAAGCAAATGCTAGGAGTTGGTGTCGTGGCAAACTAGGAGTGGGGCGAAAGCAGGGGGTGATGCTCACATCAAGGGACCCTGGTGCTGGAGCATCGCACTCAGGTGTGGATGGACCTCACCACAGAAAATGGGGTAAAATCCCACAGAAAGAGAGAGGGTTGGAAAGAAAATTGTACCTGTGACGTCCGACAAAATGAAAAAGATACTGATGCAGGACTGCTAAAGCAACAGTGCCATCTGCTGCGTACTCCCCTGCGAAACCCAGATGATTTTAGCTGTCTCCTGCTCTGCTGCAGCCATGGCAGCAAAGCTGAGAGCCCCCACGCAGCACTGAGCTGAGGAGGGCAAGATGAAATCCAGCCTTCCCTCCAGTCCAGCCTATGTACCCAACTGTGCATACAGGCCTCCTGAAGAAAACATTTCTGGACCATTGTTGCTGGAGACATTGCCCTTTAAATAAATAAATAAATAAATAAATGGTTTTCCTCTTTCAGTGTAGCAGCACCCTGTGCTCAGACACCTTTGAAGGATCAGCCCACTATAAAGCTGTCTGTCAGTGAGACAGGCATTGTGAATGTGTAAGCAACGAAACAGCTGCTGTCCCATCCCCTTCCTATGATGTATTTCTGTCACCTTGTAAAAGGGCTTTCTGTTACTTGTGCAAATCTGGTGTCAGTTTCAATCCATATTTTTATACACAGTCCTTTTCACGGTGTTCGTTACATCTCTGAATGCCTTTATACCTTATAATATCTGAAGCAATTATAACAGAAAATTCTGATCAATATTATGAATTTTTATAATGCCTTCCATCATAGCTCTCAAAACTAATTTCTAAATATTGAACCTGACAGAACTCACAAAATACAGGTGTAGTCACTCCACACACAGTTCTGGTGGATTTAAGTCTATAATCCACATACTCATGTTTATGCATCTAATAATATTTTAGTCTTTACTCAACACTCTTGCTTTTTTTAAGAGTTCCCCAAAAACATATCCAGGACAGAGCTGGAATGGAGTTTTGATGAAATGATTTCCTTACATGTGACCTCCTTCTGGATGTTTAACCTATTTCTTAAGGACATTTTTCAGGATGGATAGTCTAACATCATTAGCCTAGGAGGTGCTGATTTAATAGTCCCCATTAAAAAAATCCCCCATACCAGGACATTCGGCTTCAAAAATGTTTGTGGGCAAAAGGCTGTTCTTGATATACTCCAGCATCTACTAATGTTCCTCATTAGACCACTCCTCAGGCACCTATTCTTTCTGTACATGTGCTACTGGATCCCTGCAATTTGTCTGTGGGGGGTGTTCAGCTTTGGTTTTCTCTTAATTTGCAGACTTTCAAGCTGTCCTCTATGTCCTCTGCTACTGTTCCTAGACTCATTAACGATGCACAGAGGCCAGACTTCTGGAATTAGCCAGTGTGGGATTCTGGGGCAGCAGATGCTCTGTGGTAACTCAGAGATGCTTCGTATTGCAGACTTGATCTTCACAATTAAGGGTCTGAATTTGAATTTCAGAAAGAGATACATTTTGTGATGGAGTTTTTGCTATGATGGGAGACAAATTCCTGGGACTGAAGTCAGCTCCTGCATGGGTTCAAAATATGAGTCCCAGTCTCTACTGGTAATGGATGAACACACGCTCCATCACTAAAGTATCTGAATCTCTGCCTTAGCAAACATAGACTGCATCAAGGATGCATTTCTTCTGACTTGGACTCTTTCTTGGCTTCTTGGAGGTTTATATGATTACTTTAGATTGGAATAGCTGTAAGATCTGGAGGCTTCACATTAATTATTAACCTCGGTATCTGACTCCTATATTTTAAGATCTATCGCTCTGAAAAAGGAGACACTGCTGGCAGTAGCTACCTTGGGAGGGTTGAAATTTATTAGAAATCAAACTAATCTATACTGTCTCCTGCTCAGGAAATTGAATTCTAGGAGTTTGTGAGAGTCAACTCAGAGTTTACTGAGACTCCTAATTCACATGGATGGGGAACATTTGCATTGAGATAAGAAAAATCTGTTGATCTGTTTCTTGTTGCAAATCAAATTTATTCACACTGGAATCCAATCTACCATATTTAAAGTAGTTAGTGACACCTTCAAAAAAGGAGAGCAGAGACTTTGTTCTTTAAAAATAGATGCAACAAGATTATCTATTAATAATAAAATACACTCATTTTGTGCATAATTAGCCAAAAGATAGTTATAATCAAAGAGTAACAACAAGTTCCCATTATTTGGTTATGGGCCTCTGCTGGCTGAAGTCCAACAGTGGCAATTTTTGAGAGAGTTTTTTGTACTCATGAGCTTAATCAAAAACAAGACTCAGCTCTGTATTTGCCTCCATAAAGCCAATTGGCTAAACTCATCAAAGTCATAGGGTCAAAATTAGTTCAATGTGTCTTTGTTAAGTTGTCTATAATGCAAATGGTGGCTATTCACAAAAGAAGTTACAGGGAGTCTGTAGATGGATTTGTTTCTTTGTTACTCCACCGAGCAGCTGGGAAGGTATCTCCATGAAAAAATGTAATATACAACTTCTTGTAAGCCTGAAAGAAACACTACCCTCCTATTGTGTAAACTCTTGGCTGCCCTTTTCCAAGAAGGTGATGGACATCTTTGAGCCAATGCTTATTAACCACAGTTAGAAACATTATTAAAAGCTCACAGATGCAATTTAATCCAGCTAGCACAATAAACCCTAAATAAATAAACTTATGGTTATTCCATCTGAAGTCAGAAATTACAGCATTTGCTCTGCCTAACACCTGCTGGGGGAAAGCAGAACTGACCATCAGTGAGGGATGGCTGCGGGAGCTGTGTCTGGGCAGTGGGGAATGGCTGTAAGCCCTGCAAGACACGGGTGAGCAGGCCCAGTCTCAGGTGCCTTTGTCACAGCAAATGCCTGCAGGGATGCAGTTTGCCCAGAAGAGCTTTGTGCTGCCAGCAGCCCTCTGTGCGGGATGAGGACATCTGACACTGGTGCTAAGTGAACAATGCCCCTGGAAGCAGCTGGATCCCAGTGCCACAGGCATGGTCTGGGGTAAAAGCACATGGGGATGGGGGGACCTCAGACAAAGTTTGGGGGTGTGTATCGAGCTGTTAGCAGTATCTCCATGCTCTGGCTAAACCTGTGTAAGTGCTGCTCCAGCTGCTGATGTGTTCTGTCAGCAATGAGTTAAATTCTTAGCGCAGACAAGGCTGAAGAGGTGAACATTTCTTGATTTCCAGCTTTGCAAACACCTTTGACCAACATCTCAATGTGTGACTGCCTGAGAGCATATTAATGAGCAGCTGCTTCCCAACAGGAACTGTAATATCAGCATTTCTTCTCCCTGGGCTGCTTCCTGCTGCTGTCGTGAGGGGTAACGCGGAGGCGCATGAGCAGCTCAAAGGTGACTGCAGCAATGTACCTAAAACACCTAAAACAGCCAGGAGGGCTTGGGATATGGAAGCAGACATCCTAAGCTTGGAATGACAGCTCTCTCTCACCTGAAGATGGGGTTATGAACAGAGCATTTACTTTTGTACCATCAAATAGAAATGGTAACTTAATGGACCAGCACTTCCGCTGCTGCTCTGCAAGTACAAAAGTACATAAACTGAAAGGCCAGAGGAATTATTCTTTTGCAGTTATCCTTAATTCCTCTGTAGATACAGAAGTATAATGGGAAGCCAGAAATGGACCTCCACAATGCCCTATTTAACCTATGGGAATCTTTCACTAGAAGAAGGGGTGGGCACACTGTGTCAGAAATTATATACAGTGATAATAATATATTAGACAGGAGATAATGAGCCTTTCAGGGATTCCTAAATGTATTACTTGTTAATTTAGGAGGTACCCTGAGTGCAACTTATGAGGTGGTACTAATTTAGAAGGTATCATGAGTAACTCTGCTTGCTGGAGGGCTGAAATGTAAATCCCATCGTGCAACAAGGAAAATGAAAATGCTCCTTCCATTAAGTCTGTGATCTGTCCTGCACTTGCCACAGGGAATAGCATAATTTAGAAAGCTGCCTTCTAGGATGTTGAACAATCATGCCTCATCAGTGAGATCTCTAGATTAAAAATGTGAACATTTTTACATTACTAGAGGGATTATTATATTTTGTTTAATATTTCATATATTTGACATCAAACGACCATGTAAAGAGTATAATGTATTAAAATGTCCTTCTAGTCATATTATTTGCCTGCTTTTACGCAACAGGACTCTAACTACATTTGTTCGGTGATACTGTACAGTGGATTGATTTCTATTTTGTAGTGTCAGGCTGAGAAGGGAGTTTAAAACTGATTGTCATAGTCATTTCTGATCTGTCCCCGAGTTTCTATGGATCCTGAGACAGGAGGTTCTCCTCGGAGGCAGAAGGGTTTTTGTGTCCTTCCTTTAAATGTAACACTGATGCAGCACCACCATCCACGGAGCTGGGTGCACCTTCGGGCCCCCAGCAATAAGCAACAACACTATTTGCTGCCCTGATTGATTCCTTCCAGAACTGGTGAATACATTTTCCTATTATGCTGTTACCGTAACACATTGTGCACCCTGGGCCGATTCATCTTCACTGCTGCTTGCCTACAGCCCCCACTGTACTCAGCACTGGGGTGAAGGTGGGAGGAGCTGCTCCCTTGGTCCTGCTTTGCTGGCGTGAATACCTTATGCGAGCAGACCCCTACCCCCCAAAAAATAAGCTGACAGTCATGGCAGGGCAGTTCTGAGCTTCGCAGCACACTTGCACAGCAGCTAGGTCAGTCCAAACCATGGAAGCAAATTTGTGCTTCCTTACTGGATCCTGTTGTCTTTCGTTTCTTTATTCTACCTTTTTTCTTCCTGTCCTGAAGTTTAGACGAGTGCCTCTCTGTGAACAGCGTAATTGTTACTGCTCTCTGTAATTGCAGCTATGCCTCGTTGCTCCAGCTTCAGCCTGCAGCTTCTCTTTTATAGGACTGACACCAAAGAGCAGTACATTCCACACAGGTGAAAGGGAGTGAGGCAGACATGTTTTTACAGCAGAGAGAGAGATCTGGACATAAATCTCACTGTTTACAGAACACAGTTAAATCTGGGGCTAGACAACAAAACCTGTTCTTCTTTTATGTGTTTCTAAATCATTCTGTAGCAATATGAGAACAGGGGTCCAAAATCCCTCACTTCCAGAGTAACAGAGACAGCGAATTTCTGGAGGGGGGAGGGCTCCGTGGGAAACAGGAGAAGATCTCTGAAGAATGTCAGGAGAGGACAGGACTTCTTGTTACTTCGTGATGGTGCATGGACTCTTTCCCAAGCCTTTAACATTGCAATTGCCCTTCAGGAGCTGGTTAGGATAAATGTCCATCTAGAATCTTATTGGAAACTGAGGATTTAGAAGGTACAGGTACACATAAAAATGCCACTAAGTACAAAATATATTCTGCTCTTCAGTCTAGTTGCTGCTCCCCGAGGTTTGTTCTCCATTTTTCGCTTCTTCGAGCTNTTTTTTTTTTTTTTTTTTTGTGGGTGGTTTGTTTGGGGTTTTTTTGATTGGTTTTTTTGTTTGTTTTGTTGTTTTTTTTGTTATCCCTCTGTGTAGTTAATAAAGAGAGGCCTCTACTAATGATTAACTTGATTTGGATGCCAAATCCAGAAAAAGAGGGTTGAACTGGCATCAGTCAAGCAGTCAACTTTAATTAAAAATGTTGAAACTCGTTAATAAGAAACAAAGAGAGAAAACAAAAAGAAAAAAGGAAGGAGAATGGGGAGCAATAGGAAAGAGAGAGCACAATCAAAAAAGAATGAAGGACAAATTAAAGGAAAAGGCACCAGAATTAATGGGAAAATGCAGGTAGCTGGTACAGAGGAAACTGTACATCAGTTCTCCTGGCTTCTTACTACAATGATGAATGTCTGGCAACATCCTCTAACGTGGTAATCCTTTCCCCTTTGCCCCCCTTATATCTATTAATTATCTGATATTTTAAAATATTCTGTTGCTTGTATCAAATGTGGCAAGGCAACTGTGGGGCTTTTCTGCTCTGCATTTGTGGTTGAATATGCACACAAGCCTAAATCCTCCTCAGAATAGCCAGCTGCTGGTTTGGGGAGTACAAGAGAGGAGGGGTGGTTGGGACAGTTTGGTGGTCATCACCCTGGCAACACTGGCAAGAGAAAAGCAATGCTTGTCTTTATCCAAATCTAGACTATGCTAAATTGATGTAAATGTGAAAATGACTTACTGAGAAAAGTTATTAGCTTCATGGAGAAGCCTTGAAATGTCACTGCTTTGCAACGTATTAGCCTTGCTAAAGAACATTAAATAGCCTCTCTAATGGATACCTGAGACACCAGGAAGAATTCTGAGTCTCTAGAGAATTTCCACATCCTCCCCTAAGGTTAGTCCCTATGAGGATTTGGACACGCTGGATGAATTTTCTCACCCATGCACAGTAATATCTGCATGCCAGCTCAAGATTAAACAACTGCTGTAAATTCATAACTTTGAGCCAAATGATAAATAAATTAAATCAATCCCTGACATGGGCTTTGTGAAACTGAAAATTTACCAGTTCTAACTAAGAGCATTCATTTGCTTTCTGTTTTCCAGTCTCAGGGGCATCATCAGACAAGAGCAATCTCTGGTCCTCCAAGTAGGACTAGAAAATGTAGTACCTGAAGTGTGTGAGATACTGGCTTTATGTTTTGACAGAGTACAATAAGAGGCTATGTAGACTCATAGTAAAGACTGTTATATTTGCTTATCCAAATAAACTATGGATATTGAAGGGCAGGGTTAAAAGACATACATCAGCTTTTTACAAACAACCACCCACTAAATTTCTTCTGAAATTAAATAAAGTATTGAATCAACTGTCTCTAGGAGCAGCCCAGACAACTGCGTGTGAAAATTCCATTGGAGCCTCCTGCACACATCTGGGCCAAAATGGACTCCAGAAGCATTCAGTGTGGTGTCAGATATATACATTTTTCTTAGACAAGCAGGCTGCGTAGAATTTGACTTTTTTTTTTCTTCTATGGGATAAAGAATGCATTTCAAATTGTTTACTGTGAGAGCTACCAATTTTTAGTGACAGAAAATTAATGTGTCTTCTTGTATGATTATTGATCAATTAAAAAAAAGATCTAATTTGAATTCTTTCATATTTTAAATCCCCACAAAGATTGATTAAAATGCCACAGAACTTTGTGGTATCTAACAGTAAAACACACACAGAAAAACTGATGTGTAATTCAAAAGCAACATAATTTACCATCATATGTTTTAAGTCCTGTTTTGATGCTAAATTACCAGCATTGTATTTGCTGCAGAATACATTACTTTTCAGTTGGCTCGTGCATATTCTTTATATACTACATTGCAAAGCATGCTAACAACCTCCCAAATACCTCCAAACATACACACACACACAAAGGCACATACACACCTGCTCAGAGAGATTTCATTTAATGAATTGGACTCTAAGTATCTTTGTGGCTTCATTTGTAGGTAGAGAGAATACACAAATGCCATTGTTCATGGTGTTATTCTCAAACTGGAAAGAGAACATAAGTGCGCTGAAAGATATAGAGGACCCTTGTGCATGGCAATAGCTGCGGAATGCATTATCTTATCCAAGTCACACTTGATTGAATGAATTTCCCAAAAGTGAAGGTTTCATTCTTCTGTATGCTTCAGCTCTCCTATCAGTGCCATTCACAGGGCACTAGATTACTTTGTACCAGAGAGACTTCTCCGTTCACACACACAAACAATTTAGGAACCACTAATAGCCTCTGTGGTTTCCTGTAGCCAAAGTATGTATACATGCATGGGCCAGTACAGAAACCCATACAGAAAGCCACATACAGAGACTTCCATTACTTAAAAAAGAGCAAAAAAGGACAAAGAACAATCAAGGAAAGTATAATGATAATAACCACACTTTCTAGGTGGAAGCAATTTTCTACTGTAACAGTTTTGCTGTTACTCGCTCCGTAGTTTCTTTTAGCTGATTTTGGAATGCCATTTCTAAAAAATACAGGGGCTTCTTTTACATGTGTCCTGCTTGCACCTGTGTTGAGGTGGAGCATTTTAATAGCTAGGGAGAAAGGATTTTCTGACATCAAAAGCATTTGTCACAAGGCATTGTAGATGTGTTGTTGTTTCTCCGACACTCCTCAGTAAATCTGAATGTTGTCCTATACTTGATAGATGGTGCTTTGTGCCCTCTGCACAAGTGCTGCAGAGGCAAGGAAGGCCAAGCAAAGGAAGGCATCGGTACCCTACAGCTTCACTGACCTTACTTCACATGCTTAAATTAGTCTGCAGATGACCTGGAGCTCTCTGTACTCATCCCTCTCTATCAACCATGGAAACAGAGTCTGGAGGCTAACCACTGCCTGGTACCTGGAAGGCAAGAGCATAAAGCTGGTGCTGTGAGCATGACACCAGTTTTGGGTAGGTTATCCATCCTGTGACCAGTGGTGGTGGAGCCTGTCAGGCTCCCCAGTCCTGCACTCCTTGCCTGGAGGGTGAGAGATAAGACCCTCCGTACATTCTGACACCCACCCACACCCAGCAGCGCTGCCTTTGCAGGTGGAGGAAAGCAATTCATTGCTTCTGAGAACATGCCAGTGATGCAAAGGCTGGAGATCAGGAAGAAAATGAAGCAATACATATTTCCCTCAGAGAGCTGTATCAAAAGAGTAATTTTTGGTTTTCAATGTCTGGGAAGTGGAAAATAAAAGCAGGCTATCCATCAATTAAATTATGGTATCTGAAACTCCTCTGAGCCCTAGGAAAACATAAAGCTCTGCCCTTTGGTCTTCACTCTGCCTGGGTAAGCTCACTTTATGAGGCAGCATAATTTGCAGTGACCTTTTCTGAAGCTGTTGATACACTTCCTGCTTTGCTGGAAACCACCTTTTTAGCCATGCATGATGTGACTCCACATACATTGGAGTATAAATTTCAGGCTTTGTCATTAAACCCTGCACAGTAATCCCGTGCTGTGTATGGCTGTACTGGTGCAGGATGCTATTGGTACTGCTGGGCCGTGCTGAGGGGTGGTTTTTGAAGGTTGATTTGCCCTTATGGCACCACAGATAAATGCATGGAATCTGAGGGAGGGGCATCTTTTATAGTTATTGTTCTGCCTCTTACTTGTACAGATGAATGATCATGCAATTTTATAAAAAGATTTTCAGACTTATTCCATATGTGAATATTAAAGTCTACCACTGTACCAATAGATCTAAAACCTTATTCTCATTTAAACATTTACTGAGTTCTTAAATCTTGGTTTTGTCACATATAAAATGGGAAAAGTGTATATTCTCATATAAATACAGGCTCTTCTAAAGTCAGAAGTTTTCCTTCATCTGTAACTATTTCAGGATTTCAGCTCCCACATATGAGAATGGCAGAAGAATATGTGACATAAAAACATACATGTTTTCTTAATATTTTAGGAATTATTATATATTGTTATTTTTCTATAACTATTTACATGCATGCTAATCATAACTGTGCCAGGCAGTCTGAAACTCTCCTTGAATCCCTCAAGAACTGCTGTCTGAAGGCTGTGCAGTAAATTTACCCTTGAAATTTTGCGAAATCATGATGACCAGAGGATTAGTTTATTTTCCTTCCTTCCTTCCTTCCCTCCTTCCCTCCTTCCTTCCTTCCTTCTGCACCATTCCTTCCTTCCTTACCATTCCTTCCTTCCTTCCTTACCATTCCTTCCTTCCTTCCTTCCGCACCATTCCTTCCTTCCTTCCTTCCGCACCATTCCTTCCTTCCTTCCTTTTCTCTCTCATGTGGTGAAGACCTTTGAGGCTTCTTTTTTTTATTGATTAAGGAAATAAGCTGAAATATCAATGATTTTTCTACTTGCAGAACTGATATGCTGCAGTTATGTTTTTTCAAGAAATGTGCTCACCTAGTAAAGTAATAACAAGTCCAAATCTCTCCAGAATTAATGCAATTTTTTTTAGATTCATCCTTCTTCACTGATTTCAAATTATTAACTGAAAGATCTGGTTCCCTAAAGCTACCTGAATCATAAGAAGAAATTAATTCATTTATATTGTAAAATTTTTAAACTTCAGAATGCATATTCGTATAGTAAAATGGCTAGAAAGTGTCCTTTATGTTGACAAAAAAAAGAGGAATTTTGATGAAAATGAAATAAGTATGGAGAAAATATTGGTAAGTTGGCAAAAAAAATTTTTGACTTATTTTTCAACCTGATTAATAATCATGAACTTCTAAATCTGAATTTCAAGATATTTCAACTGGACTCTAAAAAACTCTGGTTTGAAACGCCAATTCAGTCCACATCTTGGAAATCTTCCACATATTGGAAATTGGTCTTTGTAGGTTCTTGCTGCTTTGCTCCTTTAATGGGCTGGTGTTCTTGGCCACTTGTCATGCCCACGGCTGCACGGTACAATACATTTCAGTGTTAACTTCCAGTCAGGTATTATAGCAATACTTTAGATGAAAATGTTTCTCTTTCAGTCAGAGGTTGAATCACAAACTTTGGTTAGGCCAAAAGCCTGACACTTTCCAGTTTTCAAAGGCTTTTCTTGTTGACTAGACTTTAAACTTTTCACAGAATGCAGCTTTCCTTTCAATTTAAAATAAAAATAGATGTAACCTTTTCACCAGATCTGACCAAATATACCACCACTGTGGCTGATGACAGCTGAGTAGCAAATTCTATTGTATATTACATTTATCCCAACCAACTTGACCCCTGACTATGTCCTTTCTACTTTGTCCTCTTTTTTTTCACTTTTCTTTTGTCCACATCAAGAGTTTTTCTAAGCACCTTGAGAGCTTCTCTGAGTGACAGCTGCAGGAAAGCCAGAAAAGTGTCCTTCCCATGAGTGGATCCCACATTTTTCATTCCTTTGAAGAACACTACCACCACCAAAAATAATAAATGCAACAGAAATTATGCTACTATGAGGCTTAGGATGAGAAAACTTCAGTGCTTACTAGAAACAGGAGTAATACTCTGCAAAGAGTTCTCAGAAAGATTATAAAATTAAACTTGTATCATTTGATATACACAGAAGTGGTACTGTTGTCATATATTATGAGATATGACTACAGGCCCTGCGGCCTTTCAGTTCCCTTTTTCCCTGTCATCTGCACAGCTAATATCAGATGACAACGCTGAGATCCACCAATTCTTTTCTAATGCCCTGCTCAAAACTAGAGCCAGCATGTGACATTACGCATTCTATCTCTCTCCTGTGCCCTTGCTTACTTCTTCAGTCTTGCTTCCTCTCAGATGCAAATACATATGTCATTATTTGCCTCTCATGCATGTTTCTATACAATAACAGTGGTATACCGTCTTGTCTTTTTATGGGAAGAATGCAGAACAGTACCTTCAGTCAAGTGAGATAATTTTCTGTATCTCTGAGGAAGGTATTTATAAGGGTCTTGGCTGAGGAGTGAAAAAAAGACTAAAGCAGATCAGTAGAAATTATTTTCTTAATGGTAAAATCTGAATTATACATTAAAGTACCATTTATTCAATCAATTTTATTATTCTGTTTAAAAAGGAAGTCACTTTTATGAGTTTCATATGCTTACAAAGGTTTATTAGCTTGAGTAAAAGGTCATTATTATTCAATTGAATAATTTAATTTTAAATTATTGGTATTGCACTTCATATTATAACTGCTTTTGCAGATGCATTTGATTATGTCAAATTTGCCTTTTAATCCTCTGTCTGGAGATCATTTTCTTGAATCGTTCACTGTTTCTCACCCTCGTAGTGGTATCCTAATGAACACACACAGTCCAGCCTCACATCTTCCATGTAAATTACTGCGCATACCTCTTCTAGTCAGATCATATCAGAGGCTATCTGGTGTCATATAATCCTGGATACTGACATGTGGAAAATCTTTTCAGGTTATTAATGCCATAGGCATCTAATTTTCCTGCAAAGCAATATTGCAGTGTTTACATGAATGCCAGACTTAGGGATATGAAATGGACATTTAGGAAAGTTAATAATCTGTGCCTAATCCCCTCCAAGAATTATCTCTTGGTATTTCTAAAAATAATTGTAGCTTTATTCCTTGTCGTTAATGGAGTCACATATTAATTTATTAGACACATTGTTCATTAAAAACTTGGAAGTTTGCATGGGTGAAATAAATACATACAGGGCTACACATAAAATATATTTTCATTTTAAACATATAGTAAGTAAAAAAATTCACAAAATATTTGTGCTTTGCTGTTTGTTTTCTTGCTTTGTTTGCTTGAGCAAATATGCCCTTCTAAAAGGTTTCATGTTTGAAAGAAACATAAGATTCGTCTTTCACACTTGGAGACTATGATTTCTGGGCCTAACACTGAAATTCTAATTAAGATAACAAATCATACACAACACAATTCAATACAAAAAAAAAAAAAATCAGGGCAGGCAGACCCAGAGTGGAATATTCTGTGAGCACTGATTCCTCATCGCTAGCATTCAATACCACACCAATAACGCCAGCGTGGCCAAAGGTGCTGTGTTTACTCACATGTACCTACGAATTACATAATTGTCTGCTGTTATCAGGCTGTTCCTACCTCTGCTGAGGAGTTTTTCCCTCAGCCAGGGATGGTGCATTAACTTCACTAGAAGCAGGATCAGTCTTTCACAGCCTTCCATAATTTTGAACAAATTATGTTTTAGAAAGTAATAATTGATTCCTGATATATGACATAGGAAGCACTTTCAAAATGGCTTTGAATACTCATAATTAGCTCAAGAATTACAGTCCCATTCCTCTCTTACACTGCCATTACAAGCATTTATCTTAGATTATTTCAACAGAGCTGCTTCTGTTTTACACCGGTGTGAGGGAACAAAAAACCCCAAGTTGCATAAATTGTTAACAGCTCTTTCATACTGCCTCTTTATTACCAGATAAAACTTTGATGAAGGACATTCACAGAAGATCAATATGAGAAACCACATAAGACCTGACTTTTATGCTACTGGCTGATTCTGAAAATCCCAGAAATAACTATTTGTTTTCAAAGCTCTTACTTAAGGTGATGACGGGGTTGATGCTGCTTTTCCTGAAAGAAATATTTCACCTTTAGGAGATGTACTGCCTCACGGAGTTACTCCATAGCTCCGATTGCAGGGACATGGGAACGTCTAGCAACGAGCAGCTCCATCTTTCGTGGGAGGGAAGAACCCACAGTCCTTTCTCTGCTTTGTGCAGATGCTGCTCTCAGCTGATGTGAAGCACTGCTGTCAGCATCCTAGGAGGCTCCATGGGTAGGGCTGCTTGTCTTACCAGGGCAACTAGGAGCTCTGGGGAAGTTTGGGATCAGCTTCCAAAGCACTGGGAAATTGCCTCATCAATGGCAATCTCTACCTGTAATTTATACAGGCCAGAGCACAGCTGTGGGGTAAACAACAAATGCTATTGAGCTGGCTGGTAATATATTGTCTGTGAGCTAATATAGCTCAGGATATATTCACTGCCAAAAGCAAACATTTTCCTTGAGATTCACTTAGATGGCAGTGTTTATGCAGTGGTTTACCTGTGTATGAAGAAGTGAGCAGAAGTAGAAATGCAATTGCAATCACAGAGAGAAAGTCTAATTTATATTAATATTTCTCCAAACTAATAGTTGTCAAATACACTTTTCTGCATGTCTAGCAGTCCACTTTAATTTGTTTCTGTCAAATGAAGAGCAAATATTTTATCACAAGTTTATTGTTGGGTTTTTTTTTCTAAAGAAACCCCAAGTATGACAACAGTGAAGGTTACAGAGGTGGCTATTTTTAGAAAGTTTGCTCTTCCCACGCTTAATCAAGACCATCATACTTTACTTGCTTTCCTCCAACTGTTACTAAAGCCATCCACAGCCTTCGAAATCCAATCATTATGAAGTGGAAATGCCTGCGCAGGAAAGCTCTCAGACGCGATCGAGGCTTGATGACAGGCTTAATCCCAAGCTCATCCCAAGCTCAGTTGTGCTCCTTTTTGTCCCTGAGGTAGTTGAAGAGGACATCCAGCCCCCCCTCGACGACCTCTGGCAGGGGCCGGGCCAAGGGGTTGTGGGCGATGTGGAGGCCTTTGTCCATGGGGTTCCAGGCGATGCGGCGCAGCCGGCGCAGCAGGTACAGATCATCCGGGAGCGTCTGGATGGCGTTGTAATCCGCGTTCAGCAGCTCCAGCGTGCTGATGTAGCACAGAGAGCGCGGCAGACTGCGGATATTGTTGTTCTCCACGATGAAGATTTGGAGATTGACCAGATACTGGATGCTCTCTGCGATGTTTTCCAGCTTGTTGGACCCTAGGTGCAAGAAGTCTAAGCTTCTCAGGGCGAAAATGCAGAGGGGAATTTGCACGAAGCGGTTGTTACTGAGGTTCAGTTTCCTCAAACTTGTCAGGTCGGTGAAGCTCAAAGGCAATTGTGAGATGCAGTTGTGTGAGAGGCTCAGAACCTCCAGCTTCCTGCACAAGCTGAGCTCTGCTGGCACTTCTTTCAGGCAATTCATATTGACGAACAAGACCTTCAGGTTTCTCAGCAGCCCGATCTCCTTAGGCAGACACTTCAGGCAGTTGCTGCCCAAGTTCAGCACTACCAGCCTGTCCAGCTTGCCCAGCGCAGGGGGAATCAGCACCAGCTGGTTGCGTGAAAGGTTCAGCTTCTGCACCTCGTGCAGTCCCCACAAGAAGTCAGGCGTGCTGGTCATCCCTTTCATGATGAGGCTCAAGCTGACATAACGCAATCCCCGTTTCAGTAGAGACTTGGGCTCTCTCCCTGCGAGAAGGGCGTCTTCCCATGCAGGCAGCTTTGGGCCTTTCCTAAGGAAAACCATGCTTCTTTGCCCCTCCTTCTTTGAGTGCTCCGTTCCCATAACACTCTGGCTCCTGTCTGAGAGACCTGAGGTTTTATTCCCTTGCAATATGCAAATGCCAACAGGGGATGACAGCCTGCAGGAGGTGGGAAAGTCAAAGCAAGGAGACAAGGAGGAGCCTGTGAAGTGCATCTCAGTCCACTGGAGCAGTTTCCATAGCGGCTGAGGGAAAGTTTCACTTTTGGGGGCTTATGTTGATCTTGGTGCACAGTCTGTAATGAAACACTTGCTCCTGACTTGTGAGCAAACCTGTTCAATTCAAACTGAATGCCACAGGACAGCTGTCACTGTCATTTGGCCTGGGCTTTATTGGACAGATATGTATCTTCACTGCAAAAAGGTCACAAGGATGCTGTATATAACTTCACCATGTCAGCTTTCTTGGCTATCTGGTACATACCACGGCTGCAGGACAATTAGCAAGAGTGACTTCAAAAAAAACAAACAAGCATGCTAAAGAAGAAAACAAGCAAACAAGCCATATTTCAATTCAAATTTAAAGGACGTTTTCATAATCACTTTTATTTTGGTTCCTGATTTCTCTGAAGTAGTTACCAGTCTACTAGAAAATTTTGCTGCAAAAACACTGATAAAGAGTTTTTATGTCAGTCCTCGTTTTCTGCTTAGTTTAAAAAAGAATAATGTTCACAAAAAGTTTTAGCTTTCATATCTCCTTTGTGGTGAGGATCGGCCTCTTTCTTTTCAGAAAGTGTACCAACTTCACTGCAGCAGTGACATTTTGCAGTAGTATCTGTGCCCACTTGGATGATTTCCTGCTACCCACGGCACCAAGTGTGAGCAGTCATACCACACAGTTCTAACCAAATGACTCGGTCATAAATGTCCTGTGCTACCTTCACATCTAGCAACCAGATTTTTGGGGTCTGATTCTTTTGTGCTCTAGAAAATTGAGCCTCTTGATGTCCCTTTCCCTGTGAACTTTCATGTCTTCCTGGGCTATTCTGGGGCACAGGGGGACTAGCAGTCAAATAGCTTGAACTATGAGTGACATTTAGATCCAATATAGAGGGGCTGATGGAAGAGGAGAGAAGCAATGAGGTATAATAATACCCATCAACAGCTGAAGTGAGCTCTGCTGGTGAAAGGAAATTGTATTGCTACAGGAATATGTATGCACTGAGTTTTGACTCAAGGGGAGCATAAAAAGGACCTGCAAAAACTTCAGGTATCATTCAAACTAGGTGAAAATTGCAACAAATAGTACAAGACTTTCAGGGCTTTTCCTTTCCATTGAATCCACAGTGATGAAGATGTGTTGCTGCCGTCTGAGAGACTTGGTGGTGAGTGTACCCTTCCTTACCGTGTCATTTCGGAGATCCGCACCTTAAAACATGGCATTAGCTCAGATGCTAAAGGACTATGAAGAAAACTGCAGCTGCAAGTCAAAGCACTCCAGCAACCTCTTTGGAGTCAGTCCCTACAGTCCTTTCTTACTCCCAAGCACCACTCAGTCTCCTTTGAGCTTTGGGTCCCTCCTAGAGCTGCCTCTGCTTGGGAAGAGAGGGGAGAGAGGGGGCACGCAATTAAAACATGTTCTTTAACAGGGCTGCCATGGCATAAAACCAACTGGTGCTGAGGGTGAAATTCTGCATTCCCTGGAGTGCCTGGGTGAGCCTGAAAAAGGCTGAGGCCACTTGTATCTGGTTAGAGTGAGCTGGCAGCCTGTGAGTCACAGATCCCTCCCTCACAAGCACTTTTTGCCAGTATTTGTCAGTTTGCAAACAAGTGGTATACTAATTGCCATTGCAGCCTTAAGCTCTGACTCAGTGTTCTTGTTAGCCATCATCCCTACACACTGTCCAGAGTGGCAGAGATAACCCTGATGCTGCAGGCAGAGGAGGTGCTCGGGGGAAGAGGAAACCCAGAGGTCTGGGCAAGCCTGGGCCTTGCATGATAGGGCCCTAAAATGTGGCCCTTCAATCCAAATGGGTGGAGAAGCAAAAGCTTGAGCCTCTCAGGAGCTCTGCCTTTGGGTTGTCTGCCTAGCTGCTGTTAAAAATGCACTTATTATTCGAGAGCATTCATGGATCTGAACACGGCATTTCAATTCTGCAGTGGCGAATGCAAAGGGAAGAAAAAGGCTTTTTAGAGAGCATTTGTAAAATTAGGCATTTCCCTTCTTTTAGTCTCGCTGCTGAAATGAGGAATCTGCTGCAGAGGATCTGCCAGAATCTGCCAGAGACCAGCTTTGCTCCCTGTGGCTGGGCTCCCACCTGCAACCATGGCCCCGCCGTCACTTCAGAGCTCTTTCTTCCGCAGGTCACTTTTAGAAACAAATGAAAACAAAACACAAAGGAAGCACAGTCTCCCTGTAGCCACTGCCTGCCCCCATGGCTGGCCAGATATTTTTGGATGAGAACATTGTCCCCATCTCCAAAACACACTGGAGTTCACTGCCTGGGGACTTGGCAGTGCCTGCTGTGGCTTCTCACCACAGAAATCCTCGTTTCCTAACAGTGTGACTCAGCCAAAGTGCTCTGTACCCTTCCCTGGCTTTGCATCACTCTGTCCACTTGAAACTAAGCCTTTCATACAGCCCAGCACAGTCTGGGCCAGGTTGTTGCTGGAAAGCTTCACCGGGGGATCTCTATCAAGAAAAATGCTTGCTCTGCTTCAGCCTCACAGCATCTCCGTTATTGCACTGCTGTGTTTCCACTGCCTTCCAGACATCAAGCAGCAGCAAAGGGGATTTAAAAAAGAAATTCCACATCTGCAGCTCTCATTGTCCAGTTCCCTTCCTCCCTTCCTGCCTCTGTGAGTATCATAACTGCTGTGCAAAATTTAATAAAAACCAAAAAACCCAACAAACTAAAACAAAAAAACCATTTCCTATTCTTTGTTCTCCAACAGAAAAACAGGCTATTGAGCATGCTTGCAGTTGTGGAGATGGGAAACTCTGAGGTAACCAAATTAAATTTTTCTTGAAATCAAGATAATAAAACCACAGTGGCCTCATCTGGACATCTCAGGAACTAAAATTCTGTGCAAAAATAGTCCCTTGTCTCTTGCTGTCCTGGGCTGGTTTTGTTCAAACACTGGCAGAAAACAGAAATTAGTTTCATGCATGCAGGTTTGGAAGCCCAAATTGGTGGGCTTTATATGACACAGTGGACTTGATAATCACTTTGTAGATTAAGCAAAAATGTTAGTGTGCAAGGGAAAAAAATAACTCAAAGCTTGTTGAAGAACTTTGTAGTCTAACTCATATAATAAAAGCAACTGCACTGCTAGCAATGATAAAAAACTGGTAAGCTGACAAAAATGACAAGCTATATTTTCTGACATTCTTTGACAATGCAAATTATTAGATTTTTTTTCTTAAGGAATCAGGATTGTCAACCCTAAAAAAACTGAAGATGAGTTCACAAAAGACCTGGAATTTTACAGTCTATTATCTATGAGATCTTTTATTTTCCTTCAGGTTTTGAGTCTGTAGATCACATTTGGGAAACATTTTCTAGCTTTTCTCTGCATCCAGGCAGGACTTGCAATAAAACCAATTACATTGGTTTTAAGTAAAAGTTGAGATCATCATATGATTACTTTTCCATAGGATTTGAGCTTTTAATGAAATATCTGATAGCATCAGGCTTTTAATGAAACCATAGCTATTCTGACACACTGAGTTTAAATTTTGTTTTGCTGCAAAACCAATCCTGTCATTGTCTTTTAAATTGCTGAGCTTACAATAGATACCTATAGTTTCATTAGCATATATCTATAGGTTCATAATTGATTTTGAAACAAGTTTTATGTTCTCTATTTGGAGTCAAAACCTTATCTAGTTCCCCTGTCTCAGTATTTTTACAAATGTATTAATATAAGAAGAAATCCTTTAAATCTTTAAGCATAACCATTTCTAAAATCCTGGGAAATTCAACCCACAATCTTTTGAAATTTTCATTTCATTAATTATCTAGGTCTTATAATAAACACCTGTTTAAATGAGGATACACAAGCTACCTAACCATTCCTGTGACAGGGAGGATGTTTTGGCTAAAAAGGGTTAATTTCTTTCAAGTTCAGCAGAAAACAGCGGTCATGCTGGAGAAATATTCATTACAAATAGAGCTGCAGTCTTCTCTTTTGCTATTTCTTTCCTCTGAAGTAAATAAAGGGTTTTAAAAGCATCAGTGCCATTCAGACTGTCAGAGAAATCCTCTGGTCTTAGTGCTAAGGAAACAAATTTTGTAGCTTTTTAACTACTTTGTAGTGGTTTGTTGATCTTGCAGCTATTCTGAAATACTAAGTCAAATTTTAATGGTAATTTGAGATTTATGAGATGTGACACAAGACAAAAACAATTCTTAAGGCAATTTCAGATTTCCTGCTAACTTGTTTTTAATTACGGTGCTGTTAACAGCTTTTAATGACTGTCTGTCCCTGGAGCTTTCTTGGAATGTTTTATTAAGGTCCCATGTGGAGCTGCTGGTTTGCCTGACCCATGAAGAATTGGAGCTGGAGGTGAATGACTGCCTGTGAAGGGTCTCATTTTTCTGCAGACCTCTTGACAGAAGACAAGGTTGAACTAACCATAGTATGAAATAAAAAGAGAGGGATTTGAGGCTGTGTGTGGCCTAGCAATGGCAGGCTCTTCCTCCTGGTAGTCAGGGACAGCAGAAAGTCTTATATGACATGGAATTACAGGAAGTTTTATTTTATTTTTGCAAACTTGCTGTAGTATTTTTACATTCCAACAAATACATAAATGGCTGGTTTGCCACCTCCTACTTCTGCCACAATTTCCCTGTGTGTACACGAGCCAAATAGCTGCTCTGTCTATTGAGCAGAGGCAACCCCTGGTCCTGCACTGTGTGGGATCACATCCATGCAGGATCACATCCATGTAGGATCACATCCATCCAGGAACATCATCCATATTCTCTGGGGCACTGTTTCATCTGGTGCCCATAACAGTTCCCCCTGACACCACCAAAACTTGTTTCCTGTAGGTGCTTGCCCTCCCTTCCACAGGAAAAGGGTGTGTAGCACATTGATATGCTCTAGGGAACCCCACCATCCTGCAGGAGTACACAGAGGGCTCTGTCCTGCTTTATTTAGCCATCTGCATGCAGCCTCCATGACTCAGCCTTCCCCTCCTCTTATGGCTGGTGTGGTGACAGATTTGACACCAGTTACAAATGGATTTGAAGTCATCACATGGAGGATACCATTACAATATAGAAAGCATATGCTGCTCTATTTTTCATCACTACATTTATGAGCAGTCACATCTACATTCATAAATTTCTGTAAAATAGCCTGTACCTGTCTGGTAGCAATATGGATGTTTGCTAAATGCTACTCAAAGTCTGTGGCTTTCTGAATAAATTTTTTTAAAAAGTTGGAACAGATTGTCCCAATTGGACGAAGTACTTTTACTATAACTGCTGCCACACGACCTCTGCCACAGGTACTCTTTTTCACGGAGCACTTGAAGGTCATTTTCTTACATTTTGAATGCGTAATAAGAAAAGAGCAATTCTTGGAAAGTAGAAGGGAGAGCCTGATAATTCCTTGCCTAAATCGAATCGGATATAGTAAAAGATGTTTCTTGGCCTGCCTCACAGAAGCAGATAGATCGTTTAAGTGTCCATCGTATGCCTACATGATTGGCCTTCAGGCAGAGCACATCAATTCTTTCCTGCCTGCCTCCCCCTCTCTCTCCTTCTCTTTCTCTCTCTCTCTCCCCCCAAATCCTTCCAGACTTAGTTCAGTGCCTGGAGCATGTTCAGTCCAGCTGCCTGTGTTGTACAACGCCCAGCTTTCTGAAGCATCTTGTGACCAGGGGTTACATGTCACTCTGGAATGAGGGGAATATCCCCACCTCATGTAAAGCTGCTGCTCAGATTAGCAGGGTTTTCTTAAACATCCACGTGTGTGGAGAGTCCAAAAATAAGCATGACTCTATGGGCTGCTGGCAAAACTCCCAGTCCCTCCTCCAAAGACTGTTTTAGTATTCTACATTTAATGGGTCATTGTAGTTGCGTGCTTTTCAGAATCTGGAAATCTAACCTCTGTTCTGGAAACACAAGGCAGAGATAACCCTGAGGGTCCCAAGCAGGGAGAGGCATTTCCATGGGATCCTACTTTTGGTACCCGTAGTTCAGAGACAGATGGGACTTAAGCAAGACCATTAATTCAGCATTATCTAATAACAGTCTTTAAGATTCTCCCTGCTCAATCTTCCAACATGCTGCTTTTAACAGAATTTTTAAAGTCAGCAGTTCTGTCCAGTCATTGTTAATGTCAATGTGCCTCTGCTCTGGCACCATGAGATTTTGCATGTCACAGTAAAGACCAGGTGACTCAACGTTATCTATTGCAAAACTCATTGCTGCTGTACCAATACCCCTCGTTTTTATTCTAATCGTTTAGGTGTATTTGAAAATGGCGGAAAAAACCAGAGGGAAGTTGAAAATTTACTTTAGAAATACAATAAAACACTAAGTGATCCAGGTCTTTGTGTCTGATTTGGTATAAAATAAAGGCATGCTTCTCCAGTTGAAAGCACAGGCCCTTTTTATCTCAGTCCTCATGAAATTTGGTAAATCAGTACTGCAAATCAATGGGACCCAGTGTGAAAGGATTTAGGTATTTCCATCCAGAGTCCATTACAATAATGATTTCAAAAAAGAACTTAGGAAATAATTCAATCAAAGATGTTGTGGAGCCTTAATCCCAGATCCATGACTCTTACACAAATTTTACTGATAGAAGAAGAAACTGCATTTACCTTCATATGCCTGATAAATGATAAAACAGAATCTAATTAAAACTCCCTAAAACACATACCAGTGTCTCAGTTTGGGATTTTTCAGAGACATTATCAAATGAAAGGGCAGACATCCCTCCAGACATTTGAAGACTCAATGCTGACAATTAATAGCTTGACTTTTAAATTTCCAAGCTCTAACTTAAGGAAACATACTGAATGCTTAGCTCAAAGGGCTTTAGTGAACAAATAAAATTTCTCAAGCAATCAGTAAAGCGATGCATCTAGGTATTATTAGTATAACAGCAATATTTGAAATTCTACAAAATAATATGGGTCACTGTATGGTCAAACAAAAGCTGGTGAGATCTGAGCCATGTTGCAGGTAAGTGGAGCTGAGGACACCACACAGAGCACAGCCTGGAGGCAGAAGATATAGCTCGGTGGGTGAAAAAGCACATGAAAAGCAACTTGCATAAAAAACTACCTGAAAAGTAATAAAACAGAGCAAATCAAAGGGAAAATATGATCTTCAAGCCCAAGTACAGGCAAAAGGAAAAAGAAAGGCCCACCCATAATCGTCATCTCTCTTATTTTACAACCTCTAATGAGCAACTTCCCAATAGAGAGAATCAAACATGAATCTGTTCTGTACCCGAACATCAGAAGAGATTAATTGTGGTGTACGACCACAGGGTTTCAGCACTTATTGGACTGTGAGAAGACAGGATATTGTAGTTAATGATTCCACCTGAGGTGGAATAACAGCCCATTCAGCAGCTGGGGAGGTAAGTGGAAGGGGAGAATTGACGCTCTGATGTGTGGCCAGGTCAGCTAACAACAAGGCAAGCCTTTTCAAAAAGGTGGAAAATTATATGTGGCTCGAAAGGAATGCAAATGGCATTTAAAAATGAAGTTAAAATAGGATGTTGGATTGGGGTGAGCAGGGCAAGAAGCTGGAGTATTTTATTTTTAATCATATGTTCCTGAACCAGGGAAGATGACAAGCAATATTTGCAGAGAATTTGAAACAACAATGTCAGCCTGTGCATCAGTCATTAAAATTTACTGTACACAGAACTCAACAAATTGAGGAAAGTCATTCTGTGATATGGTTGCCTGTGAGATAGGAGACCAGACATGGTGACCCATATTGTCCCTTCCCATATTGTGGTCTTGAATCTGACCTCTTCTTATGCTGTCTTGAACTCCTCTACATGTGCAAAATTCAGGAGCCTTGGTTCACAGGCCACTGCATTCACATTATCTTTGGTGCTGATCTCCACATTTTCTGCCTCGCTGCATTTCACTTTTAGTTTATTGGATTTGAACAAATGTAGGCAATTAGAGGAAAATGCAATTATAACAGAGTTGCAGACAGTTGTTTTCCAAGTGACAGAAATCTTATCTGTAGCCAGGGCTGAGTGCAGACATGACCTGGGCTGGTGGGCTCACAGCAATGTGCTGGCAGATGCTAGCAGAAGGCTGCAGTCTATTTCCTTCCCTCTTCCATGGAAATGCATTCTAGTTTTCCAAGGCTCATGAACTTTGCAAAGCCGTTTCATGAGTCCAGGCTGAATATACAATGTGTTACAAATGTCTTAATTGAGTCAGTTTGGCAATCCAAAAATTATTGTTGTGAGATGTATTTAACTAGCAGTCTGGAAACCACCGGTGTTCTATGGGTTTAGACAAGTAACATTTCGGGAATATAGATTTTGGCAGCTTCACTTTAAAAGCCACTAGTGGAATTGAGCGGCAAGAAAAGTGATTCTAATATGATGTTTTTACCTCCCCCTCAAATCATGGTATCATGATACAGAAGTAATAAATGGTAATATAGGGAGGCAAAGGGACGGTGCTAGTTCCCCACTGATAAGGCAGAGCGAACATTTGTCTGCAGCCACCTGTTCTTGAACTTCTCTAAATGCACTTTTTCACTCTCTCACTCTGGACCAAACTATGTGCAATACAAGTGGGAAAGAGCTAAGTGCACTTCCTTGGGTGAAAGTGATATGGAAACACCGAACACTGTCTGCTACCTGACATAAATACTGATCTAAAAATATACCATCTTCCCCCTAAACCCTCGCTTTACATCATAAATGAAGCATAAGCAGACCCCAGAAAGATTGAAGCAGAATGTCTACTGAATTTATGATTAATAAGCATGTCAAGTTTTATAACAGCATCCTTATGTGGACACAGCTAATGGCCTTAACATTGCTTCCAGAATCAAAATTGAATGGTTGAGCAGATTTAGCCTGAGGAAGGCCCACAGTGATAAGGGAACCATCAGAGAAAATAGGTGTACGCATTTTTCAACCTGTCAAGTGAAAAGAATCACAGATGATGATAAGTCAAGGATATGCCCTCTCCTATATGAGTTGTATGAATGTTTGTGCTGAACAAGGCTGTTTCCTAAACAAGAGGGAAAAGGTGAATGTAAGCAGCAGCAAGCTGCATGATTATCCCTTAAATTACACTCACACAAGAGCAATAATTACTCTGAATGAGCATTTAAACAGGGAGAGTTGGGTTTTGCTGCTCCAAGCTGCTGTGAATTGCTAACCCAGTGAGAAGTGCGGGAAGAAAGAAGCACATAGCTAGGTGTGGCAGAAAAAGGGGGCACAGATTTGGACAGAACAATATATAGACTTGAGAATTATGTAGATGTTTTGGGGGGAGGATTTCACCTGTTGGTTCTTATCAAAGCCTCTGGAATACACCTCGGGCCCCAGGAATTGAGCCAGGCTGTAGGTGCTGAGGATTAGGAAACTGTAAATTGGAGGACAACTTAAGGACTTGCCAATTTGATGTAAATTTGCCTTCCTCTGAGGCACTTACTGTGAAGACAGGGCTGAAAGGTGTGTGCGCCAGCCAGGCTTCATACAGAATGACTCAAATGCCAAAAGAACATTTTCTGTTCTGTTTCTAATTAGCAAAACAATGTGTACAAATATGGACATGGGTAAAATGGAAAGCACTGGACATGGTGTGTTGTGTTAATATTGATAATTGCTGCTGCATCAGTCTCCTGGGAAGACAATAATTGACTAGTTAGAGATGTTATTTGTGTCAACTTAAACTGTACCCTGTAAATCTCATAAACAAATCTTGGTGATTATATAATGCTTGCATGCTTTATTAGTTTCCAAAAAAGTGCTTTGAAAGAAAAAAAAAGATGCTGTAAAGGTAGAAGTCATAAATTATGGTGAATTCTCCATTAGCAGCAGTATACAGTCATAACATGTCCTTGCAGAAGTAGTATCCAGATAACTTATTGAACTATCCAGGCAACCACTGGAAAGCATTTAAGGAAACTGTCATCTTCAGTTGTCATGTGCAGCACATAACATCTTCTGCAAAAAATGTTAACTGATTTTGTAAGAGATTCTGTTTCTGTGTAATAAGCACAGCCCTGCACCACTGATTTGTGACAACATCAGCTGTGATAGACCAATGGCCTCTCTCTTATTTCACAGCCTGGCAAACTTTTTTCTCACTTTGCTCTTAGTAGGACAGCCTAGCCACCCCCTTTGATGTTTTTACCAGAGAATGGACCAGCAGTGTCCAACAGTGCTGCAGAAGCTGTTCTTTCCTAACCAGCTTCTGGAACTGCACTTGTACTCCCTGGTGCAGACAGATCTGTATTTCTTACACCACTGTATGTACAGCTTGTAGGAAGTATTACGTTTTGCTATTTCAGCTTTAAAACAAACAACAAAAAAAGGGAAATAGAATTAGGCAAGACATGAAGCCCTAATGCCCAGCCTACTCCTTATATGCTCTTCTTAGGAGACCAGGGAGCACAGTTTACACTGCAGAGCTTGGCTGAGGTGTAAGCTTTGGGATCAGCACATTTGGAACAGCAGAGCTCCAGTTCCTGCTCTGTGCTGACCTGAAAACAAGGGTGGTCCCTGACAAAAACTTACTTCCTGAGACATGTAGGCAATTTGGGGTCTTCTGACACACGTGCTGACAGATGAGCTTTGTTTCAGACATAAAGAACACGTGTGATATAAATCCCTCTATTCTGGGGAGATCTCCATTGACAAGAGGCATGCCCATCTACGAGATAGGCTGGAAGAAGGATCTGGAGAAGTACAAGCCTGCCAGTCTGACCTCAGTGCCAGGGAAAATCATGGAGCAGAACATTTGAGTGGCATCATGTACATCATGTACATACGCAGACCAATCAGGGATCAGGCCCAGCCAGCACAAATTTATGACAGGCAGGTCCTGCTTGACTAACCTGGTCTTCTTCTATGACAAACTGACCCACTTAGTGAATTGGGGAGAGGCTGTTTCTATCTGTTGGGTCACAACAAGGGCACTTGTGGGGGACTTGGCGATGCTGGGTTAATGGGTGGACTCAATGATCTTGGAGGTCTTTTGCAACCTAAATGATTCTATGGTTCTGTGATAGTGAAAAAAAGGTTTTAAAAACCCCAAACACAGTACTAACTATTCTCATGATCTCTGGTTTTATCTCTTTATAGGTGGCCACTATTTTCATATGGTAGAGAGATACAGTATTTATTTCCAATATAATTATTTAAATTATATTAACATTATACTATGTTCTATGTACATTATATGTACGTAAAAATAACATTTTTAGGCAATCCATTGCATTTAGCTAATTGTGACTATGAGAAGCTACTTTGTATTCTGGTGCATTAACTAGACAAAAATATTTTCTAAACAACAGGCCAAATTCAGAATCAATGTCAGTCAATGCTGTTTATTTTGGAAGTCACACCTGTTAGTTTTTAGCTGGAATGTGACTCCTTGGCTTTGCACCTTAGACATTCACACTTACCTCAAAGTCAAAAATGAGGGAGCTTTCTTATAGACTCTTAAAATCACAAGGCTGCATCCTTATTTCTGAGGCTAGAAAGAGCTCTGTCTACTGATTAATGAAAAACTGTGCCTGAACAGCTAATTTCCTTTAATTTAAACTCTCTATTGGCATTTTAGTGGCAAATAACTGTACAGCATTCATTGAATTTGTTCAGTTGTTGTGGCAGGTAAGACACATGACATTAAGACGCATCTGTGCAAGTCTCTATGTCTTCATTGAACAGAGATTTGCACACACTGCTGAAGTTATTAAATGTACATCATATAATTTATTAACGGGAAGCCCATTAGTTCCTGACAGAAGCTAGGAAAACAAATAGCTGTATAAATATTTAAGGTATTAATTCAATGACTTTTAAGGAACATGCAGGGGACACTGGAATAGAGGAGCCAGGCTTCGTATAAGGCTTGCAATTGTGAGATCCTTTGTGAGATTTCTTTTCTCTAAACCACTGAGCATCCCACTAGAGCATAAAGGAGCCATTGAAATACTTCATCAATTATATAAGAGTAGGTGCCTAAATATATCAAAACATATGTATAATTCAGGATTGATTGTCTCAACTGATGATGTGATTAAAATATGCCAATATTGTGTGTTTCCAGGAAATACTCAAATTGTGCTTGTATTCAGATTACCAAAAAAAATTTAAAAAATATTGAAGTCTCTTATAATATTGTGGCATTTTTGTCAGAATATCTCTTATTCAGAGAGATTTTGGAACTGAGATCTTCAATATTCCTAGGTGTCTTACAGCATTGCCCAGCACTGGCTCTGACTGTGTTCCTTGATCTTCTAGGTGGACTGGGACTGCCTAGGAAGCATGGCCACATACCTTTTCTGGAAAAGTTAAGAAACCATGGCAAGTGCTTACTTTGCTGTTTGCAAAACAGGTGATGCTGCAGAAATAAGACTTTCATCTTTCTGTGGATGAAAAATGTTCAGCTCTGGCCAGAGAGGGGCACACTGCTCCACAAGCAGCACCTGGCCTGCCTTTAAATCACAGCCTGATTACAGATGCCTCTTCTTCCTCTGCCCCTGGAGGTGAAGATGGCAAAGCTGGGGCAGAGAGGGAGAGCAGGCAGTGGAAAGGCTCTGCCTGGTGGAACAGACATGGTCAGGAAGCTGGGGCAGAGCCTTTGGGTGCTACTTGTGACCTGGAGCATTTATTTTGGAGGGATTAGTCTTGGTTTAGGCACGTAACTCGCAGTTTCTGTGCCCTGCAGGCAGGTCCCACTGCCTTTGGGATCAAACTGGGTGCATGCCTGCAGCTCCAGCATTTCTGCAAGAGGAGTTCAGGTGGTGCATCGCTACCACGATCCTGTAGCCCAATCTCTTCATCGAGCCACTGGCCATTTTATAACTCTGCCCTGGGAAATCTCATCTATAAAGTAGAAATTTGGTGCATTGGCTCTTCAGAGAACAGGGACAATCATGATAGCAGAAATATTAGTGCTCCAAACCCATTTCCTCACAGTGCCTCAGTCCTGATTCAGAAAGATCACTTTTAGAGATAGAACGATAATTCAATCATCATTTAGTTTCTCTTCCTCTGAGACTCCCAGCCAGGAATGATTTATTGAAAATTGTCATGATAGCTGTTATTTTTCAGATGTTCTTGGAAAGGCTCTGTCACAATGCGTAGCCAATTCACATGGGCATGAAAATTAACTTTATTTTAAAGGCAGGTGTTTTAAAATATGTATTAGAGGAGAAAAAAAAGACATTAAACTGAACAGCTATTAGCTTCCCTAGGTAATTTTTTTTTTTTTGGTAACAATTGCCGATTAATTATTTACTGCTAGCAAAAGGTTTGATCTCAGGCAAATTCTTTGGATTTTGCTGGCTTTGCTGTAGTCACTGCTGCAAAGTCTGGCATGTGGCAATTCCAAATTCCAGGCCCACTTACTAATTTTTTTTTTCGTGGTGAAGTTCACACTGACTTTAATGAGATATTTGCTTCAGGATGGGATGTGGAATTTATTATTTTATCAGTATTATACCATATTACACAAAATATATAAAAGTCAAACCCATTACCTTGTCAAAGCAAGCAAACCTATGAACTTTGAAAGTGTCTTACTTTTCAAATGCAAATAAGCTAGCTCAGGGGGAGCCCAAAATCAGGAAATTTTAAGGAGTAAAAGGCTCCTTGAAAAGTTGTTTTTCAAAGGGATGAGGGTAATGTGGCATTTAGATGAAGAAAAAGATAGATAATATGTCCTTAAATGTAGTGAAACGCTGCAGCCAAGTGGTAGCCATTGCACTCACAATAATTTTCAACCTTGCACATCAGCTCCAGCACCCACACCCCTCTCCCACCCACACTTTTGCTACCTTCTCTGGACTCTGCTTCTTACAGAAATACTGTCAGGGGAACAGTGTGTGAAATAAGCCTGATACTGCCAATCTTTGGGCACTAATTGCATGATGAGGGCATTCACACAGCTAATAAGTTACATCAGGCAGCTGAAAAATAAATGCATAGAACTCATGCTTTATGAAATAAGCTAATGATAAATTGTTTAGGAGTAGAAAAACTCCCCTGCAGACAGCCTGTCTCATAATTTTTTTTTTTTTCCATCAGTGAGGCTGTTTTGCCTGCGTGAAGCATCCAGAGCTATCCAGCTTCTTGCCAGGTACCACCAACATCAGGACCTGCCTGCAGTGGCAGCAGGAGGGTCTATGAGACCCTGAACCTGGGGGTGCTGATTTGCTTGGGGAAAGGTGTGGAAAATGAAAAAAAAAAAAGCCACTAAAGAGTAAGCTGGTGGGATCTGCTTTGTGACTGCTGGCTGCATTGATTTCAATTAGCACATTGAAGTGGGTGTTCGCAGGAAAGGAGTTAGAGGTTCTGACTCACAGTTTTACAGTGACATCCTGTGGCTGCCTTAAATGCTGCAGAATAAAATCAGGAAAACTTTGAATTTACCGAAGTTTTCACTATGTAGCAAGGTTTTTGCAGGTCTTAATAGTGAAGCTACATTAAATTGATTAACAGTAGTTTATGTTTCTTAGTTCAAGTAATTGTTTTATTACAAGCATTTGCTCTTTATTATGTTTTAAGTAATTCTCTACTTTTAAAATATATGTATTTTTTGTTTTAGTACTAAAAATTTGATTAAGAACCCAATTAAATATTCTGTAAGAACACTGTGCACCAAGGCACGGCCTCGTCACAAATAACTTCTCAGGGTCTGAAAACTGAACCAGTGCAAAAGCTTCAATATTTAAAATAAGATTGTCCCATCAACCTTGTCCTTTTGCCCACATTTATTCATTTATGAATTAATAAGGCATCTGATTTCCCCATGAAGCAAAAGATAGGTGTGTTCACTTCTGGAAAGACTTGGAGGCTCTGGAGTGAGTCCACAGAAGGAAGGGCAGGGGAGTTTGTAGAGGCTGTGGAGCACAGGTCCTGTGAGGAGCAGCAGAGGGAGCTGAGAGTGTTTAGGCTGGAGAAAGGAGGTTAAGGAGGACTTCATCACTGTCTACACCCACATGAAAGGAGGTTGTAGTGAGCTGGGGGTCAGTCTCATTTCCCAGGTAGCAAGTGACAGGACAAGAGGAAATGGGCTCAAGTCGTGCCGAGGGAGGTTTAGTTATCAGGATTTTTTTCCATGGAAAGGTTTGTAAAGCATTGGAACAGACCTCCCAGGGAAGTGGTGGGGTCACCATCCCTGGAAGTTTTCAAAAAACATGTGGATATGGCACATGGTTCAGTGGTGAACATGGTGCTAGGTTGATGGTTGGGCTTGATGATCTTAAAGGTCTTTTCCAATATTAACAATTACATGATTCTATGATTCTACCGAAAAAAACCCCAAACCTCATTGAGAAGTTCTTAGCCTACATGTTTGTCAGCTTCTTTGGGATTTAAAATTTGAGTTTTTTTCCTGTAGGGTCTTGCATTTGTGGCTTCATTGCCATGCCAATTAATTCAAAATTGTATGTTGTTTGTGTCATCAGCTTACAGAGATCATAGAGTACTTTGGAAATATTATAATATAAAGTATATATCCAAAATCATGGTGCAAGCTCTATATGCTGACCTATATAACCTATCTCTATTTTACAGTTGGCTTGTATTCAGTCATTCTTTGTCAGAACAACTTCCAATCTGCTGTAGTACTTGATATTTTATCAAAAATCCTAGAGCAGTAATAACTACTTTTTCATGTTCCTTTATAGCACTTACAAAAGAATCTAAGGAAAAAAAGAGAAAAAAAAGAAAAAAGAAAAGTTTGCTTGGCTTTATTGTGCATGAGATACCGGTCAAGGTTTTTTTCTTGCTTTTACACATGAGGAAAGCTGAAAAAAAAAAAAAAAGAGACAAAACGGTGTCTTTGTGGGCAGCTCATGATGAGATATACAATCATTGTCTTCAGGCTGATGGAGCCTCATACCAGAGATTTGTGCATTCCTGGGAGTACCTGTGGTGGGGTCACCTTGGGCTGCAAAGCAGTGGAAGGGAAAGGGGAAAAAGAAGAAAATTTTTGCAGATGGGGAAGAATTTTAATAACCTCTCACAGGACAGTACCTTTGCCAGCTCCCTGCAGGCCACCAGAGATGTACAGGGAGGAATTCAGGAACAGCAAATCCAGCACTGCAGTGTCACTGAAAATCATCATTGACTAAAGTTTGATAATATTTTCATTTGTTTAAACACAAGCATTTCTTGATTGAAGTAAAAGACAGCTAGAGAGCTCAGCTACTAATCTCTCAGCTCATCAAACTGATTGGTTTTGTGTCTTGTTCTCCAAAACAAACCTCTAATTAGCGATGGAATTTACACAGAAACAGTCACCTTAGCAAATACAGCCTGACGATCCATCCATCATGGGTACAATATTTACCAAGACACAGAGACACACTCTTTTCCTATGCAATTCAGATTCTAAACATTTCGAATACCTCATAAATTTTTAATTATAATTCTTTTTAAAGTGGAGCTGATACCTCACTAGATATTAAAAACTGTAAGACTGCTTCTTCGCTGATGAGCATTTGTTTACACAGCACAAAAGAGACAGCAAAGACTACTGCCAGCCTCAGCAGCATTCAACACAGGCTTTGCACTCTGGACAGCTATGTAGGTAGAAAGGGAATCCGAAAATAAGTTCCACTCAGTGCAATTTCACTTGACAGGAATTAACCTAAGATTGCCCCACAAACTTCATCCTTTTGCCATATTTATTTATTTACAAATTAATAAGGCATCTCATTTCCCCTATTTTCCAAGTCAGGCTATTCTTTCAACACAAGTTTAGATTCCATAACTATCTGTGGTTAGTTAAATGTAAGAGTATTTAATTCAAAAATCATATACTTCAAATAATGCAGAGATCAATTTAAAGATAAAATATGTAAACACTGTTTCCATTCTATATATTAATGGTAACGTTTGAATAGTAGAGGATCTCTCTAAATAGCATTAAAAAGGTGAAACAGAAATTTCCAAATCACAATTTCCCACTTTTCTCCACTTGTGAAAATTCAGTTGAAACATGTAAGGGTGTCCATAAGGTAGCAGCAAGGTACAGTCACCTGCTTCTATAGACAGGAAAAGCTGGTGCTGGTTTTAAAATAATGCTCTCTGAACTGCACATTAGGACAATCCTACTGCTCCTCAAATTAGGGGGCTGACATAAGTTTTTGAATTATTATTTTTTAAATGGCTTCTGGTTTTAGTCTTAGGCAGGGCTAATTTCTTGTAAATTGGAAGTGATAAATTATTCAGTTTGCTAATAATGGCTTTCCAGATAGGTGTAAGGCACTTTCTTGCGACAGCAGGAATGGCAGTTAAGGTTAAAAAATAGCTCACATTATGCTCACATTTCCTCCCACATTAATAAAGTTAAATTGTCTCTTGAATTGGATTCTATGGCAAATTTCTATAACAAAAGCTTAAAGCTGACATCAAATTCATGTTTAATTGTATAAATAAATTACTTAATTTTAGAAGTTGCAGAAGACAACTGGAGATGTTCGTTGTTCCACAGCTTGGACTAAGGTCACATATTTAAGCCCTTGGCTTTCATCTTGTGCCTTCTTGAAGTTTTGTTTCTTGCATTATCTCTATATAATCTACAAATAAAGGTAATGACTTCTTGTTAATCTCACACCAAAGATCTTTTAACACAGATTTTTTGCAGAGGCAGGTGTATTCCCAGAGCAGGAAAATCTCACCATTTGCTGGTAAAAGATCAACCACCAGAACAACACTGGTGTCCTACAGATCTTTTCCCAGCTGCATACCCGACTACACTTGAAAAGAAATGCAAATTCACTGAAGAAAAGATCAGAGGGTATGATTAACTGATTAACTCCTATTTAATAATTTTTGCAAAATAATAAAGAAGCAAAAATTATCCACAAACTCCAACTGCTCTCACAAATTAAGTGTGGTTTTAAAGTATGAGCTAAATTACTTCATAGATTCTCTATACACTCAGAGCTATCTGAGATGTTAGGAGCATAAAATAAATGCCATTTAGCTTGCATATCTCTGTGAAGGCCAAATCATATTCTCACTGCTTCCTAATACAGATTTGGAGGTGATGGGTTTGAATCCTTCAAGTCCCACAAGTCCTTCCCTCAAGATCAGTTTGGAGATGAACAGTAAGATTTTTCATGCTGTTAACATCTGCTCTTCATGTTATAGATGTCTCTCGTAAACTGAATTGTAGTCATTCCTTAGCCTGCATGGGCTACTGTGGCCTTCAAGGTCTTGCAAAATTTCATCAAAATGTAAGGAGAAGTCTCATGCCCTGACAAGGAAGAGCCTTATGGAAGGGTTGTTGCTGATTACCTGTAGAGATAGTATTGTATTCCTTATTATATTCCCTATTCGAGTTGTTCAACAAGAAAAAAAATTAATGTGAATTTACTGTAATCTTTTTTTGAGGTTTGTATTTGCCATAATACAGTATACCATCCCATCAATCCTGTTGATTAATAACTACAATTTCCAACATGTGACATGCTCACAGAAAATATGCTGAGTCTTGCCTTCAACACCATTGATGCCAATGAGCCTATTCTAGCAGAAAAACAGCAGAAACCAATCAACAGAAAACCATGATCACTTATTTTGCAATGTGGAATCAGTGCAGCTCTATTAGCCTATTTCCAAACCATGCCACCCTTTGTAGGCACAGCTTTGGGCTACCCAGGCTCTCTTGCTGCCTGCATCTCCTGCTTTGGTAGCCATGAAGAGACTAGAGTTATGAGCAGCGTCTCTGTGGTCAGGTGCCTGGGCACAGTACAGGCACGTGACGTACTTACCAAAATATGATGGGAATTATGGTTCTGTGAGAAGTATGAATTTACACAGTTTTCTGCTTTGTTCTGCTCCTCCTTTTTGGCATCCAGACTGTCCTGGAGCTCCTGCTTCTCTTCAAATCCTGCCCTCCTCTCTGGTGAGCACTTCAGTCCAGGCAACTCCTGAGGTCAGTGAAGCTTGTAGTATGATCAGGCACTTGAGGAACCTTGCACTTGGTGACATGGTGGCTTTTCTGGCCAGGCAGGGGGCACTTAATCTGCTTGTTCTTTTTCCACTGGGCTGTCACAGCTTTGTGCAGGCTCCTGGAGCAGCTGTTTCCCAGATTCCTCTGAAGCAGCAGTTTTTCCTGAATTCTCATGGAGGATTTGTCATCTCAGAGCCAAATAACATGGATTTCAAATTGCTTTCAGGAACAGAAAGGGCAAAGAACTTTGCTGCTGAAGCAGAGTGGCAGGCTACCAGCTGAGGAATACCAGGAGAAACCTGGGAGACATCTACATCTCTTTACTTGGGTTGCACTTCCACCCTGTCAAGCTGCTGAGGTAGTGTCTCTGTTGAGAGGAAGCTGTGGGCAGGGTGTGCTGTGAAGAGCTTTTTGCTTTGAATTTACTCCTCTCTTTATTCTGTCACAACTCAGATTTATTAACCTCTGGACGGACTTCTCTGAGGGAGGGAGAAAAATACTTGAAGAGTTCTGGGGTACAGCTGAAGAGTTATCTAAACCAGATTTTAGTAGTGACTGAATGTTTGTATTAGCAGCAGACAGGCAGTTTATTGTATTGTTTTTACCTCCGATTACAAGTGATAATCATTTCCAGAATGCTTTTTCAGAACACTTGGGTGGTGCTTATGAGATAATGAGGCAGAGAGGCAGAATGGATTACAAGTGTGTGCAAAAAGCCCAACAAAAACCAGCAAAAAATTAGAAACCCTTTGTTGTAAGTATAGCTACAGATAAAAATCTTATTTAGCCATTTGATGTAGTTCTGGGTGTGTTTATCAACTGGTTGTAACAGTATGCCTCCTTCTGGAAACTATTCCAAATTCCCTACCCCAATTCCAGCAGCTATTGCGTCAGTGGTGTTCACAGTGCAGAAATGCCCCTAAATGCATTGGGGGTGGGATGGATGGCAAGGTGGGACGGTGGGACATGCAAATTATTAAATGCTATGGATGAGGAAAAGCACAGCACCGCTGACAGCTATGAGTGCCCCCGCTGCCCTCTGGGGTCAGGAGGTGACCTCATGCTCCTGAGGGGCCTGAAGGGAACCTGCCATTAACACAATAGCTCTGCCTTTAGCACAGCAGCACAGACAAAAGCTGAAAAAACATATTTGGTGTTCTCCTGGAGTTTACTTAGGTGCAGGATACCAGAGTGGTTCTATTCAGACTCTGTATTTGGGTTTTCTCTGTTTTGAACTCTCCCAAACCTCTGCTTTTGCCAACGGCAATGTTTTTGTCCATAGGTTGTTATCTATGGATTGTTGGATTAACACATTCACTTTGTGCTACATCATCCTAAAGATAAGGATTTTCTATTCCTTTGCACCTGAAACATTCAGTCCTTAAGACATTTCCAAGTAATGAAAATAGGTGAGAGGGAAAACAAGATTTTAAGAAATTCCCTATAACCACCTCTCTGAGTAATTTTCTGGGTATTTACAGGTTTTGTCTTACATTTCAAATTTGTTTGCTTATTTTGTAGTGCATTTTAATTAGCAAGACCAGTAAGTGTGAGGCATTCAGATATTATTGTTCCTAAAGTTTGTGCAGTCTCTGTCTTTCTTTCCAGTGAAGCTGGAGCACTAGCAATTTAATTTTTTGCAATATAGATGTCTCCTGTACTGTTTTCATTTGTAGTTCTACTAGCTAGATGCATATATGATATAGTAGCATTCAGAGTCTCAGTTTATGCAGATGGTTTTCGGGGAATGTACAAACAGGCACAAAAATGCTCTGAAACACTTTCATTCTTGTGTGCATTTCTTCACTCATTCATGGTCTTACCTGTACCACGGCATTCCATTTTCTCCTTGGGTTGGTTTGTCTAAGAAATTTCTAATCTTCAGCTTGTAATACCCAATGCACGAGCTCAGTGTAAATGTGAAATTACACTTGCTTAAGAAGCTGAGATTCTCGTCTTTCTTCATAATCATTCAACACTCATTAGAAACCTTTGTTAGGAAATATTAATGGTGCCCTACCTTGAAATGAGAATCATTCTGATTGTCTGGAACTTTGTAATACCAGCAATGAACTTGGGGAAAAGGAACGATAGAAAACACAGTAATCCTCTTCTCCAAGAATGTACATACTGAAATGAAATTTGAGAGAATCCATTTTCTTAAGAAATGATTATAATGGACACTGAACAACGTTGATGTCTTCTGCAAACTAATTTGCTGGGGATTGTTTTAGTTACAAGTTGTATAGAGATGTTTAGTTAAACTGTAATAATCAAGTCAGGTGATAAAGTCCAGAGAGGGATCTCAATTTACATTTCCTAGCTCTTGTGGAATATTCTGATGAGGATAAATACATGTAATAATAAACTGGCACTTATAATTGCATGGCTGCAAGATAGTACTCTTCAGCTTGCTGTTACTTGAAGAAATGGTTAAACTGATCACAAAGCTGTAAACTGGCAGATTTTATGTTGCACAGATGCTCCCTCTTTCCCTTTCGTTTGTACTTGGCTCCCAACTGGTACTTATAATCCTGCACAGAGGATTCCTTAACCTGACCTCTATGATTTTAGAACAAACGATACTTTGGCTCTTGAAATTTGTTGACTTTTCTCTCCACAGATGTTTTGCTTTGCTCTTCCTTGCCTGTCCTGAAATTTAAGAAGTTTCTGGTGTGAGCAAAGAATGGATCTGTTGGAAGGGACAGATGTGGAGTGTTATTTATTTGCAGGCTTGAAGGCCTTTGATAAGGTTTTATGGCAGAAATTTTTCATTTTATATCTCCTTGACCCATAGATCTTTTTTCTTTGTCTATGTTTTGAATACAAACATTGCTATGCTTTCTTGAAGTATAAATCATAACTCTGAGTTACATGATATGTAATAGCTTTTATATAGAATATGTAACTTACTATTATTTTCCTGAGTTTCCTGAATTCCCCAACTTCCCTGATCAATCAAAAAATCCCCAGCCAACCAAGCTGAAGTCCAGACTCTGCAAAGAGACGCCCACAATTTGAAGAATGCACTTGTGGTCTAACTCTGGTCATGCAACTCATATTATTGTATTTTGAAATATGGTTTTTAATGTGATACCATAGAGAGGGGCACAAGGTTTTCTTAAAAACTAAGCAGCATTTTTAAAATAAGCTTACATTTATTTTCTTAAAAAAGAGGGAATTTGTATTTGAGAGATGGTGTCTTGACTAAAATTCCCCTTGAGTTCTTTTACCAGGAAAGTGTTCCCTGCTGCCACTTACTTGGAATATTCATTAAGGAGTATTGTAGATATGAGCTCTGTGACCTTACAAACCTTAAAGGAGTAAGGCCTAATGGAGATGAACTTTCCTGAAGTACTGAATAAATGCGTCTATCTTGAGGAGTCTCTACAACCTTTTTGCTACATTTTATGCTTGTTTAATGAGGAAGCTGATTATTAAAAAGCTGCAAAGATTTCCTGCTGGACAAAAAATAATCAACCTCATAGTTTAGCAGCTGAGGAGCAAACTCATTTAATTTACAAACATGGCTGATTTGCTGCGTTTATGTGGAAGAGGGGCTGGAAAAGCATCAGCACGGGAACGAAGTTTCGGAGTTGGGGATGACAAATTTACAAGGAAAACCTTAACAGATTCTATTTATTTATTTTAACACGTGAAAATATCGGCCGTATAGAAAAGCTGTATGTTGAGTTAGGAGTGCTTTCTCCCTCCCCGCACTTTTACCTTGTTACTTCGCATACTCACCTTTCCCTTCCTCCTCTCCCTGCAAAACCCCCCCAGTTCAGCAACTACAGCTCTCCAAAAGTTTTTAGGCACGGGGCTCGGGCTGGCCGCACCCCGCGCATCCCCCGCAAGAGGGGTCGGGACCGCGAGTGCTTCGGGGGCGCTTTGCGGGGCCGGGCACGGGCGGTGCGGGGCGCGGGTCCCGGTGCGTGGGAGCGGCTGGGGAGGGTGCGTGTGTGCGTGAGGAGAGGTGGGTGTGTGTGCAGGGGGATGTGTGAGCGAGCCCCCGGCGGTGCGGGGCGGGGCGGGCNCATCAGCCATGGGCAGCGGCGGGCGGCGGCTGCTGGCACTGCTGGCGGCGGTGGCTTCGCTGCTCTGGGTGCCGGGGCAGGGCCAGCCCCGAGGTGAGCGCAGAAAGGGCTGCGGGGCTCTCGGGGTGCGGGGGCGAGCAGCGGAGTGCAAAGCAGGGCGATGCCTGACGGGCTGCTCCGCAGCCTCCCGCCGCGTCCCGGGGGAGCCTTTCGTCCCCGCGGGGCTGGGGGAGCCTCGGCACTGTCCCTGTTCCCGTCCCGCCGGGCACAGCCGCTGCGGGGCCGTGTTGGGCTGCGGCGGGAGGCGGGCTGGGCTCCGGCAGTGCCGACCGCACTCTCCCCATCTCCTATATCCCTGTTCTCCCCACCATCTCCACGTTTTGCAGCCGCCCTCCCCCACTTTCCTGGACTCCTTTCTCCTCCCTCGGCGGCGGGGGCCACTCGGCCCGGCGGCTCCGGGGCCGCCCACTCCCTTTGTGGGAGCCGGGGAGGCTGTGGAGCGGCAGGAACCCGCGGCAGGGGGCGACCCCAGCGCTGCCCCGCTCGGGGGCAGGGGGCTGCGGCAGCCGGGCAGCCCCCGGAGCAGCCTCTGTCCCGCCGGGAGAGCGGCTCGGAGCCGGGCACGGCCGCAGTCCCGGGGGTTCCTCTCTGGGGAAGGGAGAGCAGCCGGCTGCCCCCAGGGATGCCCCACGCTGTCGGAAATTTAAACCAGATTAAGCTCTGTTATAAGGAGCGAGAAGAGTCCTAAACCACTTTCCGGGCATGAGACAGAGGTGGCATGAAGAAGTAATGGAGATAATTTACGAAAGTGTTCTCTTTTTTTCTTTTCGCACGTGGGCCGGCCGGTGCGGTGTGGCCGGGCCACCGGAACGCTGCGCGGCGAGCTCTTGCTCTGCGAATAACTTCATCACACGGATCCTCTTTGTTCCAAGTGTTGGAACTTGGGCTGTCCCGGTGAGACCCAAGTTGCTGAGCACATCGGCTCACTCCCTTGCTGGGCTCACACTAGCTGACTCTGCTCCGTGCTGGGTTGCGATGGGAAGCGCTGGTGATGCTCTCACCTTTGGTTTGAGTCAGCTCCTGCTGGGATCCACAGCAAAATTTCTGCCCATCCCTGCTCCCTGCACATGAATCCTCAGTCGCATTAGGTCTCTATTAAAAACAACAACAACAAAAAAACTTCAATGGAAAATGGTTGGAAGGCATATGTTGTGCAGATGCTTGACTTGTTTTCTTTATGGTGAAGTATGATGTTTGAGATGGATATAGTGTGGGAGATTAGCATCTGGATGTTTACAGGCTGCAGTAAAAGAGAGTGTTTATTAATATAATTATGTGTACAAAATATCCTCTAGGTAAAGAGGACAAAATCAAGCCCAAGCAAATTTAAGAGTCCATATGTCTCAGCTTGTAAATAAACACACTTCACTTTGGTTATGAAAATGTAGTTGCAGAAACAAATGAAATGCCAGGCAAAGTGGTATAAATTTTGCCTTTACTTTTTTAAAGGTACTATCTTACGCCAAATAGCCTTAATTCCATACTAATTCCTGTTTGAATATGTATGATAGCATGCAATTTAAAAGGTAGGAATTTTCCTGAAGCTAGTAATATATGTGTGATAAGAGCCAATACCTTTTTTGTTTTTTCATTGACATTTGCACTGATCTCACTGCAGTAATGTGAAGCTTTTCTATAGCAGCCCCCTGTGCTAGAGGCATTTGGATAAAAGACTTGGTTTTTTTTTAATATCAGTGATTGAAGCTACCAATGTATTTGATTGCTTTTAAGCCACCTCTCATGGGGATATTTAAGTTCGTAGTTAGATTTTTCTAGTGGAGAGATCAGGTCAAGAGACCGTTCCTCTTATTAGATTAAGTTGATAGAATTTTTTTTCTCAGCGTGAGAGCAGAGATCATCTGAGGAAGCTGTGAGTTTCAACCCCCCTGGTGGTGAACTGCCTTACAAAAACGACAATTCAAGATAACTGATCCTAAAACAATGCAAAGAATGCGATGCAGATTAGAATAGCCATGTTGCCTTTACAGAAAGTAAACAAGTGAAGCTCAGACTTGTAAGCATCATGATGAGATAAAAATACATTTTGAACTGAGGCTGGAAAGATTTCTCAGAGGAGTTGTCAGGAGAAGTTTGGGGAAAAGGTATCTTGGTATGATCATGGAGTACTGTGGTAAACTCGGAGCATTTCTTGGTTTCTGTTCAGCTTTGGTTTTGTTGTGTCAGCAAATGAAGAGACTGGGGTGTACCACAGCTGCAAGGGTCTGTCAGAAAGTGCTGAAGTCCAATCTAAGAAAGAGAAACAAGATACTAAAGTTACTGCACTGAACAACTTTGAAAGTTAATGATTGGTTCTTTCAGCCTAAAGATTAATATCTACATAGCTATAAAATTTAGTTGGTATTTTAATTACAGGTGTTTTGTTAATGTATCCCCATCATAGTGAAAAGTTTGGTTGGTATTTTCAGTTGAGTCTTTTGTATCTACTAATGGAGTAACTCTTCATGAGATGTGTATCTCAGTGTCCAGATACAGAGGAACTATTTTACAACATCAGAAGCTAAAAGCCATTTTGAAGGCTTGTTGTAGCAGCTTTGCTCTGCTGGAATACATTCTTTATTGTACTGGAGTTAAGTCATACATGTCTTAAAAGTAGAAAGGAAAATCAGTTAACGATTTTGAATGCTATTGCCTATATTTCATAAATTTGACTCTGCCACTGTTAGGTGATTTTTCTACAATTAAAAAAAAATCCTGTTACTGTAAATCTGTCATAGTGCTAACTTGGAAGGCTGTAGTTGTAGACTAAATATTTCTTCAGCTGCATCTCAATTTGTTTTTGTAAGCTGATGTGCTGAAGTAGCTTGCTCTGCTTTTCCTGCTTGGGGTTTTGGGTAAATGCTGATGCTCAGGGGATTAAATGGCCCCAGGAAAGTGCTCCATCTGGGCAGAGATGAACATAGGTGTTTAACATGCTTGTCATCCATTGGGTTTCAGACTTGCCTTGCTTCAAGAATCTGGTTTAGAAAATGTTCTTAGGCTATGACTAATATACAAGTTATGACATGGTCAGTGTCTTTTTTTTTTTTTTTTTGTTGAAACATAGGTGATATAAATCATATTGTTAGAGCGCTTTCCCAGGCAGGAGATTTATGTTAATCTCCTTAGTTTGAGGTGGTTTGAACCCACATCTCCAATCTCTGAATAGAGAGCTCTATTACCAAATTGCTGTGACAGGTAATGCAGGGGAGGAGGAGAAATGTATGCAATCTCTCCGGACCTCTGTTTGAAACTGAGCTATTGTACAGCCAAGATGGCAGACTTCCTCCCAGAAGGAAAATGGGCAAGGAAAAAAGAGCTGATGCTTTAGTTGGATCATTAGGGTGCTCAAAATATAAGGAGATCTCAACTGCGAGCCTTCCTCTCTTTTATTTATTTGCTGCAAGCAGCAGTGAGGTGTCTGACTTCGGGATAAACTCTTTTGTCGTGCCAGTGTTTGCTGGGGTTTGTTTGCTGTTTTGGTTTTCAGCTGTTTTTTACTGGGTTGCTCAAACCTGGCACCACTCATGGGGTGGTTGTGAGTCCCACTTAGTGAAGAAGGGCTCTTTGGTGCCTAGTTCAGGATGGTGAGTTCCCCTTCACAGGCAGTGTGCTTTAATTGTAGGAATGACAGCATTTGACTGAAGTTTGGGGTTTTGTACGTCTGACTATTAGTCTGTGAGCCTGGGTAGGTCTCTCTTACACTCTCAGCTGCCTCACTACAACCTCATGCATTCAAAGGTGTTTTGTGCAGTGATGTAGTTGCCTCTGGCACTTTTGAAACTGAGAGACAGACTTCCAGAATGTACTTGGATGCCCAGAAAACTTTGAAAAAAGTCTCTTTGGTGTTTCAGGATGAGTTGGATGTTGTATTCACAAATGCTTTCTGTATGAGATGAAAAAAGTATCTTAAGTACTTCACCATACTGCATCTTGGTTCATATATACTAGTGGCTTAAATAGATCTTGTTTCCATCAGTTTTAAATATCAACTGTTTTCTTAACATCTGCAACAAAGTGTTAAGTGATATAGAAAATGGGAAGGTTTCTATCCCCTGCAAAGTTTGTCTTTATTTTAAAATATTTTCCTATAACATTTCTGCTATGCTTCCACGGTTGTGAAATTTGTTTCCTGATAAGAGAACACTAAAAGAAATTTAAAGTCTCTTGAGACTTGTGGAACACTTAGAGGCAGTGCCGTTTGCAACTTGCAGTGTGAGACGGGAGACTGATGAGCTAAAAATATGACAGGAGCCTGAAGCAGAATCACTTAATATTGTGGTAAGATAAAGGCTTCTTAATTTTTTACAAAATTGGGTAGGATGGTATACTTGGCTTAAGTTTCCACTTTTTTTCAGGGTTGGAAATCTCAGTTGCAGTGAGCCTGTACATCCCAAGTGCCTTCAAGTGGGCTAAGTAGCAGGGCCCCAAGATACTTATTAGCTGTCCACAGTCTTATTTAATAGATTTATTTATTAGATTATGTGAGAAGTCACATGTCCACCCACAAAGGAACACAGGATTAAGGTGGAGCAACACCAGTGCTGAACCCAGAGAAATGAGCCCTTGCCAGGGCTGTCCTATGAGAGCCATTGATGTTTTATAGGAGCATCTCTTCAGAGCTTACAGGATGGGGGTGGTGACAGTCTACAGGAGTATGGGACGCATTGTCAGGGGAAGAACATTTTGGGATAGCTCAAGGCTTATTTTGGCATGAGTAGAGGAGGACTAAAGATAGGGAGGGATCAAAGTGGTTTTGGACAAAATGAGTATGTAGGGGACCATAGCGTGTGTTGGGTGTGATGGGGGTGGTTAGTGTGCAAGGAACACTGTGGATCAGTGACTGCAGGGGAGCTGTGGGCCTTGGGCTCACACGCCAGGTACCAGCAACGGGGCAGAGTTACTGGATACAGTGAGTCTCCAATTTTGGGTATTTAAGGAAATTTAAAAAAAATATTTAAAGAAATACTTAAGAAATCTACATTGTGGATGAGCATCAAAGAAATCCATATCTGTGTATGAATACATATTTTTCCCTGGAGCAGGGAACAGGATGAAACCATTGGTGGTGCAGATGTAACTCTGGAGCTCTTTGCTTTTGTTGCCTCTGAGTTCTTTTTGACTGTCAAAGCCTTAATATAGTGGACTTTGTTCTATATAGTACTCTAAAAAGGTCAATTTTAGGTGACCTGTTGATGATGTCACCTCAAACAAAGGCCATATTGCATGTCCTCAGGAATGCTGACTTTGTGGATACCATTGTCTTAAAGTTGTAAGGTTCTCTAAGTCCATGATAAGCAACACAAATATATTTTGAAACTTTTATTAAATAGAATAAGGCTTGATCATATTAAAAGGAATTTTTAGTGTAAAAAAGTAATTGATCTCAACTAGGGGAAAATTTTGCTGATTGAGACCTTACTTGTGGTGTGGGAGAAGAAGAACAAACTGAGAAATGTCATTTTTTTCTGGTAGTCTGCAAGGAACATTATAGATATTCTGAAGGGAAAATATTGTGCTTGGTGTTGATTAGAGCCCTAAATTTAAAATCTACTTTGTGGTTTTTTTCCCTCATTTATTTTGCAAGAAATCACCAACAAGCCACAGACCATTTTCTTTTTTCTTGGAGTACAAAGGTATGTGACAGAGAAATATCCCATGAAAGCATTCTAAGTTAGACTGAAGATTAAGATAAAAAAAGTATTTGTCTGTTGTAAATATTTTCTCCATTCCCTGAGGGCTTAGAAAATGCATCTCTAGCAATTCAGCACTATCAGTGTGTGTTGATCAGTTGTTGGTATTTGCATTAGTCTCACAAAAGATTTTCAGGTGGGATTTGCTGCCTTCCTCTACTTTTTTTTTTTCCTATCTTTTCTGTCCTGCAGAGATCCCTTCCTGACCAAACAGATGAATAAATAATGTGTTGCAAAAGTTTTGCAAGATGAGATTGGTTAGGTCAGCTTGCAGGAATTGTGATTTGTTAGTTGGCATGAACCTTAGGAGCACATCAGTCAAACCTCCCATATATTTCTGCTTTTCGGTACTTAAGTGATATCTCAGAGGCTCTGTGCTGTGCCTCTGAGCTCGAGGATAAAGGCACAGCTCTCCGGCTTTGAGATTTGAGGCGAGTGCTTTGTTTGCTTGTGTGTCAGAGCAAAAATTAGGTTAGGTTGACTGTGTACATTCTTTCTTAGTTACTTCTGCTATTTAAGAACTTCTGTGATTTCTCAACCATGCTGTGCTCTATTTCAGAGGTGAGAAAAAACTGCCTTTGCCCTGGAAAATTAATATTTTATACACATTTTTGAGTATTAAAAGCTATATACATAACACTTTTACAGGAAAACTGGGAGACTTTTTTGTTATTACACTATAAATATAAAAAAAATTACATTGTAAACATATAAATTATTATGTATTATATAAAGATAACATATAATATATATAAAGATGTAAATAATAGTCTGAAAATAGGAAAACATAGAATTGTAAGAGTGTAAACTAACTTTCAATATTCTAATAGCAAATAAGTGTAGATGCACATAATATAAACTTTCTGATGTGAAACAGCAGTTACAATTCCTGAGAAAGCGCAGGGCAAAACATACAGATAGAATGCTTTGCTTTTACCTGAAAACCTGATTTTGGATGGGTTTTTTTTAAGCATCTCTGGAAAATGACTGCTGTTCTAGTGGCCATGTGAGCTCAGAGAGCCATTGGAAGGGAGGTGGATTCATGGCAGGCATTGTCACCCACTGCCCTTTCCACAAGTTCAACTTGGCAGGCTTTGTAAAGCAGCAGCTAATATGGGTTAATGGGCTGATGGACTGTCAGGGTTGGTTTTTTCTTGTCATTTCTGGGCTTTTCCTACTAGGCTAAGGCCGTGAAGATCCTGCTGCTGCTTTGTGTAGGCTGAGAAGATGTCAGCCTTCAATAAATTCCTTCTGTTTTGTCATCTTTAACTTGTTAGCTTTTGCTGATTTTTTTTTTTTTTTTTAAAACTGTCATTTGATACAGTAACAACTCTGTCAGAGATATTCCCTAACTAATTCTTTTAGATTAAAGATTCAGATTTGAAAGTTGTTTTGCAAGCATAATGTAATTCCTTTCTGGGAGCTCATTTATTGCACTGCGGGACTCAGCTCCCATCTTGATTCCCGCATGAGAATAAAGGTTAAAAAGCTGTTTAAGAAATGGTCTTCCCAAAGTGGAAACTTGTTTTTTCTCCTTGGCTTTGCCTGCATTTTTATTGCTGCTTGCTCAAAAATGACCTTGAAAATAGGCTGATGTCCACTACCTTCTTTATTGTATTTCTGTAGCTTTTATTTGCTGAAAATTTGAGAGGACACTGCAGAACCTGTACAGGTAATTCAAAACAATTTCCCTAGTTTTGATTTTATTATTTTTTTCTTGTGGACATGATGAAGCAAGAAAGTTTTAATAACAAAATCCTACCTCTGCAAGTCAGTGGGGTAGGTCTTGCTGACTTCGAAAAACGTTGGAATTCAGTCATTGAGGATAAATGCAAATTGGGGCTGTCACTGATGGTCACTTAGATTAGTATTGACTGTTTTTATTAGGTTTTTTGAAAGCATGATTGGAATTTTGCCTTCTGTCACAAAACCCAAAGATGTGTGTAAAGATATCTTTGCGTGGGATGGAGAGGAGAAAAGCCCAGTGGCAACTGAGACATCCAGAGCAATTTGATTGCCAGGAAGAACTTGAGCAGGGAGCCAAATCATGCCTCACTTTATGTGGATGCTGGCTGAGTGAGCCTTGCAGCCAGGGCACAAGGGGTTGGGCAGCCTGGGGAGCCTGACTGTGCCTCTGCTGCTCCCTGCCCAGGCACAGCTGCTGCCAGGCTGGATGGAGCTCAGCCAGGCTTCCCTGACTCCTTGGGGTTATCCCAGATCCATCTAAGGGTGTCTGGACAGTGAGTGAATCAGGGAGGGGCTAGCACCAGCAGTAGGTCTGTACTTGACAAAACAATGAACTGAATTGCACCTTCCCTGCTTCTGGCTGTTTCTTTACATAAGCGAGAAATCCAGCTCCTGAAAGTGCTTCACTACTGATAAAACTGTGGAAGAAAGTCCACTGGCTTTTCTGGTCTAGTTTTAATTGAAATGCATGAATAGCTAATGTGTGTTTTGTTATTTTGCATGCCACACCATTCATATATTTTACTTTCCTTGACGGTGCTGTCTTTTGTGCATATCTTGCACTGCATTGGGAGGGGAGGGCAGAAAAAGCTTGTAACTGTGTGCCAATTCCTCTGATGATTAGGTTATTTCTGCTTTATTGGCTGAGAAGGGCTAGATAGCAGAAGTTTGACATGAAGGTTCTTTGAGTTGTCAAGATCTGTGGAAACTGTGGTTTAAATTAGGGTTGTGAAATATATGCTGTTGAAATTTCTAGGATTCCTTTTGTTTATTTTAGCTTGTAGTCTCTAAAATGTGTGCTCAATGCCTTCTACTAGAACACACCCTTTAAAATACGGTGAAGAGATAAAAATTTTGATGGGAAAATGAACGATCAAATCAACTTCACTGACTTTGGGAGAGTTGCTGTGAATTTACATTACATCTACAGACAGTTCTTCATTCCTTCAATAGTTGTTAAATAATGCATTTGTTTTGTGTGTCTTTTTTAATTGCCAAAGTAGTTCAATTCACTCTTATGTGATAATACATCTCTTACAGGATAAAGAAAAAAGTTTGTATAAATCAAAGGCAAATCTGGTATGTGTCTCCATAATTTTTTTTTTTTACTATAACTGGCTTATTTAGATATTATCAATAAAATTCACTAAGACTTGATCAAAATTTTAGAAACGATGCATTTTTTTGTTAATGCAAAAATGTGAGCTTGATACTGAAATTGTCTTTAGATGTAAACATGAATTTTAAATTAAAGTTACAGGAATTAAGTCCTTTCCAGACCTATCCCAATTTATCTTCCTTGAAGTTGGTTTACAGTGTGTCTGCCAATGTTCTCCAGAGCAAGTTCATCAACGTTGAAGGCATGCAGCAAATGCAGAATCCGTCCTTGGATGACCACTCTTTACTTGGGAGTGGTCACACTAGGGACAGCTTTGTGTGCATTTGATAATGTAATGGGGATATTTCTAATTGAAGATATGATTCTGCAAAGCACAGCACAGGTTTCCTGTGAGGTGGAGGAGGCAACCCTTGGCAGGTAATGGGAAAGAGATATATGTGATGGGGTGGGGAACTTCCAGATGAATTGTGTAATGACTGAAGGATCTTTCCATAGTGCTGAGTGGCACGATGGGATCTAAAGGCAGTGATGAAGCAATAGGTATAAGTCAGGGCTGCTGGTGGATGGCTGTGCTCTGTGGGTATCTCGGTGTGGATCTGAGGCTGCTGTGCTGATGTTTAGCTCCAGTGATGGGTCAGGCTGCTCAGGGGCTTTTCTGCTGTTCAATCTGCTGTTGCTGTGCTGCCATGGCTAATAGTGGTAATAGACACATCCAAGTTTGGGTGTCCCTGGTAGGCTGAGAATCCTGCAGGAGTGATAGGGAAGGACAAGTCAGAAGGGGATTCTTGGTGGTACAGTGGCAGGGAAGAGGGCAGGATGTTTGTCCTGAGGAGGAAAACCCATTTTGTATACCACAGAGTATCGACAGATGATACAGTCTCTCTAAAATTTGAGCAGCCCTCCTTATTTTTTTGTTCTTAAGGACCATGGGAAATAAGCTGCCCACTCTGCAGCTCTGCCCCTGTTGCTGCATTTCCCACAGTCATCAGAAAAAAATGTTTGGGGTGTTTCACGCAGGATCCAACTGTGCCTTGCTGTTATTTTACTGTCACTGTAACATTGCTGAATTTTAAATTAAACAACTTGAACTCTCAGTCTGTTAGAATTTTCCTCAAAAATTGTGCTTTGGGCTGAAATGCATCATTCTTGTTTTCAGGCCAAAGGCAAAATACTTTCAGAACACTTGATTAAAATTCCATGTGACTGGCTGAGTTCTTGAGCATTCAATGGCAGTACAGAAGAGAACTTTTTAAAATATTACTTGCTTTCTTTGCCCCTCTCTTTTTTTGGCACTTAAAATTACATTTCTTTAGGAATTTATCCTCTGTGACACAAACCTTTTAATTTCATGAAGGCATTTACTGTAAAATAATGAAATAAGAATTTGCACGTGGTGAGAGCCTGAAACATGAAAAATGTGGGATGGTTGACTTGCTATTAATCTTTTTAAATAGTTGCAATTTGTGCCTTGTCCATTTGTTAATCTGTGTGACTGAAGAAGAGCAGGTGTAAGTAAGCAAAGTGTGGTGATTTGCAGTTTTACTTTGTTGCCTAAAGTAAAATGCCTAGAAAAAAAAGTAGCAGGATACATTCTACATTTTACAAAGCTCAGAAAGTGACCTCTATAGCATGTTGAACAGTTGGTTACTACTGAAATAATAAAAAAAAACCCTACAGGTTTTTCCCAATTAACCTTTTAAATCAGAGATTGCTAAATCTTGTCAGAGATAAGGCAATGACCAAGTTTTGCATGTCCTTGGGGTTACACAGTTGCAAATCCTTTCAGGTCCATTCAAACTGGAGGAAATGTGCTTCCTTCTACCCAGGAAGATCTGGCAGTGATACAGGGCTGCATGTGCCCTGATAATGGCATTGTGCCTGTTAGAATGAAAATATTTTTCTTCCGTGTCTGAAAACAGGAGAGCTGGTAGTTCTGAAATGCCAAAACCTCTTTAACTTGAAATAGCTGTTGTTAATAAATGGAAAAAATCCACTTAATTTAAATAAATTTTAACTTCATCTAGTGCAGCTGCAATTTCTAATATTAAAGAAGTGAAAAATCTTTCATTTTAAATTAAGAAAATGAAATAAATTTAGGGTTTATGTACAGCTAATGAATAACAAGCTTAAATGAAATAAGTGAAAAACACATTTCAGAGTTCCTTTGTCATGCACCTACTTCATTTATGATCACAAGGTGATGCCAGCTGATTCAAGGGTATTCCTAAGTGTTTTAACCTTCATAATTTTTACACGGGGGAAAAAGCAGTGACATTTTGTTTGGCTGTGATACTGAGTCACAGTGCTGAAGTGAGCGGGACCTCAACACCTTTAAAATTCTTTTCAAGCTCAAGTGAAAAATGGAAATTTAGAATCAGAAGAGAGCTACTAGATACTTGGGTTGTAACTTCCTTTTTATTGTAATAAATGATTTGGTGTGCAGCCTAAAGCTGCACATTTATGCGTGCAAATTTGATTAGCATTAAACTCAAGAGGAGTTTAGTTTACAAGTAAGACAGTTGCCTCAAGTTGAAAACTGGTGGTAGAAAAGAAGTTCAGGGGGAGATATTATTATTTAAGGCATCGTATTACGTGTGAGTGGGGGAAGTCTACTTTGGGTCCTACATCAGTAAGAACAAAAATGTTTAGTTTTGTTGATACTGGGACACGTCATAAGTGACAAGTGACTGAGGTCCCCAGTCTTTGTCATGCCAGTCACACTGCCAGTACTTCTGTTCTGTTGCTCTAAGCTAATACTGCATCTCAGGCAGCATAGAAGCAAAACTGACAAGACACTGAAGTCTTTAATAGCTGTGGCTTGTATTTACTTCAGGTTTGAGCAAAGATTGTTCCCAACTGATGACTTCAGGAAAAAAAGCTAGTGTAGTGCTAAAAGAAAGAACAACCCCTGAACCAAGAGGCACAATGACGCAGGCTCCTCAACGTGTGGAAATAGCTTTGGGTGAACAAGAAAGAACTAATTTCATGGTCTGGCAGGTTTGTTGTTCCTTGGCAGCCTGCCCATCTGTCAGCTTTTGGCTCTTTTGCTTTGGTGTAAATGCTGTGACAATTTCTGGGCATATTTTTGAACTGGCCAACAGCATTCAAAAAATCAATACTTGCAAGACATGACTTCACAGAAGAAATATTGATTAGACTTTGGAAATGCATGATAGAATACTCACAAATTACTTAGCTCTCATATCAAGTTGTACTTTTCATTCTACTACCCCTTAGTTTGTTCTGATTGAAATAAGCAGTGGGTTACAGCCAGTATTAAAGATACTAGAAATTTCTGTGATAGTTTTTTTTTTTTTTTTTTTCCAAATTTCCCCCCAGGAACTTAACTTTTTTTTTGGTCTCAAATCCCTGAAGTCTGTGAAAAGACCAAGCCATAATACTAGAAACCACATTCAGGGCTGGGATGTAAGCTATTAAACCTATTGTATTCACCAGTGTTTTCTTTGCTCAGGCTGTCAAAGATGATGTGCACTCCTTTGGGAAACAAGGTAGCTCATTTGTAGAAATGTCTGGATGGGGCTGAAAAGCTTGAACTTCCACAGTTTTAAGCATTTGCACCCTCACCATGACTTTGCATCCTTATCCTCTCTACTTCCAATTTAAGTACCTGTGTTGAGACACAGTCTCTGTGACCTACATGTGTTTGGAAGCTGAGCATGGACACACTCAGAAGGTGGGACATGGTGAAGTTTGTACCAGCTAAGTTGTTAACACTTAGTTTACTAATCTATCTGATACTAGTGTAGGCTGAATACAAACACTAAAAAAAATCTCACCCATCTGGGATATTAAAAACTGCAATACTTTGTGTAAGCAAACACTAATCACTGGGTAGCTGAGAGGAAAGCTTCAGTTTCTTCTGCAGATGTATTAGTATTACTTGGCTTTCCTTTTTCTAAACATTTAATCTGGAAGTCTGGGATTTATTTTTTGTGGACATTTTTAGTGAGTTTGATTATTCCCTGAGTTTATTTCCTTTCCCCGATCCTGCTGTTCCCAATCCTGTTGCCAGTATTGGGAAATTTAGAATATTGCAATGAACACTTAATTGGAACATTGCTTTCCTTGCTCTTTCTTTACCTTTGTTTTCCATTGCCTTTTGTACATAGCATGCTTTAAACACTTTGAAATTTAAATTGTTTTTAGGGCTCAGGTTTTCTGTCCTCTTTTTGGAAAAGAAAAAGCACTTTTTTTTTTTTTGCTTTGTTCAAATTCTCTGTTACATTGGGCCCATCAGCCTGGCTATATGCTGGTGTTTGGGAATTTTAAGGAAGACATGCAAGTTATGCCAGACACTTGCTCTTTAACCTCCACAAACTATATTGAGGAAAGTAGTTGTGGGAGAATAGTACAGCTGGTATTCATTCTTGAATGAGCAAACTTTTGCCTACTTTGTTTTCAGTCTGAGTTTGACAGAATTTTATTAACTTGTAGTGTTATAACTTGATTAATTTGTGGTGTTGTAATTATTTTCAATGCGTTTCTGAGCGTTGAATGCTAATTAGCACATCATCTAGCCTAAGGCAGACCACAGTAGGTAAAAGGCTTTTGCTGTAGTACCCTGTCTGCATTATGGCTCTCATTTATAATGCTGAGTGCACATAGGCAACTGCAGAAAGAAAAATTGTCAGAGAAGACTTTGCCATTTAGAAGAAGGGACAAGGTTTCATCCTCAGTAGCTTGTTGGTGCTCTAACAGCTTGCAGAATTCAAGCAGAATGTTTTTTGTTACATTAACTGCTGTAATGAATTTTTTTCTTGTTGTCCCTTTTTCTGGTGCTCCAGTTGGATTGTTTAAGTGTGATTTGCAAAAGCTTGACTGAGCCAGAGCTGTAAGACAATCAGCAGACTGTTCTGAAAGCAAGTGGTTGAGTGTTCAGCAAATGGCTGCAAAGTAATCTGTTTTACAGATAACCTGAGCTCATCCCAAGGCCTGATGTGGAATATATTTCTCTTTCATGGCTGACCAGGCTGCCAACAGACCGGCATCTTTTACTTGCCTTGGTGAGCAATGCAAGCAGAACTGCAGTATCTGGAAAATAATACCAAACTTATGTGTGTTAACAAAACTGTCAATAATTTAAGAAATTACTCTACTCCAGTTGGTGCTGATGAGGTCTGAGGAGCCACACTGTTGGAAAAATGCAAACTGCCAAGAGCTCAGGAAGATAAGAAGTTTAGAAAATGGACTGTGGAAGGGTTGAGAGGGTTGCTTACATGGTCTGGAAAAGGGTGTGTGATAACAGCCTGTCAGGTAAACAAAAGTTGTGATCAAGATAATGACAGATCATGAATGCAGCAAAGAGGACTGAAAATTTGTAACTTTTAAAGTGATAAAGTGCCAGAATAGACTTGTCAGGGATGTTGAGGAATGTCCCCCTTTGGAAGCTCTTGAGAACAGACAAACTTAGTATGTTTTTACATAAAAAGCTGATTAAATTAAATAAATGTAATCTTCACAAGCCAGTATTTCTGTGATTGACACATTAGTCAGCTTTGCTCTACAGTATGAGAAGAAATAGAGAACAAGTTTCAAGAAAAAATAGTGTTCTGTTATGGTAGAGGCTTCTTTTTAATCTGAAGTAGTTTTATCTAAACATTGCAAATTAAAGTTTGCAGATGTTCTAAAAAACCCTGAACCTACTGCTTAGTTAACTCCTGTAAACCTGATGTTTTGCAAGCAGAAATTCTTCTCTCTGTAGAGCTGTAGAAAAAAGAGTGATAAGTTTTCAAAATAATTTTGAACTAGTGGCTTGCTACCTAAGTTTATTGTGTAAGTTGTGGTGTAGCTTTCAACTTTTCGAGTGGCATTAATGCTGCAGCTAACACATTTTTAGGCAATGTCTCCACGAAGTGGATTACAAGGCAGGTTGAGTGTTACACCCCACATTTCTTGCTGACTGCAAGAACAGAGAATTAGTACCTTAATTCCTGTAGTTAGAAGTTAGCAATTTCAACCCATTTATTTTAAGGAAACCAGCCTAGATATTTGATGTGATTACAGGGTAGGATTCTGATGAAAGTGTATAGAGAAGGTTAAGCTAGGGACGCTTGCTGGTAAAATATAATGAGTGTAAATCTATTGAGCAGTCTTGGAATCTGAGCCCAAGCCCGATAGTTCCAGGGCTTTTATTTAGTAAACTCATTTAATCCAAAACTTGGATAAGACAGAAAAACTAAATCAAATCTGTGCAATTGAAAACTGTCTGAGAATGTTAGAAAGAATGTAACCTCAACTTCGGCAGTGTAATGCTATTACATATTTTATACATTCTAATACTGTGACATTTTATTACATTTTGTCCTTAGTCCTCTCTGTTCTCCTGAAGTACATCAAACTATTCTGAACAACTATCACTGTGTGCTCTGTAAATGTTTTCAGTAAATGGAGAATCCATTGCTTGTGAGCAAACTTCAACATAGCCAGCTTGTTATGAGCTGCTGATTGCCTTAACATTTTTAAAAATGCAAACTTGCCAATGAGATTAGACCCCTTGAAGTGTTTCTGTGTTCTGAAAAATGGCACAATAAAAAGCTCATTGTTGCTGAACACATCAGCTCTTTATGTTTTTAAAGTCAGATCTACTTTGTTCACTTGCAAATCACTGCTTTATTAAGCTCAGCATAAAAAAGCCAAAATACTCGAGGAAAAATCAGGCTGTTGCATTGCTGAATGTCACAGTGTTGCTCACTGAAGTCTGGTTTAGAGTCTTTATTTTATACACTGATGAACAATGCAGAAGACTTTCTGGAGTCAGTTCTTGGCTTGCTTCATATAATCTTTTGTGTTCATTTCCCATCAGTTTGTCTTTTTTGAAAAAACACCCCCAACAAACACCTCCCTAATTTAGTCAGCTTTCAAGAAATGTGAGACAGATCTATGAAGCTGGATACAGATGGAAACTGTCTTAGAAGTGGCATTTCTGTAAGAGTTTTGCCGCCCTTACTGTGTTGATCTGGATACAAAAACTATTATCATCTTTATGTTGCTTATTGAACTTTCTTGATGATGTAGTGAAGCCCATGTAAAGCAGAGCTCTCATGTGCATCCTTCTCTTTGTACAACTGTGTTTGTAAAAGAAATTATTTTAATCAGCTGTGCCTCTGCGATGAACATTTTTATGCTGGGGACTCTCTCCCTTCCTTCACATACCATCTATAAAAAGTAGTTTTATGTCTGTCACACTGTCTGTCACATTCATACAGTTAAAACATGGTCAAAATACAGATCATGCATGCATTTTACCAAAATGCACAAATCCACTTTTCTTTTAACCAAAACAGAACAGTGATCAAATACTATTAATTTCCTGATTTAAAGAACCATTAATCAGAAGATGAAATTGGGGTTTCATTCATATCTAGCTGTACAAAATGCAGGCAAGGTCCTACACTGAGAAATCTTAAATAGAAGGAAGGGAAAAAAGTCTAAAAAGCCTTTGATAAATGGCACACAAATGTGTATGATTTCCATATTTGCATTAGTGATGGATATGTGCTGTGTGCTCAGCTTGGAGAGTAAGTCTAATGTTGGAGTGCACTGATTCTGCTTTACATGGACAGGCTATCTGAGCTAGACAAAATGCTCAGTAAGTCCAGGAATGTCAGACTCATTGCATAAGTACAATGGAACTGATCTGCTCATGTGCAGTAAATCAGGTGTATCCATCCATACATACATAGAACAAATCCATCTAACCTCTGTACTACTTCTTGTCATTTCCTGAAGGACTGAACATTGTAGAGTGTGGATGTGACAAATGGTGCCCTATTCACTTTGCAGGTCACCTTACTAGGGGTGTAATTCCCTCCACTTTCTCTGAGCTTGGGATGTTTTGTCTCTGTAGGAAAGCTCTGAATGACATAATTCTGATGGTACCCACTCAGATTTTCAGTTCTCCCTTACTGAGTTTTAGTCATGCATTTGGTTAAAACCAAGTCCTTACATTTGTAAGCAATGTGCTTGAACATCTAATGAAAACATTGTGCTCAGCTTTTGTGCTGAGCTGTAGTGAACCAGTAGTTATTGTTTCTCAAGGTCAAATTAACATCTATACATGTAATTTTCTGGCATTGGGGTGTGTGAGAGTCTCTGGTTTAAGGCAAATGAGCAGCAGAGCAGCTGGAAAAAATTGAAAGAGTTCACCTTACCATGAAAAGAACTGGCCAGCAGTTAGAAGTAAATGAGTTTAATTTAAAAATTCTTCCAGCTTTTCTCAGGACCACCATAGCCTCTTGCAAAATACTGAGCTCTAATTCCCAAACAGAGATGAGATGGGTCTGATGGTGGAAACCTGAAGTAGCAAATGCTGAAGTGCAAAGTTGGCTGCAAGGTACTTTTGCAAGTAGAATATGGTCAATCAAAGTAGATTAGTGAGCTGAGAAGTCTAGTGCTGAATTCAGTACAGATCCATATGGATCTGTTGCCATCTCTCAAAGATGGCTCAGAACCACAGTTGCCTAATGTGATAATGGAGCCTGATAGCTCAGCAGTGAGACAGTGATGGTTTTGCATGGACCACTTGCTTTCCTTTCTAGTCATAAATCCAATCATAAATTCAATCAATCAATTGTGCTGTACTTTAGATAGAAAATTGTGTAAGTTAAATGGATGAAGGGTCTAGAGGGTAAGTCCTATGAGGGAGCAGCTGAGAGGGCTGGGGTTTTTTATCCTGGAGGAAAAAAGGCTCAGGAGAGGCTTTATCACTCTCTACCGCTCCCTAAAAGGAGAGCATAGCCAGGTGGGGGTCAGCCTCTTCTCCCAGGCAACAAGCAATAGGATGAAAGGATGTGGCCTTAAGCTGTGCCAGGGGAGACTGAGGCTGGATATAAGGAGTAATTTCTTCATGGGAAAAGTTGTTAAACACTGGAGTGGACTGCCCAGGGAAGTGGTAGAGTCATTGTCCCCGGAAGTGACTGGGTGTGGCACTTGGTGAAGTGGTCTAGTTGACAATGTGGTAATCAGTCAAAAGGTTGGACTTGATGATCTCAGAGGTCCTTTCCAAAGGACTAAATTATGCTGTGATATCATTAAAAATGCAAATATCATTTGCTAAAGGTTTAGTTCAATAAAACGTGGTATCTTCTGACGGAGTTTTATGTCTGTTATGGCCACTTGCGTTTCACACCAGGATATGATGGCAGTTACCTGTTTATCTGCAAGTGGCTCATAGCAGTGACTGATTCCATGATTGCTCATCTTTATCATACCTACTGCTTCCTATAAGGCATAAAAACATATCTTACCATATGTCTGGTTTCTGTTGGGTGTTTTGGAGGGGGGTAGAGGAGTGAGAGAGAAGGGGAGGTTGGCAGAGCAGCTTCTAAGAGCTTTTGAACTCATAACTGAGTGCCTGGCTTTTCTTAGTAAAAGAATAAAGAGGAGTGATGTTCTTTGAAGATGCAGCTAATTTATTTGAAATTTGCCTTTTCCCTATTTCATTTATTGCAGATGCTTATTGTTTCCTAGTAAATAATCTCCTACACCATTCTTGATCTTTCCTGAAATCAGTGACTGCACCTCTGCAGTTTGCCTTAAAATTTAATTGTGGTAAAGAGATTCAGAATTGAACATAGTCATCTAGGGTTTGAAGAGATGCAGTACCTTGCAGGATGAAGCTATCAGCCTCTTGCTTTTTGTTTGGATCCTGGGGCAAAACTCCAGTGCAACTCACTTGGATTGAAGTGCTCTTTTTTTAAATCTCTGTGGGACTCAGAAAATTCATCATGAGATGGCTTTGCTATTCTTTGGCACAGGTCTGTTGACTCACAGTTATAGGAAGCAAATTATTTCACTGTAGTGAGTGATCTTGGACGGAAATGGCAGGGCTGCTGTGTAATATGAGTGAAGGTTATGGATGACCTGGGAAGTAATGGATAGCTCTTGAAGACAGACTGGTATTCCTCCACATGGACAGTTATGAATACTGAATAAGAAAGATTTTGTATCATTGGAGAGTAGCATTAAAGGGGATACCCTCTTCCACCACTGAGCTTTCTTGTCCAGTAGGAAAACAGAGGGCAGCATTTTTCCTTTGCCTCTAGCTTTAGACATGGAGCTGCACTACACATGTACTGCATGAGGTGGGAGAAGCCTGGCAGAAGAACCTCACTAGAGTGGTCAATAGGATGTCCTCAGGCATCCCCATCTGCATCAGATTTAGGTATAATGAGAATGAGGCCTCTGACCTAGTCTGGATTGAACATAAATGAAGTCAGGATTCAAAAAAATAAAAAACTACATCTCCCTCCTATTAAGTTTCAAGTATAGCACAATTGAAAACACACTGTTTTTTACTCATGCTGTGGTGCAGCGGGTTAGGATTTAGCCAAATTTTTGATAGCTGAAGGCAAGTCTTAAATAACACTGAAACTTTTCTCCAGGCTTTCTAGGGTAATGCAATTACTGGGCCAAGTCGCTTTAAAGGAATATTGAATATAGCCTTGTTGAGATCACAGAATTTTTAGGAAGGAAGGAACCTCTGGAGATCATCTGGTCCAATGCCACTGCCAAGGCAGGGTCACCCTGAGCAGGTGACACAGGAACTTGTCCAGGTGGGTTTGGAATGTCTCCAGACAGGGTCATACCACGGTCTCCCAGGGCAGACTGTTACAGTGCTCTGCCATGCTTGATGTAAAGAAGTTCTTCCTCGTATTGAGGTGAAACTTCTGTTTTAGATTATGGCCATTGCTCCTTGTCCTGATGCTGAACAGTGCTGAAAAGAGCCTGAAACTATCCTCTTGGCACCTGCCTTTGAGATATTTATATGCATAAACAGCTAAGGAAAGCAAAACTTAATTATTGCAGTCTGCTTTGATGTATATGGTAGATAATGAAGTAAAAGAATTCATACCATTTTACTAGTGAAAAAGGCATATATTTTCACAAATACAGCCTGATTTATTTTTTTTTCAGATTTCCTTTTAACAGAAGAAAAAATGTGATTTTGATACCTTGCTATTGCAACACTAGCAATTCTTTTGGCATTGTTAATGTGCCATACCAAGGCTCTAGCTTTGATTTTTGCCCATTGGCTTTAATCTCTAAAGACAGGACTCCTCTTCCCAAAATTTCTTCTCTTTTTTAGAGATGCTTCTGAGTGGAAATGGAGTGTCTCTGTTACACCATAACCATGCAAAAAATAAAAGCTTTTTAGCTCATGAGGGACAGCTGGAAGCTGATAACAGCATTGCTGAGAAGCTGTGCTTAACTTCTGTCACATACAGTATTCTTGAAATTTTATCAGCAGCCTTCAAACCGAAGTAAAACTTTACTCCTTTTAGAAAAAGGGTCTGGTAGCAGTAATCTTGAAATTTAGTCTGTTGTTACATTATTCCAGTGCACAAGAGCTAAACTATTTGAAAGTACAGTGAAGTGTTTGTGTAAAGATTAATAAGTGGCAAGCAGAATATCCCTTAGACTACACAGAGACTGCAGAAAAGCCTGTAGCGAAGGTCTAAAGTTCAGTCCTTAAATCTTTCAAGCTTGGAGTGTCTTATTGAGGCCAGTGGTGCAGTGTTGCTGCTGCCGAGGGAGCTCGTGTTAAACACCGGTTTCCACACAAGCTGAGTGTGTGCTCTACGATCCCTCCCTGATTCTGGCAGTGGGCCAGTTGTGCTCCAGGTTTTGATCAATTCACTGTGCAAGGGAAGGTTTAGAAACTGGGAAAAGTTACTAAACCCATTTGCAAACCCTTGTGTTCCTCAGCATCAAGCATCCAAATGCAGAGTGAAATAACAGGGATACTGCTGTCGAGTTGCCAGTGCTGCATGCCTTATGATGTGTCTGATAAACATTATTTCTTTCAAGGCCTGTTCCCTGCCATTTTGAACCTGGCCAGCAATGCTCACATCTCCACCAATGCCACCTGTGGGGAGAAGGGACCGGAGATGTTCTGCAAACTGGTGGAGCACGTCCCCGGACGGCCCCTGCGCAATGCCCAGTGCCGTGTCTGTGACCGTCACAGCGCCAATCCCAAAGGCAAGCTTCATGTGTTTCAGTTTTCGGTTGTTTTGTGGGTTTGTGTCCTTTTTTAAACTCTTCCCTAGGAATAAAGAGTGTATTGGAGTCAAATATATTTTAGTTTTAGTCTCTCTACTATGTGAGTGCAATTGGCTTTGAGCAATGAGCTGACAGTGTGAGCCCTGGGTATCACCACTGAGCGCTGCAAGATCCAGTGACAAGCTTTGTGTCTGAGGGCAGATTTCAGCTTTTACTTCTTTATGACAGGAAGAGATCATGCTGGGTCAGAAAAATGCAGTGAGATTTATTTTCAAGAGATGTTTATTTATTTTGCTTTGAAACAGAGCAGCACCCAATTTCCAGTGCAATCGATGGTACCAATAATTGGTGGCAGAGTCCCAGCATTCAGAATGGAAGGCAATACCACTGGGTCACCATCACCTTGGATTTAAGGCAGGTGAGTAACATTTACATGAGTGTCATTAAATGTATGTAGGATACAAGCCAATACAATTGATTGCAGCTCCTCTGCGTTTAGATGGTGGGATATATACAGTTAACTCTTTAGTAGCACTTCAGTTAAAGGTGGATAGTTAAAGTTAATATGAACTTACTTTAAACAGATGTGGTTTTCCATTATTGTTATAGAGCATCTTGAAGATTTCATTCCTGTCACTGGAATGGAAGGGACTCATGGCACAGTTGTAGTTCATGGCGCAGCAACAATTGTGTTTGTGTGGATGAGAGCTTTTACTCTCATCCATGCTCCTTCTGTCTTGGTAACCAATTCCGTCTGTGCCAATTCCTTTTTCTTGGTAACTTTCCTCTGCCTCACCCTTCTATCTTTTCTCCAGCAGTCCTATGATACTATTTTCCTCTACCTTGTCTTTCTGAAAAGTGATTGAAGCCTGTGTTATCAAGGACTTTTAAACGGTAGTGTTTTCAGGGCACTGGCCTAAGCTCACATTTTATATATGAGGATGCATCTGACTGATTCTGATCACCATCTTGTTGGAAGAAGCACTGAGAACTATATCTTCTAGGAGTTTTTGCTGTCAGCTGTTGGCAGAGTTAGGGATTATATTTCTGAAACAGTGATTTCTGACCATGGGGATTCTAGAACTGTCTGGGCAAAAGTTGGTTCCTCTGTTTTGGCCACTTTGTCTGGCCAGACTTGGAGGGATTCATCATTCATCATTCTTAGGTAGGAGGCTGCTAAACTGTACAGAGCATTTGCTAATTTTTTTGTTTGTCTGTTAGACATACAAGAATCAGAAGTCTCTTACCCTGCTCTGAGAAAAGACAAAATGATTGCTGAAGAAAATATATTTTTCTTTGCTTTTTCTTGTTGTTTTGCTTTGAACAAATCTATGTGCTGGCCTATATAAGTTGTTTGAAAATCATAGCTCAACAATGCATTATTAATATGGGGATACTTCTAAACTTTGGAAGAAAAAGCTTTACTACTTACTAAGAAATGCATACTTGAGGTGTAGAATTGATATGCTTTTGCAGGATCTCTAGACCCTGCTTGAAAGTTATTTTAAAGATTAAAACAGAAAGTTTAACTTTGATGTTTTCAAATAAAGCATAGGTTAAGCCAGTGCCTAGTTTGCTCTTTAATTAGAAAGCAGAACTGTTAAGAAAATAATCACAGGGTGTCTTTTGTCACTGACAGAAGGTTTGGATAGGATTTTTGTGTTGTTTGAAGAGTTAGCTTTGTGTTTGGTTTGTAAATGGACAAACAGGAAGGAAAAATGAAGGAGGAGGGGATGCCTTAGTTTTTATCCTCCTAGAACAATTTCACTTTGGAAACTAACCAGCTGAGCTGCCCTCTGAATCTTTTATTCTCCAGTCTGAGTGCTGTTGACGTTTCAACAAATACATATCTTTCCTCTCCTGACCCACGCTCAGTTTCCCTAATTTGATTTGAATAGTTTCCCCTAAGGGGCCTTTTTTCTGTGGTTTTCCTAGAGAGTTTTAGAGAGAGAAGGCATCTAGGGCTATGCAAACTGAATGTAAATTACTGCTCTGTGAGAAAGGATTTGGTTAATAGAGACTTCTTGAAGTCAATGAGTTATTAGAGCTGACTTGGTGTGCTTACTTTAAGCGAGTCAGCACAAGTAAAGAAAACACGAAAGAAAAGCATATGAAGGACCTTAGTGATTTTAGTAATTGTCTAATTCATACATTTATTTCTCAATGAGTTAAAATAGTCTTCTAGGACCTGTGGAAATATTCCTGAAAGTCAGTACCCATGTTCAGTATTACTTCAGTGTTGGTATTTTTTTTTTTTCATTTTTGAGCTTTGTGCATTAAATCTGTCAAGTGCCATATTAAAGTAAACAAGTCACAAGTCCTTCAGCTTCCCTTGCCAGAGTATAGGATATATTCACACCTTTTTGTGATGTGAAAAATGACCATCTCATCATTATTTATGGGGTTTTTTGTGTAATTATTAGAAGTTCTAGCACTAAGAAGAATTGATTGTTTCTCAGGATTGTTACCAATGTAGAGTTTAGAGATACAATCCAAGCAGTTGGATTGGTAAGTGCTGAAACAGCCTTGGCTGGCAAATATGGGGAAGATTCCCTTAGCTGGTGAAAACTGACTCCGCTCCAATTTCCCTAGGTGAATCTGTATGGCTGTATTCATCTCTTGGCTCAAAGTTGAAGGGAGTAAAGGACAGATATTCTTTCAGCTAATATTCTACCTTGTATTTAGTCTAAAATCAGCTGTTCTAAAGAGTAGTTTGATGGAATCTCAGTAAGAAAAGAGGGCTGGCTAATAAAATCAGGATTGAAATTGATGTTTTTATCTTTCTTCTTTGCAGAATCTGTGCTATTTATAGGTAATACTAAGCATTTTATAAGGATAGTCAGTGCTCATATCATGAGTTTTTAGCTCATACACATCATGGTGACTAGGTACATTTATTCTAGCATGCCTTTCAGTCTTTCCAGGATCCAGATGTATGATAGTCTTTCCTTCTCCCATCACTGCCTCCTCCTCCTCCTTTCCATTAAATGTATGGCAATGATCCAGAACTGAGGAAAGAGTAGTTTAGCAATGAGGTGTAGGACTGATGTACAAGACACTAAGATTTGATTTATGAGCTTGTGCTTCCTACACTGGTAGTTCTACAGAAACAAAATACACAGCATCAGTTTTCTGTAAAAACAGCATTTTTTGGCCTGAGTTTGACTCCTCTGGGCAGTTGCATTGCGAAATTACAATTCTAATAAATGCTGGCTATGATGTATTTAAGTGGTGTGATTGAGCCAGCTGTAAAATATTACTCTATGACACCATTAAACAAAGATTACTTACCTCAGTTTTATTACCATACTTTGGACTTCTAAAGGTATTTAAATGTACTCTGTATGCTTCATATAGCAGAAAGGCAGATGTTTGTATATCAGAAAGTTCTTGAATTGCAAAGCAAGACCAGTTCTTTTTGGAAGACCCATAGTAACAAGTTGAGCTGAGGAAAAAAAACTCCACTTCTGATTAAGTCCTAGCTCATGAATATTCTATGAGTACTAGATTACCACTCAAAGGCCGATGTAAGAGTAGTTTCTGCTATTAGAAAGCAAAAAAGAATGTAAATATTATAATATGATTTGTACAGAGCTTTCATCTTGATGAACTGGCAAGAGAAGGTTTCTATAAAGAGACATTGTTTGCTGATATAAAAAAATAGTGTTCTGTTGACTTCACTGGACTAATGCTAATTCATTGTACATGGCAGGCTTTCTCTAAAAGCCTTTTGTGGCTTTGTAAAACTGATGTTGCAAGATTCAGGTTGTTCATCTGTACTTTCTCACAATAAAATTCTTGAGTAAAATGAATTTTTCTTATATTCCAAGTTAATGTTTGCACATAATGAATTAAAATCTTAAGGAAAAGATAATTAATGAGACTAGAAGTTCTGCTGGTTTTAGTGTATTTTGCACTTTTATTGTCACAGAATCATGAGAGTAAAATGTTGGAACCACTTGCTTGGCTTCACAGTCTCTAAGAGCCTGAAGCTCTCTTTATTCCTTAAAAAGATATTCCTGTGAACAATATAAGCTGATATATAACCCTTCATGTAGTCTTCTACTCTTTGAGAGTATTCAAGAATGACACATTTGGTGTTGCTGGATCTGCATTCAGGGAAACAAGGCTGTTAGAAAGTCTAAGTAAAGCAGAGATTACTTATTTTATTGGCATTGCAGCTACAAAGAAGAGTTTTTTTAGTACAAGTTTATTTGGCTGATCTTAAAAGTCAGGATTGAAATGCCTGTAAAATGACACTTTCAGTCTATGGCTGCTTGGGAATTGCTAACTTGCTTTGACTTGCCCTTTTTACCCTTGTAGTTCAATAAGGAAATTAGTTCTGAGAAAGTTACACAGTCAAATTAAGGTGTACAAATCATTAGCTCTTGCTCAGGTTTATCACGTGGCCGGTTGGTGTGCACTGAATGGATGTGGAAAGTGATAAGAAACTGCCTTTGGTGATTTTCAAACCTGAAGAACTTATAAAAGTCAAATTCTGTAAAAATGTGCTCCAAGGATGTTGGAAAATCAGTTTGCATTACGTGGAATTCTTGGCCCATTGGGGGTTACAGAGGCTGTGGGATATGAGGTCTGCAAAACCCCTATCTGCTCACATTCCTTAAAATATCTTTATCTGTAAATGCTGTGGACACCTTGATCCCTCCCTCCAGCTTCATTCCCTTGCTTGGAGACAAAATCCCTGAGAATATAGCTCCTACTGCTAGGCTGTCTTGTGACTTCTTGAGTCTGAGAACATTTATACAAAATCCCTAATTTCTTTATTTAACCTATATTATTTAAAGGACTGACAAATTTTCCTGAAGCTGTTGATACTCATTATCCAGTGAATTTACCTGTGAAGAAAAATGGGATACCTGTGAGCTATGTGTGTAAATGGAAGAATTGAGAAGATCCACAGGAAAAGAAGGCTGTGATTTTCTACACACTGCGTACTTCAATGTTTATAGAATCATTCAATGATTTTTCTGAATGCTTCTTTAGAGCTTTTAATGTTAAATATCTGCATTGCAGCTGTTTGTGAACTGTAGACATGCAGAAGAAATCAGTCCCCAGATGGTCTTGAGTACCAACTGTGGCTGCTGTTTTTCTGGAAAAAAATTGACTTGAAAATATTTAATTTATTGAATTGTGCATTGAATTTGGGCACAGTTGCTGTGAAAATGTTAATATTTAACTGGCTTTTCCCTCCACTTTCCTCTCACGAAGAAACTTGGTATTTAAAATAAATTTAACTTTCATACTCTTGTGAATACCTTTTACTGCAGCAGTTAGTTTGTGGTGAAGGATAGCTCATTGTTACTGGTTGGAACTGGATTTAAAACTAGCCACATCAGCTGCAGACTATAATGGGTCTTGAAAAAACTCAGTGTAATCAAAAGTAGATCATTTGTTGTTCAGCCAACTGTGTAAAAAGTAGGGAAGTAGTTTAGTTGATGACAGCAAGCAGAGAGAGGAAAAATAAATAAATAAAGGACATATGAGAGTTTTGAGGGAAATTTTATATCATGGTATTTGAAAAAAATTTGGGTTCCAGTCTTGCATCTTTTATGCATTTGAGAAAGATTACTGACTTCAAAGGAACTTCGAAGTGCATAGCTGTTTCAAAGCCCAGTCAAAAAAACCTTTCTAGTTTTAATACTTTTGTGAAGTTCTCATCTGTGATGGAGAAAATACCCATAACAAGCAATTCCTGTAACATAAAAATGTCCTCAGGTTTGGGGTACTGAAATGATGATGCACCAGATTCTGCTTGTGCACAACTGAGTGCCAAGCAGGTATGTAGCTCAAATACCACTAACTGAAGCAATGAAATCCAGATTGTGTGTAGGGAATTTAGCTGTTTGACTTGAATTCTGCCCACATGATACTCTTTTTTCCTTTAAAACCATGTATTTTGCCTTTTTTTTTTCCAGTTGGAGATTGTTGGCATGATGTAAGTTTTATTTAAAAGGGGCTCTTCTCTTCATGGAAGCTGGATTATAATTTTTGATATTCACTTTACTTTGATCAAATTTTAAGATCGTGCTGAACAACAAAGAATCCACAGACCCCAGAGAAATTTTATTTCTAAGACTGTAAGACTGACTAAAGACTGAGCTAGCTTTTCCTTTTGCTTGCATCTGCTTGCGTTGCTGAAATGTCACTGTAAAATCCTCAGTTTCTGTACATTTTTGTATTTATTGAAACAACTAGAAATGTTCTTTTTGTATCTGTTTGATGTCTAAAAGGATAAAACTGGAGGGCCTGTAAAGATAGTCTGACCAAGTGAATTTTGTCATTTAAGTTCTGTATGGTTTTAATAAAAAATTGAGATAGTTTTACTCTTTTTAAGATATTATATGTAGTAAATAATTTGAAGATAAGTATTACCAATTTTTTTTTCTTCTCATGTGTGCAAGATCTCCTAATCAGAGCTTTGTTCACTTAAATAATGTTTTGTTTCAAAAGTAGTTTCCTGAATTGCATACACAATGCAGTTACTATTTATCTTTGTGAGTTTATTTCCCCATTTGGCAAAATCAAAACCTGCTTTCACGTGGCAAGTATTGTGCTTGCTCTTGCTTTAATCTGTATTGCAGGAAAAAAAGGCCTAAACATTTAAATTTATAATGTATGAAAGAAATGATTGCAGCCAACTTGGAGCTCAACATAATATTAATACTGCACATGTAGACAGGAATTATGATGATAATAGCAGCGACCAGGCAGTCTGCTCAAGTGGGAATACATTCCTCTGAGATGGTTGAATAATAGAGTTTTACTTTCATCTAAACATGGCTTGTTACTCCAGCGTATATGAAACACTGAATTTCTATTAGAAATCTTATGAATTTGCAAATGCAGCCTTTTTGTGTGAGGTGATGTAGGAGGTTCTGGGCAGGGGAGGTCGCGGTGGCTTTGCAGTGAGTGCCCTTCAGGGTTCATGTCTGATGCTAGAGTGAGTTGGGGCCAGTGCAAGTTATCTGTCTGCCAAGACCAGGTGATTTAGAAGGTGATATGAACTTAATTACTGCCCTGCCTACTCACAGAGGTGCTGAACTGTCCTGTTGTGTGGATGGGGATTTCACTTTGGACACAGGGTTGTCAGAAAAATAGTCACGATACCTGTGTAGCTCATATACATCTCAACCTTACTTAAGAATACTAGCTATTTTATCATGCTTATTTTTGTCACATTCAGCTTGTCTCTGTGTATTTTTAGCAATGTCTGTAAATACTCTTCTGCTGAAATAACTTCAATACAGAATGAAATTGGAATGTGAAGAGGTTTTTTAACATTGGGTGTAAAAATTTTTCAGAAATGCTTTTACAGAGAAGATTACACTCCCTGCTAAAATGTAAAACAAATGAGTTTTTTTGGCTACATGTATAAAAAAATCCCACAAAAACCAACAACCAAGCACAAACAAACAAGAAAACCCAACCAAAACCCAGTTTTTCAAAGCCCTCAGTGGCTCAGAAAAGCTAAACATTTCTCACAGATTGTTATACCCAACTAATCCTGAAATGTGCAGTATAGATATAGATTTCAGCTATTACATCAGCACTGTCTGATGGCCTGGACACAATTAGGTGGACCTCTTGTCAAATGTTTGTGCAAAAAATTTATCCAGAGTTATTGTACCAAATTTACCCTCTCCCCAGGCAAAACATATACTGCTTTTAAAATTTAAATTTACTACCCATTTGGCTTCCAGTGGTCTTTTACAGTACAATGAAGTGTTAAAATTTTCTTCTTGCATTTTTTCAGGTCTTTCAAGTTGCATATGTCATCATCAAAGCTGCTAATGCTCCACGACCTGGAAACTGGATTTTGGAACGCTCCATAGACGGCACGGAGTTCAGACCCTGGCAGTACTATGCAATTAGTGATACTGAATGTTTAACTCGTTACAATATTACACCAAGAATTGGGCCTCCAACTTACAAGAGAGATGATGAAGTGATCTGCACCTCCTATTATTCCAGACTAGTTCCCCTGGAACATGGAGAGGTATCTTTGTACTTGTAGTTTGTGATTAAGAACATGGACTGATAGCAATTTGAAAACATTTAAATTGCGGTTACGGAGTTCATCACCCTCAGCACTACCAGATTGTCTGTTATTCTTCTTTAATAATATTATCTTTACATCACGTACTAGTATAGCAGACTTCGAAATGTTGGGATGAAATATGTCTTAGGCTTTATGTGTTCCCATTACTGAACTCTTTGTTCTCTCTTTCCATATAATTTGATGGTAGCAATTAGCTGTGAATTATTAGTTCCTTTATCCTGAAAAACTATAACAGAGGCTCTGTGTTCTGCCAGTTTTTTCATTTAGCACAGAAAACTCCTGTGTTAGGAACACCTGGTTGTGTGAGATAAAACTGCAAACACTGTTGAAGTGCTCGGCACAGCTGGAACTCCTAAACAAGCCTTGGCATTGTTTCAAGGATGTAGCATAATTAAAAGGGCTGTGAGTTGTGCAGCTTTGCTGTTGATTGTTCTTTCTTTTAACAAACTCTATTCACGGTTCTTGTGTAATTTATTACGAAGAGGCAGCCACATAATGAAATGATACATTAAAACCAGCGGTTATTCTGTCCTGAATGCTATAATGTATGACCATGATAAGAAGTGTGGTGTTATCCTATGGAGAATGCTAGTAACTCCTATCTTAATAGAAATCAATATGTTTTTTTCTTGCTTAAAAAAAGATTGGACTGTATGTAGCCATTCACGTAAAACTAAAACTATCAGCAAGAAAAAAACCAGTGAAATTCAGTAATGTGAAGTCCCATTTACATTAATGAAATGTTTATTACAGTGTTGTGAGCATATGATCAACACATAAGCAGCAGAACAGGTGGCACAAAGAAACTTAACCTGTCTCTCCACACAATTAACCAGAAGACCCTTAGGCTGCCTGCATATGAACAGTGCTGCTTGTAATGTATGTTTAGTAGGTCATACAACTCCATACAACAAATCCAGGGATGCCAGAAATTCAATTTAGTGACCATTTTTTTCTCATTCATTCTTCCTCATGGTACACGTAATTAATTAGGCTGCACTGTCCAAAACTGCTTTTTTTCTGAGTGCAGTAATAGAAAAACATAAGAACACAAAAAATGGCAGAATTAAATATCTGTGTACTGTAAAGAATAATAGAATCTTTTAGCTTGGAAAAGTCTTTCAAGGTTATTGAGTCCAACTATTAACTCAGCACTGCCAAGTTCACCCATAAAGCATGTTTTTAAAGTGGCACATCTACATGTCTTCCCAGTGGTGACTCCACCGCTTCCCTGGACAGCCTCCTCCAATGCTTGACAAGCCTTTTCATGAAAAATGTTTTCCTAGTTTCCAGTCTGAAACTTCCTTGGCATAATTTCAGGCTGTTTCCTCTTGTTCTATCACTTGTTGCCTGGGAGAAGAGGCTGACCCCCCACTTGGCTACACCCTCCTTTCAGGGAGTCATAGAGAGCGATAAGGGCATCCCTGAGCCTCCTTTCCTCCAGGCTAAACACCCGCAGCTCCCTCAGCCACTCCTCACAGGACTTGTGCTCCAGACCCTTCACCAGCTCTGTTGCTTTTCTCTGGACAAGCTCCAGGGCCTCAATGTGCTTCTGAACTCAGGGGCCCAGAATTGGACACAGTATTCAAATGCAGTATCACCAGTCCTGAATACGGGGGAAAATCACTGCCCTGGTCCTGCAGGCCACACTATTCTTGATCCAGGCCAGGATGCCCTTGGCCTTCTTGGCCACCTGGGCACAGCTGGTTCGTGTTCAGCTGCTGTTGGCCAACACCCCCAGGGCCTTTTCTGCTGAGCACCTTTCCAGCCACTCTGCCCCAGCCTGTAGCGCTGCAGGGGTTGGTGTGACCCAAGGGCAGGACTCAGCACTTGGCCTTGTTGAACCTCATCCGACTGACCCCAGTCCATCAGTCCAGCCAGTCCAGATCCCTCTGGAGAGCCTTCCTGCCCTCCAGCAGATTAACACACATGCATAAAAGCTGTCATGGCTGCCCCTCCCAACTGGAATCTGTCAGGCAGGAATATTCCCTGCACAGACTTATCTCACAACCTGCATTAGTGAATCTTGGAACTCTTTAGAAAATAGATGTATTTAGGGCTTTGTAATTTGTTCTGGCCAATCTGTTGAATTTAAGAATGGCTCTGTATGAATCCTCTAAACTAGCTGATCTCTGTAAGTGCCTGCCTTGTATCCAGCATTTGTTACCAGCCCAATTCTCTGCAGTCAGCTTGGAGTGTCTTGATATGAAATAACTGTTAGGGTAAAAAGACCATGTATCTAAATATGGATGTCATTAATAACATTTGTTTGCCAAGTTAGACATCTTGCCAGTTTGGCTGCTAGATTTTTCACAGGTTTGAAGATATGTAGCTGCTCAACTGTTAAGTTCTGTTGCTTGCCTGATTTATATTGCTTGAAGATCTGCTTCTAGAATTTCACATAATGAGGTTAGGACTCAAGATGAATTGCAAGGCCTAAGCTGTAGTTGTTTGAAAATGGTCTGGAATTATAAGGACAAGTAAGCCAAAAATATATAATGCAGAAATATCAGGGTGTATAAGCTTATATAAGAAATATATGAGCCAAATTTGGCAGTGTGCAAGGAGAATTATGGTATTTCTTCTTTAGTATCTTAGTCAATATCACTACTATTTCTCCCTTTTTCTCCTTGGGAAGATTCCCCTACAGTCTATAAAGATTTAAGTGTATTATTACAGAATTTCTACTGCTCAAGCCAGTAGGAATTCTACTAGTAGAATTTCTAGACAGTGGAATATGTACTGTTCAAGCTTTTAACTTTAAAGTAAAAAAGTGAGTCATGTTTTACATTTCATCACTTGAAGGCACTACTCTATGAGTAGTGAGAGTATATATTAGGCAGGAAAGACTACGTAAAATGAAGTGGCATGTGATACATGGGAGGTAAGGCCAAATGGCTGTGACAGGCTTTTCTGGATCTTTAAATCTCTCATGTTTAAGTGATAAAAAGCAAACACAGTGTGTTAGAAATTCCAGTGCCATGGTCGAGTCCTCCTCTCTTTGTTGAGGAAATCAAAGGACTGCACTGAGCCCAGCAAATTCTACATCTGTACTGAAAGGTTAAGGAGAGTAGGATGTGGTGCCTCATGCTGAGGTTATGTTCATCTATAGTTGAGTATATATGTGTTAAATTTTTTCAGCAGAGGGAGCACAGTGATATTTGAATATTCAGCCAATAATTCTGCCTTGTAATTCCTGGCAGAAAACATGATTTCTGAATGAATATATCACAGCCAATTTTCCTAAAGGGAACAGACTGAGATGTGGTGGGCATGTTCAGTCTTCAATTGCATAAAACATGGGTACAAGAAGGAAAAATGTCTTCTGCATGTCTGTGACAGGGTGCAAGAAGAGTTCTGAAATTGCAACAAGGAAAACATGATTTAGAGATTAGAAGCATTTTTAACAATAAAGCTGTAAAGGCCTGGAATACATTGCCTTGGAAGGTTGTAAAGTTGGCACCAACACTGGTCTTTGAAAACAGATTGGTCAAACATCTAACAAAACTCTAGTAAATCCTGCTTTAGCATAGGAAATGGGCTAGAAAAATTCTCCCCTATTTCTGTGAGAGCTGAATATTATAGTAGGTGGTGCTAATTTACAGGATCAGACCTGGAAAATGTTTTGGTTTTCATAACTGTTATTCTGCAGTTGGAAAATGGATTCGCTATCAGAAAAGTGGAAATCTTGAACACAAAATATTAAGAAGGAGTGGTGCTAACCAATAAATGTCAAAACTATAATTTTGGGAATGTGACCTCCATGACAAGAGACTGCTTGTGTGCATTTTAAGTAACAATTACTCTCTCTAGGGAGCCCCTAGCTCCACTACAGAATTAAGATTTTTTTTTAAATCGCCAGAAAAACCTGTGCAGCTTGATACCTAAAGTCATCTTAGTGGGGCCAATTGGAGTTGTGCAAGAAAGATGTAGGTCGAACAAGTGTGTTTGTAATGGCAGCCCTTTGCTTTCAGTTGTTATCCATGTTGTGGCTTCCCACTGCATTCTCTCATCACAGAGTACTCCTTGCTGGTTGTGCAGCCTTGTCACTGCTACTTGTGGAATTAATGACCCCAGATCGAGAATGTAGACCAGATTATACTTTGCAATAAGGTCTTTCTATTTGCAGAGAAGAAATCTGTAAGGACAAAACTGTGCTTATGGCCACAGTTATATATTCCATCTCAATGATTGAGAGGAAGGAAGACTGCAGGAACTAGCGACTCACCTTGGTTCTTCACTTGGGTTTTTCTCCTTATGCTATCTCCACAAAAGCCCGGGAGACTTGGGGCTATGATGAGCTGATAATGGTGATTTCAGAATAGTGTGAGTCAGGATGCAGGAATTTTACCTGACTATAGACTATGGGGAAATAAAAAGAACTCCAGGTAGTTTACCATGTCCCCATCCTGAGCTGTTGGGAAACAAGCTTAAGTTTTGTGGTTTTGATTGTCACACTGATGTTTGTTGTTGCAAATCAATCACAGTTATGCTTGTGATTAAGCCAGCCTTTCTTTCTAGATTCACACATCCCTGATCAATGGGAGGCCTAGCGCTGATGATCCTTCACAGAAGCTTTTGGAATTTACTTCTGCGCGATACATTCGGCTGCGACTGCAGCGGATCAGAACTCTCAATGCTGACCTCATGACTCTCAGCCATAATGATCCCAAGGAACTAGACCCCATTGTCACCAGAAGGGTGAGCTGGTTGTTCATAAATGATATTCGGTATAGCTTGATTGGAGAGTCTATTCTGAGCTGTTTGGGGAGGAAGCAGTACTCGATCCTTGCCGTTCACAGGTTGTTAAATTATTCTTGCCTTCCCTTTGACACCATTAACAGCAATATCTTGTCGTAAACAACTTTTAAAAAAAGCTTTTCAATATTGTTTTTATTAGTTTTATTTTTATTTGTTTGTGTAAATGATTTATGCTAGGAACAGTGTTTGTAATGCTTTATCATCAAAATACAAAATATGGTTTGGCTGATGGAAATGCCACTTGAGGTTGCTCTCGATGCCACTGCAGTACCTTTTGTGGTGTATCACGGACTTCAGGATCCAGTGCTGTGGTTCATAAACATAATTATTTACAAACAATACTATTGTGAATTTTTATGTCTTATAAGAATTTTCTTCATTTTTAAAAGCCTGTTATAATCAATTGTTTTAGAGCCTATGAATTAATGTGAAATGTTTGTATAGAGTTCTGAGAGTATTAACTGATTCCCAGATTTGATGTTGGAACTGGGGAAACTGAGGCCCCAAGAACTAGTTCTGACTTCTTCAGGTTCTCATACAAATTCAGTATTGGAAGTCTACCTTGACTAACAGTTCTGCATGATTTCTGCTCTGTATCTTGCCATTTTGGCCATCTTAATTTGTCCAAGACTCATAGGTTAACACTTCAGAGGCTTCAAGTTTTTCAGTGAAGGTAGACTTTCCGGTGAGGACTGGAGAATATGAGAAATGTTCCCTCCTTCCCTTGCTTTGTAGCTCTTTTCCCTGAATAACATCTGCAGGTGACCCTTGCTTGTGCAACAACAAGATTCTTGCAGTCTGTGGCTTCTCTGATGCAGGCAATCCTTGTGCTATCTGGATAGCTGAGTACAGAAGGGAGAAAGGAGCTTGGATTTAGTCAAGGATTGGTGGGTACTTTCAAGGCAGCCCCACTCTTGCCTTGTTCATGGAGGTGCCCATTCAGCTGCAGATTTTTTAAGTGTAAAATCTGGATGTTTTTTATTTTCTGTCTGACATGGGAACTGATAGCATGGAGACAGCAAGAGCAGCGTATTGGACATCTGCTCCAGCTGTGCCTTGCTGGCAAAAGGGGAATGCACAGCCTGAGCAGCTGAGATGTTCCCACAGAGCAGGCTGCTTGATATTTAGATCTATTGATAGTATTGGCATGTCGAGACATACGCCCCAAAGAAAAGGTTTGCCATGGAAGCCTATGAACGTACAGCTGGGGAATGGGAATGTTTAGGACACACATTCCCACTGCTTTTGTAACATACACAGTTGTGCAATCCAGGGCTTAGTACTTCTCCACCTAGCACTATTTAGTGCAGTTTGTCGTGAAAAGCTACACATACTGGCCAGGGTTCCCAAATCCTGATGTCTCACTTTCAGTCTCACTGTGTGACCAGCTACAACAAAGATAACCACTTCCAGCTTTCTGGATGCTGTTTTTATTGGCTTTGAAGACTTTGCTATGGTTGTTGATACCAATTATGTTTAGTTTCCTATACACAGTCTTGAAAATGGCCGATCCAGATTCTGAGTGCTCAACAGCACCTTTATTTCTGTGTCCTGTTTGTTTATTTCTGTCTGTAGCATTTGATTGTCACTGGTCTCACATTCACCTTCAAGCTGCACACAGCTGCTGTGAGCCATACACTGTGAGAAAGTAAGAGAAAGGAGATGAAGCAGAGAATGCAGTGAGAAAATAAATTCTGCTTTTGTCGTCTTCCTTTCTCAGTCTGAACCTTCTTCTTTGTGCTTAAGGACTTACTGTGCTTGATGAGTCCCTGAATGATTTTTGTAGTTCAAGCCCATAACATTAAAATTCCTCCCAAAATACTGAACATAAGAAATTTAAAACCATAAAAAAATAAGTATGAAATCAAAGAAGCTAGTTCGCTCCAGCTCCAAGATCCTTCAAAGAAATAACAGTCTAGGAGTCAGCATGTCTGACCACCCAGGGCTACCTCCTCTTCCTGAACCAGCTGACATTAGGGTCATTAGGTCTGAGAGCATTGAACTCTTCCCTTAGAAGTATCCTCAAAAAGAGTTTCTTTTTCATTCCCCTGTAGTACACACTTCCCAGGATACAAACAGGCCAACCATGTTGATACTGCAGCTGTAACTGAACCCAGATGGTCATTTCCTGCCTCTTCTTGGCCTCGAAAATTAAATCCCTTCCTTACATATGTTATTTTTGCTCACCACCTGGCAGTATTAATGGATAGTATTCTGCCATATCAGCAATTTTTAAGCTAAGAGTTTGGATAGAATATTTCACTGGCTGCATAGTAGTAGCAAAGAGCTGGTCTGGAAGTGAGTGTGCAAAATGCTTTTAAGGGAGAGAGAGTTCCCATTTTAAGGAAGCATACTCTTAGCCCCAGACTGACACTAAACTATGGCAATTTTTTATGTTTTATTGCTTCTTGTAAAGCGAATAAAGGACTTTTTTCTTTTTTTTGCAAGTGTATTTCGGCTGAGGTCATATTTGGTCTTTGTCAAAGCTGAGAAATTTTACATCCTTTCTTAAAAGTCAGTTAGTGTTTCATACCAGTAAAGAAAAACATGGGAAAAATAAAAACTGCAAAAATTGAAGGTTTCCCTAAATGGCAAATATTTTCAAGTATTTGATTTGTTTTTCAAGTCAACGAAGTATTTTATTTTTCAAGTCACAGGGTATTCTATTTCAGTCACAGAGTAGGGTATGTAAATGGGGAAATGTAAATACATGTAAATGCCTTTTTTTCATACCTTTCTCAACTCTGTTTTTTTTAGTACTACTATTCAATAAAGGACATCTCTGTTGGTGGCATGTGTATTTGTTATGGCCATGCTCGAAGCTGCCCTCTGGATGAAATCACAAAGGTATTCTTTAAGCTCATTATTTTTGCAAAACAACTTTTTCAGTTAAAATAAAAAAATTCCTAAGGAGAATGATAGAGAAGAAGCTAAAAGAGATCTTATGATGCATACAAATTATTTGCTGTATTTTTCTTTTTTTTCAGAGCAAACATATCTCGGTTTTGTAGTGTAACTTCCTTGAAGTAAACTCTTTTTCTTTGGCATTGAATTTAAACAATTCAAAGGGCACAAGGTCTGTCTTACAGCACAGGAGATTGGCCCCTCCTGTTCTAGAAGGGCTATTCCCCAGTAGTTGATGCACCATGGTGACGCAGTCCAGTGCTAATTGTAGGGTATTTGTGGGTCATGCTTTTTGGAGTAAGGCAGATACTGGGCAGACTTTTGCCAAATATGATTAAATTATCCATTAAAAATCTTTCAATAAAGTGAATTTTTTATTCTTAGAAATTACAGTGCCAATGTGAGCACAACACATGTGGAGAGAGCTGTAACAAGTGCTGTCCAGGCTACCACCAGAAACCATGGAGACCAGGAACCCTTTCTGCTGGGAACAAATGTGAGAGTAAGTATGCACAGGCATTTGGATTAACTGTCTTCGTGGGATTTTTCAGAGGTAGAGAACCTACTTCTAATCATAACTGCTAAGATGGTTTTAAATAATCTGTTCAGTGTGTCTCCTTGGCTAATGGAGTTGTCATGTATTATAGCTTTCAGAGTCCCTTTTTCAAGGGACTTGGGGATTTATTGTACTCCTGTAGATACTAGCAGATTTGCATCAATCATTTTGTTAGCTATTTGAAATGCAAATTTCATATGTTGATCATAAATTTTGTCAGATGAACAACTTTGTTCTGATATCGAATGTTTTGAAAGGAACTCCTTATTGGCCAATTACACTTCAGATTGTCTGATAGATTGACTTAGGCAGTGCCAGTATGGCTGAATGTGTTGCTAGGGCTAGTTGGTGCATTTTCTCACTTCACATTACTAATAGCACAAGCTGCAGACAATTAGGAACCTATTGGATAAAATTCAAAGTTCTGGAGGGAAAAGTAGTCTTTTTAGTTGATGTCTTTGCACAAGTCATAATGTCACTCTTTGGAAAGTAGTTGTTTATGACAGTTTGGACTGAAGTATCCTCTAGACTAAATAAAATTTATACTTACGTACTTCTTTGTTGACATCTCAGATTTTGTCTATAATACAAATAAGAGGAGACCTAGGCAGGTTTTCTTCTGTAATGCAGAGGACTGAAAAAGAAGGAACAATTATTGCTAATTGCCAAAACATTACTGTTGACAACAGTTCTGACAAGATTACCTTAGTAGGTTATATAGAATACTGTTAAAAATGGTGCTGTTAAAGCGAAAACAGTGGTTTTGAAATTTGCTTACTTGCTAAGAAATACAGTGTATTAAATCTGATGAAGCACATGCCATGGTCGAAGGGAAAAAGCACACTTTTGAGGTCAATTGATAGGCCCTTCTACTTACATTTTCAGCTTTGAAAAATATCAGTGTTTTAGGAGCTCTTACACAGTGTAAATAAGAAAAAAATTTATTTCTTTTCCATTCCTTCTCAGAATGCAACTGTCATAACAAAGCAGAAGACTGTTATTACAACCAGAGTATTGCAGATCAGAAAAGGAGCATGGATATTCATGGCCAGTATACAGGAGGTGGTGTGTGTTTAAACTGTACTCAGCATACTACTGGGATCAACTGCGAAATGTGTGCTGATGGATATTTCAGACCACACAAAGTAAGATTTAGAAAATACTATTCTAATGTTTTGGTGACTTACAGCATGGTACGATGTGTATTTCAGCTGATGATTGTGATTAATATATTTGGTTTTTATCAATTGCACAATAGCTCAGAACTATAGAGGGTTTGTTTGATTTTTATTTTTTTTTTTGGGAGGTTTTTTTTTGTAACACCAAAATGTTCAGAAAAAAACCAAAATGCTTGTCTGGTTGTGTGGGGGGCAGGTCAAGCTATTGGAGAAGAAAAGAATAAGTGAAGATGAAGCTTGATATCTTAGTGTGGAAATGTATGTGTACTGATAGGAAACCCATTTCTCCTGTGGGTAAAACGCTAAAAAGTGCCAGTACTAAATTTTCACTGTCTTCAAAAGTGCCAAAATTGCCTATCAGCCCATTTCAACCAGTGGTAAAAGGTTCTACAATCAGAATCTTTGGCTCATGAGATGTTGTAGCAAAAGTTATTCTTGATATGATTGTTGTAGAACTTGTGCTCTCTGAGTGTACTTTCCGGTGTCACTCTTCGGAAAATGTCTACAAGACGTTTGTCAAGGTGTGGCTGACAGAGTTAAACACATGAACTTACGTAAGTTAGCATTGCATGTAACTGCAGTGTCAGAGGTCTCTGTATAATGAGACATTCTGAACTAAATTTCTACTCTACATTGTCTTGCTTTGGAAAGTTCATGCATATTTTGAAAAACCCATACTTAAATCTGGCACAAATTGGTGCAAAGAGCAAGGGTGAGTCCATAAGAGTGTGGCTAGACAGCAGATACAGCTCAGCCAAAGAAGTAAATTGGAGTCAGAGATTGTCTTTGAGTTGCAGTAAGAAACATTGAAGAAAGGTGTTCAATCAACTCAAAGCCACTAAATGTGTATCTAGAGGTCATTACTGACTTGCTTTACAGGTGAAGGACTTCAAGGGACAATTTTCCCTGGAAAAAAATAGAATCTTGCCATATGATTTGCCTTGCCTTATATTTCAAAGATTTATAGATCATGAAGTCAGAATGAATCTTTATTAATAGATGAGCTGTCCTTCCATTGAACACAGAGCCAAGGATTTCTTTAATTTCCTTCCTCTTTGAACCAGAATATCTTTACAAAAGCATCCACTCTTAAACATTTTCATGTCTTTTGGCAAACCTTCACAGTGGTTAATTGCTGTTACCTTAAAAAAATGTCTATTTATGCTGAATGTGTCAGACTTCAGTTTCCAGACATTAGCAGGTACTATATCTTTGTGCTATTGAAGATCAACTTTTGTTCCCAGATTTAAGTGTTTTCTAGGCTGCAATCCCCTGATCCTTCTGCTTGCTGAAGTTAGACTAATCCCTTTATTGCCCCATATTATCTTTTTCCAGTCTTTATTCGTTAAGCTTCGGTGATTGAAGACAGAAACAGATGTAACTTTGCTTTTCCCAGTTAATAATTTGAGAATTTGACAGGGAACTTTTGTTTTATAGGTTTCTCCTTATGAGGATCACCCCTGCTATCCCTGTGACTGCGATCCGTTTGGCTCTCTGAGTTCTGTCTGTGTCAAAGATGAGCACCATTCTGACTCGCAGCGTGGTAAGGAAGTGCCTTTGCCCTAAACTTCAAATCTGGCTGTGTTTGTGGTCATGGAAGTTTGAGGGAATGTTACCTACCTTTGAATGGCTCCTTTCAGGTAGCATTTCAAAACACTGGTAATTCTTTGGGATGGTGAGGCTGAGGCATAACATGGTTTCATGATTTTAAGGTTTGTCAAGTCCCTGGATGTGTTCTCCTGTGGGGATTGTGGGCTCCTACTGTGTAACACAATGTGAGGTGTTGAGATCTAACACTGTTGTTTGTGGCTGTGCATCTGGTACTTTGAACATGAAAAATATCTCATGAGACTGACCTTATGCCAAGTATCTGCATGGAACGTAACATGGAGCGTAATAAATAAAGAATGCTAAATTATTTGTACCCTCTGAGACATCTTGAATCCAGCCCGTTGCCTGCTCTTACTTGTGTTTCGTTTTTTTTCTTCTCTACATTTGCTGTTCAAGGGACTTGGCCAGGCCAGTGTCAATGCAGAGAAGGTTATGCAGGAGAAAAATGTGATCATTGTGCATTTGGGTATCGGGGCTACCCAAACTGCCTGCGTTGTAACTGCAGCCTGGTTGGTAGCATTAACGAAGATCCATGCACAGAACCTTGTCTTTGCAAAGTGAGTACTAAACTGACATTTTTGTTCAAAATTGAGTCTGTGCATTGGTTTAGAAACTCATTTTTAATGGTGAAATTAATTCATTAACTAGGGAAATCGCTTCCTGTGTGAGAAATAACCTGGTGTAACTGGATACCTGACAACCTAAAACTTAAAATTACTAATTATTCTCAGCACTGAAAAATAAGGTAATTCATGTTGAGTAGTTCTGTATGTTACTGACACAACATCTTCTATAATAATGGGCCAGACTGACATAAAATGAAATAAAACCTGTACATGTGTGAGGCAATTACAGAGAGAATGACAGTATGCCTAGCTAGCTTTGGTTTTAGGAATGAGCTGATATTTCTCTTCAAAGCCACTGATTTCTTGTAAAAAATTGTTGTGTTTAAAACATCTGCTTTGTGTGAAGAAACAGCAGGCATTTGGAAAGAACTATTGGAACACTTGACTAGGCATGTGTATGAAATATCATTTAATTATTCAATTACAAAATATAAACCATAAAAATGTTTAAAAAGAGAGCAGGTTTGCAGCATTTTAGTTTTTGGTAAATATCCAAACCTCTTAAAATGTCTTGTGGCTGTAGATTCCACTGAATTTTATTACAAAACTGTTAATATTTAAAGAAGTTACTTAATTTTCTGAACAAAATGTTAGCTAGTAGTTTATGTATTTGTTGCCAAATATGATAGTGAACAGGAGCCAAAAATAACATGGCTTGTTTGACAATTCTTCTGAAAATTTAGTCCCTTTGCAGAATTCATCTGATCCAAAATATCAAACCTATATAAATAAAAAGAATCTGGAAAAAAGAAATGGCTCCAATCGCCAATTTAAATATGAAAAAGGAGATACATGCCTGATTTTGAGCTAGGGTAACACTATATCAGCCAGTGCAGCTAACTAGTGAAAATTTTTGTATAAACTGGACTAGAAACTGCTCATTTTCAGTGCTGCTGTGGGCATGAACCTGGCATACAGAATTTTTAGGCCAGATCACAGTGTCACCAGCCAGTGGACCACCTATGGAGATGAAAGGCAAAGTATGCGCCAAATATCAAATGAAGGAGACAGGATTTCTAAGCCTTTGCATGCTCTGTGAACACAGTAGAAAAAGCTATTCTTTTTCTTTATGCTGCATTTTGTGATATTTGATCTTTCCTGAAACACAACTCTTGAGGTCTAATCATTTGGTAAGTTTTTTATTTTTCATTAAGAAATAAATAATTTCTGTCTAATAATGTTACAGAGACAGTGAAATGTGTGATCCCAATACATACTGAAGACTGGGAAATAAAAGAGCTGAAAAGAGCATACAAATACGATTTCTTTAAATATCTAAGGTTTTAAGATCTCGGGGGGCACTTTGCCTGAGATTTTCCCCAAGTTTACATATTAACAAATAGGAGCAGCCATCCTCAGCCTTTGAATCAGAATTGAAGATCATAAATTTTTAATATGCTTTGCAAACACAGGTTGTACTTTGCTTACAAAAACATATAACCTGCCTGTCTAGAGAGGTCTTATGTAAGCTTGACATGCCAAACACTGTTTCAGAAGAAAAAGCAGTTGGAAGTCTCAGATTTCTCTCTGGCAAGCCTGAAATTTGCTCCACAGGACCAAATCTGATGTAAGTCTGCAATCTGGGGTGATTCTTGTGACTGAAGTGAAGGTACCCTGGTAACTGCTTCTGAAAGCAGAATTTGGTTCACAGGCTTTGCATTTCACATGGCAATGCAGAGCTCGTATAGATCTCCTCAAAACAGTAACACAGTTGTGCTTCACCTTTATGCCCTGCAGTCTTGGTGTCCTAACCATATATATCATGGAACTTTGTGCGGTGCTCTGTAAAGTTCTCCTTGCCTTTCGAGTGGAGTTTTCCCACAGTGGAAACCAAAGGCTGAGATTGGAGAGTGCTGTCTGTCCAGGTCTTGTCCTGATATAAAGCTTGGACATTATCAGAATCTTGTCCCTGGCAGTAGGAAGTGTCCTATATCTTACTGTGTGGAAATGCCCAAGGAGATCTAATATTTACAGCTTTGTAGGCATTTATCAACTATTTTCTCTGCTGGTTTGTTTGTCAGCGGCAATTGTCTAAACTTTTTGAAGAAATAGCCACTGATTTGCTGTACAAATTTTACAAGAAAGAAATACTGGGTGCACTGTTTTGGATTCTTTTTCTTCTGTAAATTCTGCATTGAAAAAGGTATGTAGTGGTATGGTCTGAGCTACCCAATTTGCATGGCAGAAGACCAGTGAAAGGAGCTCAAGGAGTGGAGCACTTCGTCTTGTGGAGTAGGAGTTTCTGGACCTTAGCTGGAGCATATTGGGAGGAAGAGTTGCCAGCTAACACGTGTGGTGTTCATGCAAGAAGAGGTGGCAGCAGTAGTGGGGGTCACAGTGTGAATACTAAGAGATGGTTAAGAAACTTGTCTTGAAGCTGGCTGTGGTAGCTACAAGAGCCTGGCCTTAAAGGTGAACTTTCTGCATTCTCTCTGGTGAGCTATCTGAGGGGTAATCCATCTGGATTCAGAAAACAGATCTTTTCTCCAGAGCAATCTACAAAATCAAGCTACAAGAGAAGTAGACTGTCATGCTGACAGAAGCTTTTCAAATCCTGCCCCGTGTATTGAAGTTAACTGCAACAGAACCCTTGCCAGGGCTTGTTTAGATTTTGATGAACGGGCAAATTCTGATGAACTTTTCCAATCATTTTCAGTTTCAAGCTCTGAGTCTTATTCAATAATCCTGCTGTGCTGAAATGTGTTTTCTTTTATAACCTGCTGAATGCTGTTATGCCTAAATCCCATCTAATCCACGGTATTTGTTACCATAATAATGCTGATGTGAACCAAATGTTATATGCCTTTGACAGGAAAATGTAGAAGGTGAAAACTGTGATCTCTGTAAACCAGGATTCTACAATTTGCAAGAAAGAAATCCTCAGGGCTGCACAGAGTGTTTCTGCTTCGGCGTTTCTGATGTCTGTGGCAGTCTTACATGGCCCATCACTCAGGTATTTATGTGTTATGTCCATGACCTAATATTCTTTCCTCAGGCACCTGTGAAATGTACTATATTTCTCTTTGAAACATGCCCAAGTTAACTGCAAATTCCGGTATGTGTCTCCTTAGAGAGGAACGGATTTTCAGTATCATTCGGCAGCTCTGGGGTAGTCAGCAAGTCATCCCAGTGCAGGCTTTGGCCCCACTGGCTTGCAGTAATATCAAAAGCAGTGGGTAGTGGAAGCTGCAATAATGCACTGGAAAAATTAATTTTTTTCTGACTTAAATTTTTTTTTGTGCTGAGGAGATGAACCCTAACCTGTGTTCTTGCTCTCATACCTGCTGGACAAGGCTAGAGTGACCTCTAGCCAAATGTGGCCAGTACTCTTTCTTAGCAAACAGTGTTTATAAATATCACTGTCTTCTGAACAGATGGTTCTTGAGTTATGGGCTTTGGAGATACTCTTTTCCAACCAAATTCCTTATGTATCTTTGCAGAGCTAGGCACACCTTGGCCTCCTATTCTGTGTGCCAACAAAAAGTGAGGAAAACACATCACATTGACTGAAATTCTAAGATAATTGTATAAAACTCTCTGTGAGAAGAACAAAGTTCTTTCTTTCATCTTGCTCTCTCTTCTGGGACTGTAGTTTTTGCTTTCCACCAGCTCAACCCTGTCCATAAATGGGGACAGAAGTTCTGTATTTCTGTCTTAGGGAGCTACATAAGTATAATGTTAATTTTGTTGGAAGAATGAAAATCACACTCATATTTTTATTCCTCTCTAATAGAAAGGTGGAGAGTATCCTAATCTGAAGTGGCATATTTGCATATATTGGGTGTCAGACTTGGCTAATGAAGGTGTTCTAGATCCATCAGTTTGAGTGAATATCTAGGAAGAGGTGAATGCTTTCTCAGTGACACAATTGCCTGACTTTCATTAATATTATTTCTTCTTGTAGATATCAGACATGGCTGGATGGCTTGTTACTGATCTGTACAATGCAAGGAATGTGCAACCTCAGCGAGGCCAATTTGATGGACCCCGTCAAATAAGCATTAACAACACTGAGGCTGTGAAAGTACTGAAACATACTTACTACTGGTCAGCACCTGAGGCATATCTAGGAAATAAAGTAAGTACTCAGCTAAGAAGTCAAAACTCCTTCATAGTTTCTCTGCGTTAACCATAACCTATTGCTATAAATATATAGTTCCAGTAATTAGAAATTACACATAAACCACAGTATTACCAAACGTCTCAGTCTGTCTCTGCTCTTTAAATCAGAATGTTCCTGTGCAGACTTTCCCAATACCCTCTTTTTGCTCTTTGAGTTCATCCATCTCCCCACTTCCTTCTCTGCCTATCCTTGACACAATATAATCTCTCTTGACTGTTACATGCTCACATTTCCCATACACTTGGTTCCTATCCCAAAACGTACACCCTTCGTACCTTGTCCGATAGCAGTAGGTGGGACCATTAAATTCCCTTACCTGCCTCATGGCCATCTTCTGTTTCCAACCACTTAGTCTTTAATTTTTGTGGTGCTTACTAGCTAAATCTCTGAGTGTCCTAGTTTTTGCAGCAGAATCACAGAATAGTTGAGGTTGGAAGGGACCTCTGGGGGTCATCTTGCCCAATCTCCCTCCTCAAGCAGGGACACCTAGAGCAGGTTACCCAGCACCACATCCAGCAAGCTGCCTCTCAGTATCTCCAAGGATGGAGATTCCACAGCCTCCCTGAGCAACCTGTGCCACTGCTTGGGTACCCTCAATAAATGTTTCCTGATGTTCAGGAGGAGCCTCCTGTATTTCAGGTTGTGGTCATTGCCTCTTTTCCTGGCACTGGGCATCCCTGAAAAGAGCCCAGCTCCATCTTCTCTGCACCCTCTCTTAAGGTGTTCATATACATTGGTAAGCTGTCTCTGAGCCTTTTGCAGGCTGGATTGTCCTGCTACGCTCAGTCTTTACTCACACAAAAGATGCTTCAGGCTCTTAACCATTTTAGCTGCCCTTTGCTGGACTCTTTCCAGTATGCCCACCTCTCTCCTGTACTGGGGAGCCTAGAACTGGAGCCAGAGCTCCAGCTGTGGCCTCACCAGTGGTGAGTAGAGGGGAACCTTGCAGCCTTACCTGAAATTAACTTCAGTTCAGACTCTGTCCATGCAGCCTTGTTTGTTAGTATGGTGACACAGTAAATGAAAAGAAGTCTAAGAATTGTAAGATTAAGGAGCAGGTTGTGCATAGGGCTCACTCAAATTCTGATTTCTTATTCATTTAATATAGGTTTAACTGTTGGTTAACTTACTTTGAGGTAGTCAGCAGCAGTGTGGGGCTAAGGACCCTGAAGGGGGGACTATGAAATGTGAAAAACTCCGACACACTGTGCCTCTTGGCTAGGATGATAGTGTACACCTCTGCAGTCTGGTGAGAGTCCTGTGAGTGTTTCATTGAATGAGGGCACTTAGCTGAGTCACCTACAGAGCCTTGAGCTAGCTCTCACCACCTGCACAGCAACGAGCCAGCTCTTGTCCCTGCGCTGACACTCATGGCATGTTTAACTTTTCCTGTAAAGTGGTATTTGTAAACCTACAGTTGTCTTTTAATTTGGACATTGTACTGACCCATGTAATTTCTTTGTGTTGGCTGGAGGTTATCGTGTTGTTAAGACTTTGTTTTTTGTCATTTCAGCTCACGGCTTTTGGTGGACACTTGAAGTATACGGTGTCCTATGACATTCCAATGGAGAGTGTGGACAGTGATATAGTGTCTAGTGTGGATGTCATCATTCAGGTGGATTTTTTTTCAGCTTGTTAATGGTCAAACATTATTAGGAATCTGGGGTTAAAAAGATATTTCTATAGTAGTAGTTTTGTCAATTTTAAGTCACTTAAAAGTCATTATGAAGATTTTATTACTACTCATTTCTCTGCTTTTCTAATCCATATTTCTGAAATTGTAGGTCTACAGTACTAGTTTTGAATGCTAAATACCTAAAATTTAATCTGTCTGTAACTGGGTAAGGTGTTTATTGCCAAATGCACATAGTTGTGTTTGCAAAGCAAACTACAATAAAGTGGAAGGACTTACATTTATGAAACAGAGGAGTATTCTTGCTGATTACTTGCTTTTCCAGATTTATGTTGCAGTTAAAAAGTAAGGCTCTATATTGAATCCAGGCATCTCCAAAACCATTATTTTTAATATGTGCTTAGCAATAGAAGAAAGGAGAGAGGAGATTCTGTTTTGTAGAGGTGTTTGACTTTTGCAATTTATTTATTATTTTACAAAAGAATTCTGACGTCTCTGAAGCGAGAGAACATGGGGTTGTGGTCTTCCTTGAAGCCATGGAAAATGCTGACCTTTTACTTACTTTTTCTTAATGCAAGAAATATAATCTCATTGCCTCTCCTCTGTGTTATGTGAATATGTATTTGACACTAAATGTAATTGCTTAATAAAATTTACATGCAAATATGGAAAGCATTTTCTCTATCTTTTAATTTCAGGGCAATGGGCAGATTCTGAGTACAAGAGCAGCAGGCTTGTCCTTACAGCCATATGAGGAGTATTCTAATTCAGTGAGATTTGTATCAGAGAATTTCATAGAGTTCAATACAAAAAAAGCAATAGACCGGGAAATGCTGATGACTGTTCTGGCAAACGTGACCCATCTTCTGATCAGGGCCAACTACAACATTGCCAAAAAGGCTGTGTACAGGTAAGTGAGAGAAAATATTCAAGTTAATCTATATAACTCTATTGTTTTTCTGCATGTGAATCATGATTCTTAGTGGCAGTATTCCTGAAGTTTTGTGTTGATAGTTTCTAGAAAAAATGTTGTTTATTGAATTTTCGCAAGACCAGTCTTTTTCCCAAATTACAGTCATATGGAATATGGAAAAGGGCATTTGATTTTAAAGATAACTGATAGCAGCAACACTGTTTTCTGCCTTAGAGGAATGCTGCATAAAAGCCTTATTACAATGGCTGCTTTTTTTTAGAGGAGAATGCCTCTACAGTATGCTTATTTGGGTATGTGGCAAGTTAATACATCACTAACTATTGAAAACCTGTCAATAAAGACATTGATTGTAATTCCTTTTGATGTTTGTATGTGGATGTTGTTGATACTCATCTCTGTGGGAGTCCTTAATAGGAAAATTAGGCTGTAATGGATTAGCTGATCATTCCACAGTCTCAAACCAGCATTGGCAGTATCTGCATCAGACCTTATAGACCTTTGTTTTACCTGTTCTCCAGGATGAAGTTGTATTGCTCTCAAGGGAATCAGTTTTCTCATTTACTTAATTTCCTTAGACACACTGACAACCTTTCTTCCTCATTCCTTAATTAGATCATCGTGCTAATAACACTAAGGTTATGGATTCAAATCCCTGTATGGGTCATTTAGTTAAGTGTTGGGTTTGATCCCTTTCAACTCAGAGTATTCTGTAATTTGGTAGCGTTTCATGTCAATAAAATAGGAACTGGTACCAAATTTGCTTTGTATACCCACACCACTCTGGTGATATTTATGTTCTTTTAGGGATAGTATGTTCATATTTATGTAACGTTTGCAAAGATTTCTTACAAAAATATTACCGTGGCTGAGAGGAGTGTCTCTTCTAATAACAATAATGTTAACAGGACAAGGGCGCATCTCCCAGAACTGCAAATGCTGTGCTAAAAGTATGATCATAGACTTCTTATAGAAGAGATTTGTGCCTGTTCCTCAGCTGTCCGTGCCAGGGAGCAGTGCTCAGTGGTGTTACCTCCCCAAAAGCAAACTGTCCCGTTGAAAATCAAGTTTGGGGGAACAAATGATGTGATGTTTTCTTGCTTGACTCTAGGCTGGACTCGGTGACCCTGGATACTGCAAGTGCAAATGTTATAGATCTTTCTTCAGCACCAGATGTGGAATTCTGTGAATGTCCTCAGGGTTACACAGGAATATCCTGTGAGGTAACTGCTTACAGTGTTTTGTGTATGCAAATTATCTCCGATTGAAAACCATCTATGTTTTAAAGGCAGCTGCCTTTAATTATACTGCCATTAAAGTATATGTTCTGTGGTGAATTGCTGCCTGCTATACTTTACGCAATCCTGTTGATATTTTCTTTCTTCTGCTCTGAATGGGATTTTAAACTTATTTCTTGAATTCTCTTTCACGGCACTAAAAAATGATGATGTGCTTCAGAATATCAGTGTTGCAGAGGGAGCAGCTGTGAAAGCTCTGTGAAATTGTTTTGAACTTACCTTACTCATTTGTAGCACTTTTTCTGGATCTGGATCATGTACCGTTTATTTCTGTTATATGCCATTAAGTTTATGGAGGCAATAAGGAACCTTAGCAGGCAAGAATATTAGCTTTTGGAAGAGCCCACAAGGGTGAAATGCATTGTGCAAGGTGGTGTCTTGTAGATCTGTGAACAGGAGATTTAGAGAGGCAGAGTCCCAGTGCAGAATAGCAGGAATTAGTTTGAAAAGTAATTTCTGTATGAAGCCTTGTGCCACAGCATTGTTAATGATTCTGCAGAGGTGGTAGAAACATCTCTTTTTTATTGTCCCATAGTAAGAAATTTCACATATTAAAACACACCAAAGTTAACTTTCATGCCTCCAGGGAACAAAGGGATTAGTCAAAGTTTTATGGAGTTAATTCTTATCCCCTTATCCATTCTTATCCAATGCAAGTCCAAAACAACCACCAGAAATGAGCTACAGTGATATCAATAGGGATGAATGAGCATTCAGTTACCACAATGTGAATGAGTTGGATGGTGGGTGGTCGGAAGTGCACTCTTTGAAAATGTTTTGATGCGTACTTCCAACACACATAATGCCACTGCTTTTTTCCTCTTCATTTCTTTTCAGTCCTGTCTCCCTGGGTACTACCGTGTGGATGGAATACTCTTTGGAGGTATTTGTCAACCCTGCAAGTGCAATGGACATGCAGCTGAGTGTGATATTCATGGTGTTTGCTTTGTAAGTCATCCTTCAAAGTGTTCTGTGTTTTTAGCATCTGTTTAGGAATTAGGAGAGCATTGTGACTGTGGGAGACAAGTTTACGGTGTGCATAAATTTCAAGCTGTGGGTACCAAGTGTTTATTCTTCTTGGTTTTCATTGTTTAGTTCAGAATATGTTTCAGGGCACCATTAACATGTTTTCCAATAAAGAGTTTGTTTCAGGTTATCAGTTCAAATGGGGAATAATCAGAACTAATACAAAAATGCCACCATATACTAGCTGATAAAAATCTTGGCTTTGCTTGCTGCAGTTTCCTGAAAAGAATAAATTTGAGCAGTTAATATCTCTTTTCAGATATATGTGCATCTTCCATGACTAACACCAGTAGAAATTGCACATAACATTGTGAAGAGAAAATTCAGCTCTTAGATCTCTTCTGAAATTTAAAGGTCACTGAAATAAAATGGTTAAACACCACTAAAAACTATATAAATTTGATACTGCAAATGTGTCCAATATGCAAAATATATCTAGGTATGTATCTAAGTACTGTGGCTGGTTTCACAGAGTAAAGTATATTCTAAAATGTAGGAAAAAACAATCAGGATTGTTACAACTCAGGAAAAAAAAATCAAACATTTATTTTCAGAGTTTTAGGCTGTTCTTCATGGCTTGAAGAAGGGTTTCCTTAGATGTCATACTGCATGCAGACTGCTGTAGGAATCCCTCAGGGGCTGAAAAACCAGCAAGAGAAAACACAGAGATTTTTTCCATGTCTCACAGGCTTGTCAACACAACACGACAGGACCCTTCTGTGATCAGTGCTTGCCTGGCTTCTATGGAAATCCATCCCAAGGAACATCTGAGGATTGCCAGCCCTGTGCATGTCCTCTGAGTTCTGCTGCAAACAAGTAAGCTTCTTATGCAAGACTGTCTTTTCCATCTTCAGCAAGATCAGAAAGCGTGATAAAAATGTAATGAAATCTGAAGGAGAGAGAGAAAAATACTTTTTTTTCTCCATCTTCATTTGACTATATCTCATAGAAACATTGTTCTTCCGGGGAGACAAGTATACAGACTGTGCTAAGACAGGCTGAATGAACTGGTATGATTTCACATGGTGGTTGAAAGTAATAATTCAACCTGTCCTTGAACTTGGGAGCAAAATCTTGGTTATTTTCCATGTTGCTCCTGAAAACATCAGCAGGACGGAAGCGTTGCGTGTCAAAAAAAGGAACTCAGAACAACAATTGCACTGATTTGCTAGAATGAGAGCCAAGTTTTTAGGAAGTTTTAAAATCTTTGTTAAAAAAAGAAACAGCAAGAGTTTTCGAAAATTTTATGTTTATTTTGAAATATTGTAATGTTAAAAGCATTTATGAACTAGAAAAGATTGCAATTGTGTGTTTACATAGATAGGTGCAAGGAAGGATGGATATTGCATGTTTGTAGAAGTCTTGTGATTCTGTGTGTTGATACCAAATGCCATAACTGTTGTTGATAGTTTCAGTCCTACTTGCCAACTGAGTGAAGAAGGTGGAATTGTCTGTGACAAATGTCTTCCAGGCTATTCTGGTTCTCAGTGTGAAAGGTATGTATGCTAATTTTGGATAAAATATCTATATCATTGCCATCATTAGCTGTTCATCATCCTGTCTTCCTTGCATTGTTCACATGACATGTACATAACATTGTCCTTTCCATATTGTCTTTCCTTGTAATACAGAGAGACTTTTGATTTAAATTTAATAGGAAATATTCCCTTCCGTGGGTAGAGTGTATGGCATGACCACATTTGAGCTGATAAAGTTTTTAAACTCTGATGCAGGTGTGCTAATGGTTACTATGGAAATCCTCTTATGCCTGGACAATCGTGTGCTCCTTGTGAATGCAATGGCAATGTAAACCCTCAAGAAGAGGGCCACTGTGATCCCTTCACAGGACAGTGCCTGAAATGTCTGGGGAACACAGCAGGTCACCACTGTGAAAAGTGTGCTGATGGCTATTATGGGGATGCAGTGATTGACAAAAACTGTCGTGGTAAGTTGTTATTATTATTACTCTCAGCATTTAAAGAACACAAAAATGTGGTGTTCATGTGCAAAATGGATGAGGACGTGCACCTTTGCTGAAAGAGTTAATCTTCAAGTTGTGAGTTGGCAAGTGCAGGTTTAAAACTCTGGGGTTGGGTTAGGCTGAGGGAGGGGAATGTATTCTGTTAGGGTTTGGCACTTGGTATCCCTGGAACTTATTAGCTTGCTTAACACTGTCCCTCCAGTGATGTGCTGTACATATTTCCTACTTCTGAATGTCACATAACAGGCTGGAAGAAACAAACTTCTCAAAGACAGCTATTCAGAGGTGGATTTTTTTAAAATTTAGTCCAAATGCACAGGCATTACTGTAGGATATTAGCATCTGTGGGATATAAACATGTGAAACACATTATATACCAGATTTTGAATTCTGTGTAATAATGAATACATAGAGATACACATAATGATTTTTTTTTTTTCACTTGGTTTCTTTTTGTCTGAACACAAGCCTGTGCCTGTCATGAGAATGGCTCCCTTTCAAGTACTTGCCACCATGAGACAGGTGTCTGTTCCTGCAAATCAAATGTGATGGGAGAAAGATGTGATAAATGCTTGGTAAGCAAACATATTATCTGTTGATAATGTATACATTTTTTGTCTTCCTCTTTATCTATAGATATTGATTTGAGCAGACACAGAGAATAGCAGCAAATATGTTCGGGGGAGAGGGGCCTGTTGCTGGAGTGGAGACCAAAGTTTGTCTGCAGAGGCTTTGTGGTTGGAAATTGCTCTGCATGTGCTCCTTGCAGATGTGAAGCTGTGTGATTGATTCAGCACCCTCCTGCACAGGGCTGCTCAGGCTAGTGCTGACAGGGTGCAGTCAAAACCCAAATCAAACACTGTTAACAAACCTGAACGGATCCTACAGCTGTGCTTCTGTAGAATGAAGTCTGAGTAGGGAATATCTGAAGAAATGGGGTTGGTGATAATAAATACATCATGGCTGAATGCCAGCGAGGGATTCAGCTGAAAGGCAGGCCTGTTACAAGAACAAGTAGAGATTCACTGGTGATACAAACCAGCAGTTTCCAGTCCATCTAAGTTAGAACTGCCTCAGAGACCAGAGTAGGAAATCTGTGCCCAGTTACTGCCTTTGTGCCAGCCCAGCCGAATGACTTTGAATCCACATGTACACCAGGTCACTGACTTGCTCCGTTCTGGCTTTTGTTCACAGTCACAGGTGTCTGTGCATGGCCAGCACAGCCCATCCTCACCTCATGCAAGTCTTTAAATTTGAATCAGACTTTAAAACAGAGTCTTACTCGTGAGATTAGAGGACCATGACAGGATTTCATGGTTGTGTTTTTCACCCGAGTGCGCATTGCTTATTGCTGGGAACAGTGAAGAGACAAGGCCAGGGAGTCTTTCCACAGCAGTCACACAGTGCTGGCCAAGATTCATGCAGGTCACACATCATGGAGGGTAAACAAGAGAAAACAAGAGTGTATATTGCTGTGTTTTCAAAAATTTATGAAACATAGGTCAAATCTATTTATTTCTTGTCCAACAGAACGGGTATTATGGCCTGCTGGCTGGGCTTGGCTGCGTTCCCTGCAACTGCAGTCGGTTTGGCTCGGTGTCCGAGGGCTGCGATCATCAGGGGCAGTGTCACTGTGTGCCAGGAGTGGCTGGAGAGAAGTGTGATCGCTGTGCTCACGGCTTTTACGCATTCCAGGATGGTGGCTGCACACGTAAGCGTTAATCCGTGATCCTTCCAGAGTTTGTCTGGAATTTCTTTCAGTCATACATTGTATGTGGCACTCTGGCAAAGGTCAGTTGTTTTGATGACAATACAGAAGAATCTGTAGGAAGGTTTACTAATACTTTGATTAAGCTGGGGAACAAAACATTTCTTTGCCTATTGTGTGGTTCCTTGTAAAAGGTAGTGACTGTGAAATAGCTCATAAAGGGTGCATGGGAGAAATATTACATCCTCAATGGCTCCTTTGTCTCTTTATTACAAAATTCTTCAGTCCTTGAAAGAGAATAAAACATTCTTTTTTTTTCTGCAGTTGGGAGAGTGAAGAGCTTCTAGTCCTAAGGATTTTTACCTTATTTTTTCATTTAACTCTTAAATCTATGTTTCAGACTTCGATAGGAAGTCATTGACTCTATTTTCCCATCATCACCTGGGTGTGGACAATTTTTAGTCATGACAGGGATTAAAATGTTCATGCAAATGGAGAACATGCCATCAAAACCAAATTTGTCATGTTAATAAGATGCCCTTTTCAATATAGCTAAAGGAATGCTTACCTTTTCTCCAACCAGACAAAACCACTTTTTCTCATGCCTCAAATAATACATTAAAATTAATTATGCAGTAAGATTATGTAATAGGATTATGTTTTGAAATGAATATACTTTGTCTTTATTGAGAATTAAAGATCTTTTGGGTGCCTTTAACCATTTCAGTATTGGAAATTCCTTAAATATTGCTAAAAAAATTAATAAAACCACTTCTCTGAAATTCTACTTTTTAACTGGGATAGTATTTTGTTTCTTAAATAAGCAAGTGAATCCTGCTTTAGTTAATTATTACACCAAGAGTTATCCATCACTATTATTCAACAAGCAGTTCCCGAGATAAATCCTTGCACCTGCTTGAGAACATTGGTATATCTTCTGATGAGTTTTGTATCCTCGATAATAGAAATGTTTTCCTACAAATACACCTACATGGGTTTTGTTGATTCCCATGTGGAAGTGCAGCACTGCTTTTTAAAACACCAAATAGGTTAAGTCAAAAAGCAATAATGGGCTTCCTATAAAAAGATGAAGTGTCACTGTGGTTATGATTTGTTTCTCAGTGATTAGGGATGGCAAGGAGTTCCTAGTAGAATGGACAAATGTACTGCATGAGAAAAGTAAGACTATTGGTGATCTTATAGTTTCTTCTCTGTAGTAAAGTGTGGATAAAGTTATTCATTCTGTCGTGTTTCTCTTGCAGCCTGTGACTGTGCCCATACTCAGAACAACTGTAATGCTGATTCTGGCCAATGCATTTGTCCCCCTCACACTCAGGGACAAAAATGTGAACTCTGTGAAGAAAATTACTGGGGACTCTCTCCTAAACTTGGTTGCAAGGTATGATAGGCTGGATGAAAAGCCATGGCTGTTGAAAACAATTTGCCTTAGACAAATGTCAGAATTGGACTCTTGTTTTGAGAACCATGATCTTTATTCTCTGTCTCATGTTAATGCAACATGCTCACATTAAAACAAAAAACAGCAGAACAGCTGAGGAACCTTCTAAGAGGGCTGTCTTTGAAAATAATACCAGAGTGCTTACTCTGGATAGTTCACATTAAAATTGTGAGGTGTGTTTTCTAACATTTGGGTGTTTAAATAGTGGTTCTAAACCAGATTTATAGCAACAATGGGCAACTGGGAACATAGTTTCTGTGCAAATCAATAAGTGATAATATTACAGATTTAAGAACATTGAAATCTAGCTTGTCTTGAAAGTTACTGCAGGCATTTTTTCTGAAAATTTATAATTAAAATGGTATAATGTTGTTAATGTTTCATGGATTGGAACAATGGTAGCTCCCATTATCTCCATCTTAATACTTATGATTAAGCAATAAAATGCCAAGTCAGTGCAGTTCCAAGGAATAGTAACCATTTATGCCTTTAGGTCATGCAGTAAATTCCTGTCTGACATGGCATTGGTCCAAACTATTTTATAAGTGTTGAGATTTTAAAAAGCCTCAGAATTATGTGAACATAATGGGTAATTTCAGTGGAGAAACCACAAATACAATCAACTTGACAAGGTCTGTCATTACATGCAGTAAGTATTTAAGTGTCAGCCAAATTGATATCTTTTTTCTCTCTTTAATTTTTTAGAGTAAGGATGATAAAGTAGTCCTAAGAAGTCTTCAGAGTTAACCATCTGAATGATTTATAGCAACATAGTTGGCAAGTGGTCTTTAAACTACAGCTTTGTTAGCTGTCAGCTTGCCATCATTCTTACCTAACGTGCTGCAAATACAACTTGTGGTCCTTGTGCATTTTTTCTGAGGTGTTCCTTTCACAGGGTGATTCCACAGCACTTGCCGATGATCAGGTGCAATTAAATATGCAGTTGCTCACTTCTGCTAAGTTGTTTATCATTCCTTTTGGTTACAGCATCGCAGTAATTAACATGAATTACTCTAAGGTATTTTAGATGCTTTCTTGATGCAACAAGCAATACTGTGATCTCCAGTAATAGTCCCAACAGAGGCTCCCCTATGCTGAATAACCAGATGTGGTAGGTTAAGATCAGGATCAATGTCTTCTGGTAAACCCAGGAGAGACTCTTTGCTTGCTCTCTACATGATGAAGTGGGGGAGATGCTCAGAAGTCCAGACTGTCTGGTTTTGCAACACAGAATGCATAAGTGGTTACTTCATCTGGCTCTGTTTCTAGTGGTTTTCTTGATATTTAGCATCCATTTCTGGGTGCAGTAGTGTACCAGAGCTGTAGTCTTGTTTAGATTACAATCCTTTTCATGTGTGCTGCAGCATGGTGCATTGTACCTTAGAGTCTTTATTTATCTTTATCACAAGTAGTTAGAGATTGAATATGTGTAAGTTATTACTATTATTGTGATTCTTAGATTTCGATGTTCAGAACTCTGGACCTTTGCTTGTATCTGGGAGCCAAAGTTGCCAACTTGATTGGCCACAGAGTGTATTAAATGGATATTTATTTTTTTTCTGGAACAGATTCCTTCAACTCCTTTGATTCCCAACCCATATTTGGGAATCAACAAAGCTTCTTACTTTTTGCCATCCACTGTTTACTGGAAATGCAGTTCTTTGCTACGATACAAACCAAACAACCTCATTTCTGTGTGGAATTCCTTCCCTTTTATTACTGTATAGTAATTGTTGGCAAACATTGAGTTTTAAGGGTCACTCTTAAATTTTACTGTGCTGTTTCTGTTGTGAAAAAGTTTTTTTAAAGATCTGCTATTTATGAACATTTCTTCTCTTCATCCAAGGCTTGCAACTGTAGCAACTCTGGTTCAGCCAATCTCCAGTGTGATGTACTGACAGGTCAATGCCAGTGCAAAATTGAATTTGGAGGACGAGACTGTTCCAGGTGTGCCTTAGGCTACAGGGACTACCCGGACTGTGTTGCCTGTGACTGTGATTTGAGCGGAACCAAAGCAGAGATGTGTAATGACACCGAAGGAGTTTGTGGCTGTGAAGAAGAAACTGGCATCTGTACCTGCAAGGTGCTGAGCTATTCAGCCCCTCCTGGGGAAGCATTAGGGTTTTCTAGACATTGATTGCATTGAAGTCATGGAAGATATAGGGCTGAAAGGACTTGAAAAGGCACTCTGCATCATTTCTGAGTACACCTAAATCATGGCTAAATGATTTTCGGTGACAGTGCTAATCTGGTCTTACTATTAGTTAGGAAAAAATAAAAGCAGTGAAGTTTTTTTTTTGCTCATATACACTTAGTGTTCTTAGTTCTGGGAGCAACACATTAGTTCAGATGATATAGCCTGCTTTTTTGAAAATTCAAATTATAATGATAGGAAGAAACCAATAAATATGACATGGAGAATTTCAGTGGTTCCTGAAATATGTTTTTGTTGCAAGTTCAAATTAATTTCCTATGCTAGAACCAAAGGCTTTGCTTAGGAATAACTATTCCTAAGCATATAGTGCTAACAGTGAAGTCGGATATTCTTGTATAAAAAAAGGGAAACATTAAATACACACACAATCTAATACAGATTTTTCTGAACTGTGGGAATCTATTCTTGAAAGACTGAGTGATAGAAAACTGACTCAAGACAACAAATGCATGCCTTCAAAGGCATCTCTCCAATCTCTCGTTAAAGGTGCCAGTGGGCTCTGACTGTAGTTTCAGGTGTTTCTTGAAGTTCAGCTTACCACTTGGGAATTGAGTGCAAAAATAGACAGTTGGAAATAGGTCCCCTCATTCCTATTCATACTGAGCATTTTATTTGGCTTTTGGAGCTCATTTTCCAGGTGTGGGTTTGGGAGAAAATTTTGTCTTGAATTGAAATACATAGCTGCTAATTTTTGATAGACTTTCAAATACATGAATTTAACTTGAATGTTCTGTGGTTGTTTGTGGGCTTTTGTGGTGATGTTTGTTTTGTTTTGTTTTTTTGTTTGTTTGTTTTTAAAGAAAAGAAAAACAGCATTGGAAAATAATGAAAAAAGTAATGTACTGCACAGTAAAACAGAATACATACAATAATTGATATTCTGCAATGTAGTTTACATAGCAACTAGTTTTTCTTCCAAAAAGAATAATCTTTCATTTAGATAGTGAAGTATTATGAGTGTGCTGTTACTTTTTTTTTTTTTTTTTTTAAATTTCCTCCAGGAAAATGTATTTGGTCTGCAATGCAGTGAGTGTAAACCTGGAACTTTTGGTCTTTCTGCTAACAATGCACTAGGATGTACTCCATGCTTCTGTTTTGGGATGTCCACATCTTGCTCAGAGCTAGAAGACCATGTGAGAATTCCTGTAAGTAAAGCAACATAATTACACAGACACAGTTTGCTGTTTTCCTCATGTTAGGCGTGCACATTTCATGTCTCAGGCTGAGTGTCACTGAGTAGCTTACAGGGGCAGTGGCATAGGCCAGAAGAGAAAAGAACATAAATGGTGAATGGTCATACTCTTACTTCTGAAATTTTGCGTTTCACTCTTCACTTCTTAAAAAAGTAAATATTGAATGTGTTTTCCATTATTTTGGGTTGGGCACTTATTACTCTAAGATGGACCACTGACTCTTTGAAAGAAGCTAAAATTGTAATCAGAACATTTTTTCTGAATGAATCTTTTGCTCTTTTTGTTGCAGATAACATTAACTCCAGATCAGTCCATTCTGCATGTAGTAGCTCAAAGTAACCTGACTGGAACAGTGGAAGGAGTATTTTCACAATTTCCTGATGTTTTATTGGATGCTGCCATAGTCAGAAAATACTTAAATACAGAAACATTCTACTGGAAGTTGCCAGAGCAGTTTCAGGGAGACCAGGTAAGAGCATTAAGTAATTGGAATTCTGTGTAGATAACTTTGTTGCCTAATAAGCACTCCTTTTACTGTAACTTTATCATCATAACATTTTTCTATTTTAGTTCTGTTTGTGTAGGTCATAATATTGTAACTATTCAGTGATAGAACTTATTCATAGCAAGCACAAACAGTGTATTTACATAACCCTTTACTAACAAGATTTTTCTTGACGCTCTAAATTGGTAACACCCATATTTAGTTACTTCAGAGATTCTGTGGGGGGGAAACAGTGGTATATTCGGTTTCATTGTAGAAACCTGAAAGAATTTTTAACCTTGATGCTAGAATCAGTATATAGAGCATGGAATCTCTGTTGCTTAGGAATTGAATGAAAATTGAGTGCACACCTTGAAAGGATCTAGGTAAAGAAACTAAGACTGCTTTTCAGAAATATGCATTTAACCTTGGTGCAAAAGCCACTGGGTTTAAGTCAATTTTCATGTTTTATTGCCAATTCTTCAAAGAACTGGCAGTTTTCCAGTCTACAGATGAAGTTAAAATATTTTCAACTAGTAGCTTGAACCCTAGAATAAATAACAGTAATAATTTTTAATCCAAACAGCTCATGGCCTATGGAGGGAAGCTGAGATACACTGTTGCTTTTTATGCTTTGGATGGCTTTGGAACCTCAAATTTTGAGCCACAGATTCTAATGAAAGGAGGTCACACCAGCAAATTGGTCATCTATGTAGACATCCCTTCTCCAGAAAATGGAGTAAGAACAGACAAGGAAGTAGAAATGAAGGAGGTGAGCCAAAATACAGGAGGAACACAGTGTTACCTTGAAGTAAACTTGAATGTTTTAATAATGTGTTATGTTTCCCTAGGATTCTTGGAAGTATTTTAACTCTGTGTCTGATGAGCCTGTCTTACGTTCTGACTTCATGTCTGTGCTAAGCAACGTTGAATACATCCTTATCAAGGCAGCTTATGGCCAAGGATTACAGCAAAGCAGGTAAAGCAGCCCCAGATTGCATTTATTTGTTGTATTGCATTTGCTGTCATTTAACATACAAATAGCCCCAACTGAGCTATACAGTAAAGACTTACCTCAGAGAAATTTGCAATTTCCTATTTATGACTTTTGCTCTTCCTTTGACAAGAAAACGTTTATGACCTTCAATGGCAGCAGAATCTTTCTTTCTGTGAAACACTAAATGTCTCTGCTGCTTAGTTTGATAGCAAAGCACACAGAGAAGCACAGGCTGACGCAGTGTTTTGCAGGACTGATGAGACAGTTGGTATTTTATATTTTCTAAATTACTTCTTTTCCATTTTATTTTTATAGATGTTGATTTTTCTTTTCTTTTTTCTTATTTTTTCTTTTTTTTTTTTTCCCCAGTTGAAGGACATGGTCCCCTGAGTTCTTGGGTTTATAACAATCTAGGTCTCTCCTGTAGCTTTACACACTCTGGGCAGTGGTAGTAAGATAGTTCCACCTCAGAAAAGGAATGTTTTATTGCCATTTGAGAAGAACTAATGAGAGGGAGAGAATGGGATATGGGCATTGCCTCTGTCAGTCTGGAAACAAGCAAGACCAGCAAAGGTGCATCCAGTGAAAACCCAATATCTGTCCATCCTCACAGCTCTGAAGAAGTCTGATTCCAGCTCCAGATTTTGTGTTATTTTTGATTCACATGTCTTCAACTATCATTTTGTTAGCTCTGTCCAAAATTGTGGCACGAGACAAATGTAGTTGTCTAATATTTCTGAGGAAGAATCACACACCCTTGCATGGTGGGTTTGGCAAATTTTGCAGACCAGTAGGAATCAACTTATATTATTTTGAATAACTTCAGATGTATTTAGTTGTAGGTCCTTAAATCCTACAAATAAGTAAAGAATCTTCAGGTTTTGAGATAATTGCATGGGGAATTATGGAAGATTATGTATGGTAGCCCTGCCCTTGAAGCATGAAAATGTTTTTGGATCTTGTTTTTGGTGTTAGTGCTTCTTTAGATGTTAACACTCCCTTCTGCATATATCTTGTAGAATTGCAAATATTTCAATGGAAATTGCAGTCAAGTTTGAAGAAATGCATCTAGGCAGGCCTGTAGCTTGTCTTGTAGAACAATGTAGGTGTCCTGCTGGTTACACTGGATTGTCCTGCCAGGTACAAAACCCTTGAATCCTTTTTGTGTGTCTAATAGTGTGATAGTAAAAATAAAAAAAAATTTAAAAAAATACTTCAATGGCTTTTGAAATTGTTTGTAGCTATTGATAGCTGTGATAATTTTTCAAAATTTTATTTTACTCCCCTTACAACTAGAGCTGTGCTCCAGGATACTACAGGGGAAAGCATACAGAACCCAGTGTAAAGGAGCCTTACACTCTGATAGCACCTTGTGTGCCATGTCAGTGCCACAACCACAGTGAAACCTGTGATCCTGACACTGGAAAATGCTTGGTATGTACATCTTATCTATTCTTCTATTGATTTCACCTGAACATACAATGGCAGTTAACCTATTGAAGGAGTTTTTGGGAGAAGTGTATGTCTGTACTACTTAAATAAAATGTGATTTTTTTTTTTTCTGCCCACAACTCTGAAAGATGGAAATTCTGAATGGGCTTTCCCTTATAGTCCATTCAGTAAATTTAGCAAGCTTTGGGGGCACTAACATACTCAAAATCATTAACTATTTGAGGTCTCATTTTACTTTTAAAGTTACTTGTGTATCAGTTGAGTTTGCCTGTTTTTCTGTGAGACTTTTTGGGCTTCTGGACAAGGTCTGCTTAGGCATACAAAAAAGAATTAAAGGAAGCAGTAAGCCATATCAAACCACAGACTTAAATCAAAGGCAAATTCTTTATCTCTCAGGAAGAGAATCCTCTGTGCAGCCTTAATTGAGGCTTTTTTTCATGCCCAGAGACTAAAGTATTATAGGGATATGCCTCAGCTAAGTTGATTTTTCTCATTTTGTCCCAAAGATTGCAAAAAAGTGTCACATTTGTCTAACACTCTGTTCCTCTCTTGTGATCTGACAGCCTGTGGACCGCAAATTCTCAGCTAACCAAATGAGGAACATTTAGTCTATTCCCTTGCTTAGTATTTTTTTCCTAATTTTTTCCTGTTGCTTTGTTTTTCCAGTGGTGAGTGGGTTAGTTCAAAGTCAACTTCTGCTGAGTTCATTCTTGAAGTCAGTTTTTAAGTGAATTTCCTCAGTCCTTCAGGCTTTTCTAAGCCATTGTTTTGCTTTCAGGTTTGTCCAAAAGTTGTGTCTCACAAGTAATATCTAATGTTCTCACTTTTACAAGGGCAAAGTGCATAGGTCTTTCACACAGGTGACTATTTGCCATTCTTCCTCTTAGATTCTTGTTGCAGGGTTAGCAAGTAACCTGTTTCTTGAGATTACTACTTAGACATTTCCAGCTGAGTGGTGTAGGCCAGAGAGGTTTTCACCTCTGACTTCTGCTCCCATACAATAGGAGGTTGCATTGCTGCTGGTTGCTCTCATCAACTAACCTAAAATGCACACTAGCCAGTATATGAAATAAAGGAAAAAAAAGGTAAAAAGGGTGGGGGGGAAAGCAGAAAATTATTTTTGTTCACTTGGGGGACTAGTCAGTTAAATTATGCTTATAGTACCTATTTAGTGTTTTAATATTAATAGCACTGGTTATTGATCAATACTCTTTACAAATTAAATGTAGTGTCTTTGAATCCTAATTGTGGATAGTCCTTGGTGTAGCTGTTTCAGCATTTGCTGAAACACTGAAACTGAAACCCCAGGTATTCTGTTTAATTATTCCATCAGGTTTTGTTTGTTTGTTTGGGGGGTTTGTTTGGGTTTTTTGTTTATTTGGGTTTTTTTAGTATTTTTTGTTTTGTACTGTGATGTCCTGGTCTGAATTGGATTAATAGAAACAGATATACATAAACCTTAATGGAAATTTAGAAAAGAAATTAGGTCAGCCTGCTGAAGGGGCCTTCACAAAGAAGAAAATATGCTGGCATTCTGTTTATTTTTGCATTAAAGATTCCTCCACTCAGGGAGTGCTGGCCAATGGATAGTGACATGTAGAGATGATTGTTGGAAACTGTTCACATGTATTGATTGGGGGGTAGATAAAAGTTACTCCTGTTGTTTGTTGTTGTTTTAAACGGTCTGAATTCCTTTTTGTGTCTCAGAACTGCAGAGATAACACAGTTGGTGATTACTGCAGTGCTTGTGCCCCAGGCTACTATGGGAAAGTAATTGGATCTGTCAATGACTGCTCTCTTTGTGCCTGTCCCAGAGCCAACCCTGTTAGGTAACCAGAACTGACTAAATCCAATGTACATTGTACCATTCTGTATTTCTTGTCTTGCATGTCCAACCTCATACTTGTTCTACTCCTCCTGCACTGTGACAATAGGAGTTCGATATTGTTACATATCCTTAATTTTTAGTTATTTCAAAGATACCTATTTTATTTAGTAAATGAAGCTTGCATTCTGATCTGTTCACAGCTACTTGGAAACTCTGTGAAATTTTAAGATAATAGGATTAGGTGAGAGATGAGTTAATTTTTTCTCTAAGACTAGAACAGGCACATGGACTGTTTTATAGATAGTTGACTAAGTTGCTGTGACATTGTTTAGTTTCAAATGCGGGTCTCTTTCTTCATTCAGAGAACAGTGCTTTTGTACTTACAAAGATTCAGGTCATCCCCACTCAGTGCAGGAACTTTTCATGAGATCAATCCCAAGGAAGAACAAGTACTCTTTTGTCTGAAATTTATACATCTGCTTGCTTAGTAGAGGAATGGTTAACTTTGTATTCTGAAAAACAAAATGCTGTGCAGGCTGTTTTTCCTTCAGAAGCTTGAAAAGCATATTTGTTGTTTGCTTTTGTATAATTGAGTCAGAATGAGAATCTAGCAATTCTGGTGTCTTCATGCAAATCTCAGTTAAATACACAGTATAGCCATATCTTACAGCATCCATTTTACATTGTTTTACCTTATAAAAGAAAGGCCATAGTGTGCTCTAGTGTGTTATACAGTAATGGAGCCACACTGAGAAAGCAAACTCGACACAACTAATTTAAAGTACAAATTCTAGAGCAATGCATCAGGTTAAACAGAAGGTGCTGCTGCTTACTGTGTTTAACCTGTGGCTGAAAGTGTTATCTGTCTTTCTGTAGTCTTTTATTTATATGCTAGCAGGTTTTTGTTTTGTCTTCCTTCAGTTTTAGTCCCACTTGTGTCCTGAAAGGTGTTCAGGATTACCACTGTGATGCCTGTCTCCCAGGATATGAAGGACAGTACTGTGAAAGGTGAGTTACACATGATGTTCCCATTTTTCCCAACTCCCAACTTTGGTTAATATGAGCCATATTTGTACTCAGAACAGATTATTCGGTGTTCACAAATAAGCGTATAAATGAGTGCTCAAGGGCTTAGAGTGATTTGTTAGGGTTGAAGTATCAATAAAAAACCCCTATCAGTGGATGTAACACCTGATGCCGTGATGAATATCCCTTGATATTCAGGGGATATATATATATCAGTGTGCCATTCCTCCCCGTGCAGGTGCTCCCCTGGCTATTACGGTGACCCTCGGCTCCCAGGTGGCAGCTGCCACCTGTGCCAGTGCAATCCGGGCGGTGCCATTCACGGGAATTGCGATGGTGTCACTGGGCAGTGCCTCTGCAAGCCGGGGGTGACAGGACAGCTCTGTGAGGAGTGTGAGCCCAGGCATCTTCTGCTGGAGGACGAGTGTGTTTGTAGGTGGTTTTTAAATTGTTTCCTTTCCCGTCGGGCTTTGGTCCGCTCCACTGATATTTATGTGCGTGTGGTTATTCCTTGGATGGGTTTGTGGTGTTGAGATGTGTTCTTTCTATGAAGGAAAGAAATCTTAACAACTTCTTATTTCTGTAAACTTGAGAGGTTTGGAGGAGGTATTCTCTGGAGGTTCCATCCAACCTCAACCATTCTGTGAACACAGAGGAAACTACAGGAAAGATCATAACATCAGACAAGCAGTTAATCCTTAAAATGGCTTGTTCAGTGTTACAAACAAGTTTACAGAAAGATAATTTTAAGAGTTTTGTTGACTGTATAATGCCTTTATTTATTGGAAGATCTTGAATTCCTGCGTCATTGACCTTTGGATGTGAGGTTGCTGTAATAATGCTTTTGGAATTATCCCAGGTTTATAGGCAATGTCCACCAACAAGTCATATTCCCCCAATAATTAGTCTTGTTATTCTTTATGAGATTGTGGGTAGCAGAAAGACACGTCTAGTACAGTAACCTGCTTCTTTAATTAATTGGATTTAGAACTCAGGTTTTACTTTGTATAAACAAATTTTAAAAAATCTGGAAAATAAATAGAATTACAGGACTGTAGTCTTGAATTTCCTGCCTGCCAAACCTGTTTGAGTGAGTGGCTTCAACATAGATTTATTGCCAAATAGCTAAATAGGCTCAATAAACTTTTAATACAGCAAGAAGCTCAGTAGTTAGCAGGACCAATAAGGCTCTAATGTGTGCTAACCTAAGGAGAATGTGTTTAGAATAAGTTCACTCTTGGGCAGGAAGGGAAAGGCAAGATTACAAATCTGTATTTTCAGAGTTATTGTACTTTATCACTCTTAACTGAAATGATAGAGGCACATACTGTCTAAATCAAAATTGCAGTATTTTTTGTCTTCATTTTAGTACTAATATTGCTTCCTTAAAATTGTTTATTTAGCTTGTGATGACAACTGCACAGGAGTTTTGTTAAACAGTTTGGATAATCTCAACGAGGCTATACTTTCAGTGAACCTCACTGGTATTGACCCTGTGCCCTATGGGATGCTGTCAGAGCTGGAGAATGCGACACAACATCTGAAGGTAAAATGAACACATAAATAGTAAAAATACTCAGTCACGCTTGAAGCAAAACCTGCAGCCACTCACAAGTGCTGGTAATTTGACAGAAGGCTTCCTGAAGCTCATGGCTTGAATAGGTGTAAGTGATACTAAACTAAGACCATTACGTTTGCTATGGAAATACACCTTAAGTTATTTAGCTGCCTGTATTAGTTTATTTTCATTTGTTACACTGGCACTTAAATAAATGGATTAATAATCTTTCAATCAGAAATAGGATTTCTGAATATGCTATGTGTATGTGCTTCATCTGGATTATGTGCATTCTTCATGGGATTAACTGTCAGTGGCGAAATAGAAACAGCAGACCAGGTCTTCTCCCTTTTGAGTGCCTTTAATCTGTGCCTTGGCAGCTCTTTAGCAGAGGCTGCTTGCCCAGAGTCCCCCGAGTCCTTCCCTGGAGTGGGAGGCTGATTCTCCATTAGCCAGGCTGCTTGGGGTGCAGCAGTTTGTTTTCTCTTGGGTTTGTGTGGCAGTGCAAGTGCCTTACTCTCTCCTCCATGTCAGGACACTAAAGCCAGGTGGAATGTTTCAGTGTTGGACACTTTCAGGCTGCTTGGAGCAAACTTCTCTTCAGCTGCTCCCCCAATTAAAGCATGAAATATCACATTTTGTGATTCTAGAAGGTCATTTATTGTTGCTGAGGAATAAGTTCATGTGGCCTCTGCACAAAACCAGAGATAAACGGGATCCTCCCTGCTTCACAACCACTAAAAACAGGCCCATTTATGGATAAATCTTCCTAGCAATAGTCAAGCAGACCAGATCTGAGCCAGAAACAAAGCTATCTTCTATGTATCTCACCATATCACAAGAAAATCAAAATAATGTGAGCCTTTTTGTGCTGCCAAATCCAGCAAATTAAAATTTTGAATTATAATTTCTTCTATTTAAGATGTAAGGTAGAATAAATTCCAATCAGTGTACTTCAAAATGTTAATAATTACAATACTTGACAGCAAACTTGAATTATATGTTTGTGCTTCAGCAGAGATACCCTTATCCTTTCGTTTTAATTGCTAACCTTTCAGTTTTAAAGCTTCAATTATGCTTCTCTTCCTTTATGTCTTAAGGGAGAAGTGTTCTGAAATATTGTAATACTTCAAGGATACAACTGATGTGCTTTCTATAATTGTTTTGTGTTTGTATAGGAACATCATCTTCTTTTACTTGGAAACATTATTCAATATATACCTTCCATTTAGCATTTCAATTGCAAAGAAAAGTCAAATCTTAAGTAAAAATAAAGACTGTTTAAGTTTCTACTTACTTCCTAAGTAAGTTTAACTTTCTTAACTATAGAAAGTTTCTAGTAAATTTACCTTAAGTAAGTTTCTACTTACTTCTTACTATTTAAGTTTTAGTACATTCATTTTTTTAATATTAAAGCAAAGCAGGCTGTCACTTTCTTGAAACTGGGGTCTTAAAAGTGATTTAAAACTTCTTGTGACTCATGTAATTTTGTTTATGTAGGGCCACAGTGTTTTTTAAACAACTTAATCTTGGGGGTAAGTTGATAGTCGTACAGTTTTTCTCTGTTTGAAAGCAGGTATTCCCCTTTTTCTGGATAGTTAAAGATTACCTTACCTTTTGCCCTGTGCCAACATAACTGTGGCTGGAAGCCAGAAAATCCCCAAGTTTATTTCTGTGAATTACAGATCTTCCCTGAAGGGCTGTCCCCCCTGCACTGTGCTGTGTCTGCTTCATGCTGGTGGCTCTGGAATTTAAGTACTTCCTCTTTTCTGTACCTTTCCTTTGGTAATTAAAAAGTTATCAAATCAGATTGTCCACTCCTCATTGCTTCTGCATCTCCAGTCCATTGGAAGAGTTGAGTAATTCTATTTTTCTAGTTAAAGCCTCCTGCTTTGCACCTCCTGACATACCTAAACTTGATTGCTGCCCCATTCTGCTTTTTTGAACTGGGCTTTTAAAGAAACCTGCAGGGCTTTATTCCAGGAGGCTCAAGAGCTTTAGCTTTCTCTTTCACTTGTCTTTCATGCTGAGGAAATGACTGAAACATCTGAAATCTAAAAATAACCTTTCCTAGGCTTGCTCTCTCTGTAAGAGATGCCCTGAGTTTCTTTGCCTCTTTAGAGAAGCGGTAATCTGTTGCAGGCCTTGACTGTATCAAGTATTATAGTCTTGGGTACAATGACCTATTTATTGCCATATAGAGCAGGTTTGAGGTGACCTTGAAGGCAAATATTCTTTCTTATTGACAAAGGGCTCCTCAGGGCTGCTGATCTCCAGGGTCATCCTCATGGACACACCCTAGTGCAGCTGTTCTGACAGGACCAGCTGCTGGAACAGTAGCAGCTGTGGGACTGGATAAACATTTAATTTGAAGGGCCTTGGAACTTCTCAAAGTAGTTCATTTGGGCAGCTCAGACTGTGGTGAAATCGAGAATCAGGAATGCAGAAATGCTGCTTGCTTCCTTTTTACTCAATTAAAAGTACAACATGGCTGGATTCTTATTTAAAGAAATGGTACACTGTGTTGCATGGACTGTATGTATGTAATTACTGTATGTCATCTTGTGTGCTTTGAAAATCAGTCCTTCCAAACAAATAAATAATCGAAATAGTGTGCATAGTTACATAGTTATTTCCTTCCCAATGCTTTTTGGACCCACAATGAAGTCTTCAAATTAGAGTGAGCTGTTACTTTTTATTTCTTACAGATGTCTATAATTCCTAGAGAAGATCCAACCTACGCATTAGATACAGCAAAAGAAAGTCTTCTGAATTTATCAGGAGGAATTGATCAGTTGCATGAAGAGGTAGGTGCTGGCTTTTGTATTCTTAGCCTATCTGGAGAAATCATTTGAGATTTCATAGCATAGTAGCTTAATGCCAGAGAGCTGTTCAGATGTTATTTAAAATCTATGGAGTTAAATGAAAGAATTCAGTCCATTATGTAGTCTTCATGAAGAGGGGAGTTAATTGCTCTGTGGAATTTTTCTGCAAACTACAGTGGTTTATGATATTGTACAGGAGATTTACAAGGTTTCTGTTCAAGTTCCTAAGTTTTTTGTACTGTGATCATTTAATGTTCTAAACCTGGAGAGAGTGAGTTACTTCTCATGGGATTTAACATGTGGAGCTTATTAAGAATTATATCATAGATGAGTACTCACCAAAAAGTCCTTGATACCTGTAGTATTTTGTAAAAAATTATCTCAGTAGAAATAAATCTGTTGAAATCTCACAGGAAAAATAGACAGCATTTGTATTCTTTAACCAGTTTTAACAGAATAATTGTAGGTAGAAAATAAACAATAGTACTTTGGCCATTAGATCTCATTTGCTGACCATATGTTCCTGTGGTTTTCTGACCATGTATACAGAACCTAACCAGCTGCTTCCACTACTTGACAGCAAACTTAATATTGATGTATTGTTAATATTCATGTATCCAGAACAGCGATTTTCTTAATAAACATTAGTTGTACCTAAAAATTAGATAATACTTAGTTGAAGAAATGGCTTTGATTATTATGAGCTAACTGGTTATGGAAATAATTAATAACTCAGATCTGAGAGCCAGGAACTTTAAATGTAAGTAAGGCATTTGCAAACATGGAAGCGCCAGAGATTTATGAATGAGTTAGATCTACCTTATCACAAAGCACTGTTTCCTTACACTAAAATATTCTCAATATTAAGAAAATGAGCATAAAAACAATAGACAAGTGTCAGGTTGATGTCAGTGTTTTAGGAGAACAGTCAAATATTATCTCTGTTTTTATTCTAGACAACTAGGTTTTTGAAAAAAGCTCAGCAACTTGACACAATGACTCAGAAAACCAGGAATAAAAGTCAAGAATTGACTGGCTTTATTGACACGGTACATGCAAGCATCAAAGGTATCCTGTTTTTAAGATATTCCCATTTCTTTACAAAATTTAATAAGGCATGAGCTTAGCAGCCCATAAAGTCCTAATTACATGGAAAATGCTGCAGTTTGCTCAGGGGATTCAAATATGTACTTTTTAAAAATTGTATAACTAAATTGTTTACTCTCCTACTCAGTACTTGCTGAAGTTGCTATGTCACTAAATGAAACACTGGGCTGGGATCTGCCACTGTCAAATGCTACATCTCAGAGCCTACAGGATGATATTTCTGCCCTTTTGGATGCATTGCGCAAGAAGGATTTTGTTCAGCAGCACCAGAATGCTACCAGCGTTCTAAAGTAAGCCTGTCCTACTGACAACTTTATTTCACATATGTCTCTGCCATGCAACACTGCTTTTTTTAAGAGATATCTGGAGAAACTTATTTTGCCATAATAAATGGCAGTGTTATGGATACTTTGCCCAGGTGGAGCTGTATGAACTTTTGTTTTGGAGTTACATGATTGGATGATACTTGGTCATCCCATGTGATACAAATCAATAGTAAAGTCTTTCAGAAGTCTGTTAAAATCAATAGTAAAGCCTGTTAACTTGGATGTGATACGAAATTCCCTTGCAATAAGTGAAAAGACTCACTGATTCCAGATTCTTTCAGATCTGACCCTAATACACATCTCCATGTTGATTTTGGCTGGGAGATTGCGTTAAACTGTCTTGGTCAATTGCAAGCCCAGGAGATGTCAGGCCTGCTGAAGGACATGACAATTGATTGTCACTGGAATATGTATCACAAAGATTTGCAAATGAAACCAAGGCATTTTTTAAAGCATTCTGAGCCATTGTTTAGGATTGTGTTCTGTTGTCTTGATTTGTCTGCAGTTAAAGGCTATTTTGAAATTGCTTCCATAGTCATTATTAGTGCTGATGGCCAGACTTGGCAAGATAAAAAAAGACTGTTCCAAAAGTCAGAAAATTTTTCGTTCCAGTTTCAGAAATACTAAGTAATGCTATACTACACAAAAAACTGTAGGAATGTTTACACTGGCTTCAAGAGACAAGGATTTAGACCAGAGTAGAATATTTCTGAAAATGTGACTTTAAAAAAATTTAGTGCTTTGGATTAAGCAGGATAGAGTGTTTGTGTTGGTTGCATGTCTCATTTTGTTCAGCAGACTCTTCTGCTGAATATGGAACTGTGGAGAAGCTATATAGACACAAAAATGGACCAGAAATGTACCATTTATTCTTAATGCTTATTAGGGACTTCAAACAGACTTTTTTTCACCTACAAATATGTCTCAAAATGTTTTGTTCCATAGTAAAAGAATGTTCTGACTTTCAACATCAACAGCTTTTGAACTCTTACAGAAGGTGTTTGTAAATTAACTTTTTCAATTATAGGCTCTGTTGAAATTTCTGAAAGCTCTCTGATAAGGGTCCTTTGACAGATTGAAGAAGACAGTTAATAAGTTCTGTAAGGTTGTTTGTTCTGCAGAATTTCTTATGCAATGCAGCTGTAAATTCAAAACTTATTTAAATAAGCATCTTGCTAGTCCATATTTCAGGGAGTAGATGTTGCCACATGACACACAGTGGACTGAGTTTGTGATAATGTACTTCAAGCAACATTTGTAACTGAGGTCTCCACACATTTGCTGTGAAAGACAAAGTCCCCAGACAATTTGGAATATAACCTTTTCACTCTATGCTGAAACAGAAGCCATTATTGACTTGTAAAATACTTTAGATCTTGTAATGCTTTTAAGGCTATGGCTTCTGATTGCAAGGACTCTGAATTACTAGTTTTTGGAAGTACATGCAAATACGCATCTGCTGTTCAGTAAGAAAGATGGAATGGGTTTTGCTGTGTATAACTTAAATAAACTAGATTTCCTTTGCTTTGGCTGAAGATCTATGTGATGTGCCATCAGATCAACAAGGACAAACATTTATGTAAAAATATCATTACAGGAGTTGCAATGTTCAGCATATGTGCTGAAATGAAGAGAAACAAAGGAATAGACTTTTGGGATAATTTTCAGTTTTGTTCCTTCAGTTCTGGAAAGTGTTCAAATGGAAATGCAAATATTCCCAAATAGAACAGCTGAAGCAATTAACAATTGACATATTTGGGAGAATTTAATATTTGCTAGATAATCTCTGTTGCTGATTAAAGATATAAGTGCAGAGATTGTTCATTTCAGTGCTCATTTTAATGAGACTATTTATTTTTATTTGATATTTAAACTTTTCTAGACTCCTGGGTATATGTCTTTCAGTCCTGGTTGCTTGTTTCTTTCCAGTGCCAATCCTTGGAAATGATGTTCTGATCCTACATTCAAAATAAGAATCACTACAATTAGGATATAGAGTACTCCCAGAGGAAAGTTTCACAGAGGTTTTGATGTAGGGGATGTCCCAAATTAAGTTCAAACAAATGTGTTTCGTACTAACCTCTTTCCCCTCTATTCATTACATACGAAGTTTATGAACTGTATTACTGTATCACCCCAGGCCATCCTAATTTTCTATGGTGAGATGAATAACTCAACTACCATGTGTATGTATGCTGTTCTAGAAAAAAATGGCAGACTTTTGTAAGAAGATGCTTTTAAATTAATTTCACATGACCCCATTTTTCTCCTTAAGAAATCCATGCCTAAGTTTCTCCTTCACCGTTTCTTTAATTTCGGATACCTCTCCTTTTTCAGAGCTGCAGAAAACTTGTTGACCCAGGTTCAGAAAGAGTATCTCAAACCCCGGCAGGAACTTGCTGAACTAAAACTGGATGCAAGCCAGTTCTTATCAAAGCATAGCAGCAGACTGCAGGATGCCCAGGACCTGCTGAACGAGGCACTCGCTAATGTCAATGAGACCCAGCGCCTGTTTCCCCTCATCTCTAGCAACCTGGCAGAGTTAAATGTAAGACTGGACAGGCAGTGTTGTTGAATAAGAAATATCAAATATGAGATTGTGTTGAAAAGCTGATTTAAAAATTTTTTAAACATATTTGATCATTTTAATATATATGATACCTTAAAAATTTAAAGGAAACCAGACCCCTGTTTGAAAACCCGAATATTATGAGGTGTGTGGACTCATCAGTAGAGCTGACTTTTCAGACTACTACAAAACACTTCATTTATGCTATAGGACAAAAAGCTCAATATAAAGGAAGGTGAAGAAGTCTCAACCATGCTCATTAAAGAAGGCAAGGTCCTAGTGAATGCTGCTGCTGCTCTTGCCCAAGATGTAAAGAACTCTACATCTGTAAGTCCTCAGACTTTAACATTGTCTTTGAGACTCTCAAGTGTATTTTGCTAGTGAAAAAAAAGGGAAACATTTTGTTTTGCAGAATGTGGAAGTCCACCAGGATGGGTTAGTCCTGTGGAGCACGAAACTGCGACATCACGTGGACGAGCTGGTGATGCAGATGTCTGTGAGAGGAGTGCTTGACCTGGTGTACAGAGCTGAGGAACATGCCACCCAGTTCCAAAGACTTGCAGATGCACTAGAGAGGTGATAAACCCAAGAATTATGAAATCATGAGATGTACATTACTGTCAGATTTAATATAAATAGGTAGAGGCTTAATTCACTAAATAAATTCCCTGTCTGTGGCAGGGAAGTTGTACTAGATGATCTTTAAAGGTTTCTTCCAACCCTGAGGATTCTATGATCAATTTTTATTCCCCATTTAATTTCAAGTGCTTTTTACTTTTAATGCAGTGTAACTTTATTAAGTGATATGGAGGAAGGTTGATTAGTCTTGCATTTCATGCGGCTGACTTACACAGTAACTGGTGAATTATTAGATGCCCAGAGAGTATATCATGGTATGGCTTGAAAAGCTTCTGGCCTACCTATGAAAAGTACTTGGCAATATATTTTGGAATCTAATTAGGAAGCCGTTCTTACTGTGCCTCTATTGTTGCTGCTTTCAAAGCATTTTGCAGAAATGAGTGGGTTGCAGTCTCGAATCCACTCAAATGTGCTCTTAAAATTTGAAAGTTTTTAAGTCATCCCTGTAAATTCAGTGGAAATAAATCTTCTATCCCAGGAATCCTTCTAGGATGCTTGTAGTTTTTTCTTTTAAAGTCAAGAGATAGGTGTTAAATATTAGGCCATATCAGATTGGAAAACTGACATCTATTTTAAGTTTGAGAACAGAAGATTTTGCCCTGAGTAACATTAAGCAATTTTTGACTTCACCATATCCAGATAAATTCAATAAAGCAAAATGTAATACAGATTAGATTTCAGATGATTATAATTTACTCCTAGATTCTGTATCTGTATTTAGTTTTGAGCTCCAGATAGGGGCTTGTTTCTGTTCTATTTAGGCAATACGATTTGTTTGTTTTAATGGTCTTTATAAATTGAAAAAATGGCCATAAACAAAAAGGAACAAAACAGAAAAAAACCGTGGAAAGGAAAAAACAGAACAGCAACTAACAAAACAGGAAAAAAAAAAACCCCGTAGCTGGAAACTTTTTAACTGATTTTTTCAGTTCCAAATAATGGATTTAAAGACCCGTATGCAACACTGGGCAAGGTGTGCTGGTTTTTTTTCAGAGTGCATCATGTGTTCTGGAAAGATGTGCATGTTGTAATTGAAGATATGGAACTCAGTGCATGACTGAAAACAGAATTGCTTGTTAATTGTCTATTTAGTGGCCTCTCTAGAGTAAGAAATGTGACTCTGAACACAACTGCTGCTATCTACACCCACTCCAGTGTTCAAAGTGTGATTGAAAGAACTGAGAGTTTGGCAGATGATGCATCTAGAGTTGTGAATGGCCCCTTGAATTTAGTAAGTATCAGTATTAGTATTTCAGTTTATGTCTTCCCCTTCCTTATTTTGGAATATTTGTTCTCATTGTTTCTGCACTTGCTGAAACTTGAGTGTTCTTGATGGAGGCATGTCCTTGATGGCGGCCTGTCCTACCAACTAGTATGTACTGTATCCTGAATCCATACTCCAAGGCAGTAATGATACCACATTTCATATTCTGTTTACCTTGCTTTTCTGCCACAGTATCTTTTTTGCTTTGTTTTCTTTGCTTTTTAATGTTTAATGCCTGTTTAGCTGGACTGGACTCAATTCTATGAGGGCTTATATTAATCACCTGACATGCATTCCTGTAGAACTTAAATTCCCACACCTCTAGTGCTCCCTTCCACCTTTGGAATTACTCAACCATCTCCTTATTTGACCTATGCCTCTTCCCCTTCTATCTAGATATTCCCAACCACAGCTGTTTTGCTTAGCAGACAACATTTCATAACTAAATGTGTGTCTGTGTCTCATCTACCATCTCTGTGTCTTCAAAGATGATCAGATTGTTACTAAAACAGTAGATTACAAAGACCAGACCACTCTGATCTTCTTTCCTATTATTCTGTTTTCCCCCTCATATGTCTTTGTCATGCACATTATACCTGCAGAAACAAATGTGTGAGAGTGCATTTACATGACAGTGGTCAAAATATTTCACCTTGTTTAGTGAGCTTGTATGGTATTGCATAGCACTCTGTCTTATTAAAGCTTCCTACAGCATGAATCCTTCAAGGTGTTTTTCCAGATATTTTAAGTTGGAGAAATGTAAAAGAATGCTTCTAAGACTGTGATTTTGAAATATCTCACTTTAAAGTGCTCAGTGCTGGAAATTTTTAATTAGGCCTGGAATTAGAATTTCCAAAAGACATCACTGAATCACTAGCAGTATTGAAAGTAGAGTTGTGTAGGTTTTGTTTCATAGTCATCTTTTTTAAAAAAAATTAAATCACGAAGAGATTCAATGTCACATTCTTGGATAAATCATAGCAACTTGTATTATTTTTAATTTATGCTTAATAAGGTAATGAATAGAATATCTCATAAATAACAAGAATGTTCATTAACTTTAAATAGGTATCTGCAGATATGTAAATGCAGTTGAATTTCTGTTTTTCATATGTGGCAGCTTGATGTCTGTGTTTTTTAGCCAGAGGAGTCATTCAGTGTTCTTGGAAAAGAAACTCTACTGCTTAGCTCCAAATTTCAGAATGAAGCTAAAAATCTGAAGAAAAAAAGTGATGGTCAGTTCTATGGAATTCGTATTTCTGGCTCTATTTCTTTTTTCTATTTTCTGTTTTCTGCTGCTTTTTGTCTTTTTTAATTTGGCTTTTTTGTGTAGTTTATTTCTTTTTATAACGAGTATGAGCTAAGGTAAATACATATACATATATATATGATCATGTACACATTTTCATGCAATTAAGGTTAATATTTCATGGATTCACATGGTTATTTTCATTTTTTGGGGAAGAATATAATTTTTCTCTGTAAACATTTAAAAATTTGGCCTTCTCTATACCACATTTACCTATAGGCAATGCTTGCAATAGCTGTTTTTCGAAACGTTTTGAATTAAATCATTAGAGATCATGCAGTAGATGAAGAAAAAGCATAATCTTTAAGAAATCCATTCATTTGTTTTTATTTAATAAATCATGGATGACACAAGCACGTAAGATGACATGTTTAAATCCTAATCCTCTTTACTTGTCCCTACTACACAGCTGAAATACAAAATCAAGTTGAACTTCTTTGCCTCCATAAGTTCAAAAATACTTTTGGTCTTTTATTACTCCAAAGATACCAGCAAGGCATTGAAGTCTACAGCATGAAAATTCAAAAGCATTTTCAACAAAGACTTTGTGTAGGAGCAGAAGCAGGCCCTAAGTGAAATTTTTGACAAAATTGGACAGAAAGTGAATGTTTCACAGTGATTAACTGTAAAATGGTGTTGTCTTGCAATACCAATGGTTTACAAAGATGTATAAATTTTATGTAATTCAGATGGACAGAATTACATACCTTTTTTGTTCCTTCTATTCTACATATTTTTATTTCTAATAAGGGGATTATGCAAACAGATCCCAAATGTATAGAATAAACCCACTTCTTTGGCTCCTGTTAGACAGCATAAAACATGAAGACACCATAAAAATTATTCGAGTTCGCAATCATGGAATAATTTAAATTTGTAGCCTTTTCCTCACTATGTTTATAGCCATTCAGTCTCATGGAATTGCCAGAAAGGGTAGCTTTGAACAGAACAGTGCCCACAGGACCTTATCTATTGATACTGCATTAATTTTGCATTCCTGTTTGTAAAATGCTCTTTCTGTTGGGAAAAAAAATGTTCCACTGAGATTAATGAATGCTTGTTATCCCTATACTTTGGTTTTGTGTGGGTTGTATGGTATTTTTTTATGCATATGTTTATTTCTTTCAACAGGACTTCTATTTGGATTGAATGGGTTGAACAAAAAGGTAGAAAAGATTCAGGAAAGTACTAATAAAATTGTCAACCAACTTAATGATTCTCTGTTGGCACTCAGAGTATTGCCCAACAGTAAGTAAAATTTATATTGACATTCTCTTTATTACAGAACTGTCTAGTACAATTGTAATAAAACCCAGTTCATTATCTGATTGCAGAGACTCAGCAATAAACTATATTGGAGATTTCATTTAGCCTCCTAAATATTTTACTTTCTTTTTAGTAAGCCCATTAAACATAACTGGGTTATAATATAAGGTCTGTAGTCTGATTCACATTTCACATTGCTGTAAATCAGGAGGGGCTCTGATAGAAATATAATTACACTGATAGGAAAGGAGAGAGAAGTTATAGAATATTTAATCCCACATGCAGAGAAACTTTTTATCTATGCAACCCTGAGATTTCACTTTCTTTTCTGGCTTGTTTCAAAATTGTTTATACTAATCTGTGAAATTTACAGTCTGCATGCAAATGTTTTCTTGTAAATGCTGACTTCATTGAACTGATTAAAATCTATTTTCTGTGCTTTTCCAAAATGAAAGAATTCCTCTTTTTTCAGTCATTATTTTGAACAAAGGCAAGACCTAGAGTTCATGGAAACTAATGGAGAAAATTACTTTGGACTTCTGAATAAGAGGGCCCAAAATACTTTGCCAATCTTAATAATGTATTTTAAGTTAGAAAAACACTATAAAGACCTCTTGTTTGGGTTGTTTGAGTCTACTGTGAATCTGGATCAGAATGCTAAGCTCAAAGCCTTAAAATATCCATTATGCAATTCAGAAACTTAATTCATGCTAAAGGGTGACAGTAGTGATGAAGTTACACTGGAATTGCAGGATGCTATCTAACAAAAAGCTACACATTGAAAATTAAGTCAATAAAATCACAGGAGTGTTCTCCTTAACTCAGAGCATAACACTGTTTGATTTCAGATTTGTTGTTGTATTTCTTGAAGTTGTCTCTTTTTTTTCCTTCTGATCAGAGATCCATGGTGGCATTGCCCTCTGTGCAGAGGGTGGTGAAGAAGGATCCTTGGAAGTCTAATTTGGGCCTTTTTTGCCAACTGCAGCATCTTCCCACGACTGTGGGCAGAGGGTGTAAGGGGCAGGCTGAGCCTGGGAGGGGTGCACTCGGTGTACAGCTGATTGCAGCCCAAAATAGAGCGTGTAATAGACCTTCTGCCTCACCAGCTTTGCACAGGATTCAAAACCTATGTCTCAGATGAGTTTCTCTGGGTGCCAACACTAATTTAGGGAACTTAAACACCATGAGCCTGGTGTATTCATACAAACTTTCTGTTGAGACAGGCAGAATGAAGTTCCCTAAACAAAGAAAAATACAATTCTTACCATGACAGGAGTGCGACTGACAGCATTTCTAGTGTTTTGACTATGTTTGCAGCTGCTGTTATGAAGCCACACATTTGTCAATCAGAAGTATGTATGAAAGTCTTGAATGCTTTTTTAACCTGGGAACTGTTTCAGATACCAGGAAATACATGCTTGAAGTGAAAGAGCTGGCTGTGTCTGCAAACACCAGTGCTGTGGTGGATTTAAGTAACTTCAGGGATTTCAGTCAAAAGCTAATGAATGCATCTTCTACATTGTCCCAAGTTAATGACACTTTGAGGAAAACAAGTGAACTTATAACTGATTCATCAAAAGCTGGTAAGTTTGCTCTGTAGAAATGTCACTGCTTGCAGAAGCAGTACTAATACTCAATTTCAACAGGCATTAAATATGAGTCTAATAGACTGAAAGTTTCTTCCTAATTCAGTAAAAATATGCTAACTTTTTTAAAAAGACCTCTAGAGGAGTCACACATGGATGTATATCCCTTACTGATGTTTAAAATTGTTGAAACCAAAATGATCAGAAACTGGCTACCTTGGCTAAGTATTTTAGAAGTGAACAGTGCATTTTGCTTTCATCTTACCTCAACATTTCTTTTATGTTTTCACAGCATTCACAGCTGAAAAACAAGTTAAAGAAGTTGAAGCACAAGCAAGTCTTTTATTGGATAGACTCAAACCTTTGAAATTGCTAGAGGAGAACCTGAACAGAAACCTGTCTGAAATTAAAGAACTTATCAGCCAGGCCCGCAAGCAGGCAGCATCTGTAAGTTCCATCATCCCTGACTTAGATGACTTCACGTTCACTTTTAGCAGGGAGGTTCTTTGAGATAAGGAGCCTAAAATTTACTTTCAAGGTACCTGATTGTTGTTGTGGAGTGTCAGTGAAATCCAAAGACACTGACTGATGCTAAAATCATACTGGCAGGGCTGTTGGTATGTTCTAAGGTTTCAGCATCAAGTTTCATATTGCATTTGTGAGTTTGTCAGAACAGCTAGCCCAGTAATTTATGTGCTATTTCCTCCTGTTTCCTATAAAAATAATGAAATGTCGGAAAATACTCGTGAGAGATTTTGATGAGAAAGAGACAAGTTGGGGAGTGGTACTGCTGTTCTCTTTAGTAAAAGGTGTTAGTTTTTGAGGTAATGTGGAGGTTGATGTGGGGGTGCCCCCCTATAACATCAAGCACCATTACAAATTTTTTGTCAGGACTGTTGATTCTATCAATAAATTCGCCATCTATGGCCTGTCATGTCCATATGTTCTTTGCAAGAAGCAGCTGTGCACCCAGAATACTTTCAGACAGACAGTATACTTGCTTTTTAAATCTCTGCTTCTCCCATAAAGACAACAAAAGTGAATCAATTGTACTGTGGATCTCATTAGACTGAGAGAAATTTGAAAATGACTTTGCAATGAGTAATTCTTGGTATGCCTGTGATTGTAATGTGGGTATGTTATTGTAAGGTTTAGGGAGGTTTTGTTTAAAAAAAAGAAGGCGCTTCGTTCTTTCTGCAAATCTTCTTAATTATATGGTTATTGCTTCTCTGTCACAGTATACTGAAGCTTAATGAATCCACTGCAGAAAAAAAGGGAATGGTATTTTCTGAGGTGTCATAAGCCAGAGAGGTTCCTGGCAAGGTGAAAAGAAGTATTAGCAAAATCCCTTTTTCCAGTTTGGGGAGTTTGCTCTGTTTGGGATTTTTTTGTTGGTTCTTTTTTTTTTTTTTTTGCATGTGGTTTTTCTATTGTTTGTTTGTGTGGGTTTGTGGGGGTTTTTTTGGGTTTTTTTGTTTGTTTTTTTGGGGAGGAGTCTTGTGTTTTTTGTTTTTGGGGTTTTTTTGTGGGGGGGTTTTGTTTGTTTTTTGTTTTGTTTCTTTGATTCATTTTGGTTTTGGCTTTTTTTGTTTGGTTTTGGGTTTTTTGTTTGGTTTTGGGTTTTTTGTTTTTTTTGTTTGGTGGTGTTTATTCGTTTGGGGGGTTTTTGTTTGTGTGTTTTGTAATATTTCCTACTCAAGAGAAACTTTATGTATCTGTGTCCAGCTGCATACATACACACACATGTGCTATATGCATTTAGTAGTTATATTATATTTAGTTAGGTATATTCCATGAAGTTAATGGAATTAAGGCTTTTCTGTTGCTAAAATGGATTTTCTGTCATTATACTACCAAGCTGGTGGATATTTGACTGCATTTAGCTTGGATCAATGTCTTAGCAGTTTACTAAACAGTGGTCAATGGAGTTAGTAGCATGACAACAGGAATATGAATTTATTTAATCTTAAAATGTTGAGCATGCGATGTATTCACAAATGTATTTTTTAACAGTTGTGTGAATTGTAATAACTTTGAAATAATCAGAATTATTGCAGACTGTCTGCCTTCTTAATTTAAGAAAAACCCAAAATTTCTCTCAACATAGTCTAGAAATTGTTTCCTTTATTTTAAAACATTTTGAATTTCTGTATCTTTATTTTCTGGTGACAGTGGCTTTTTACTGATACATGGCCTTCTGATCCAAGATTTATTGTTATTTTCTGAGGTATTTGAATAGTTTAATTTACTAATTCAAACCTCCTAATTGATGGGTTTATTAAGACAGATTTCCTTATCTATTGTGAATCTCTTTGTCAAGTGATACCTAGAAGATTGTGAAAATCTAACCCAGGTAGCAATACTTAGATTGCATGAAAGTATTTCAGCAAAAGGCTTGCATTTGTTGGTCAGAATTTAAGTACATACTTCAGAAATGTGTGCTGTGTACACTGAGACTTGTTTAGATTCCATTTTCTTCTTTTCCCTCTAGATTAAAGTTGCAGTGTCAGCAGACAGAGATTGCATTCGTGCCTACCAACCCCAAATTTCATCTATGAATTACAACACCTTAACACTCAATGTGAAAACGGCTGAACCAGACAACCTCCTCTTCTACCTGGGCAGCAATGGAAAGGTAAATTCCTGGTGTACATTTACTGAAGGTGATGGTAGTCAGACGTTTTAAATGACCATAAATGTGGTTTTTTCTTACTCGATTTCAAATTAAATTCACTAGGGGTGGAAATATTTTTGTGCCTTACATGATTCCAGAGGTTGTCAAAGGCAGCGAATAAAAGCACCTGATTCCTTTCCCATTGCCTCTTGGCCCTGTGATGGAGCTCCCCCTTCCTTTTCCTGCGTTGGGCATTGACCACATGGCATGTTACACCCTCCGTGATCCTTTCCTACAGCATTGCTGGAGTGTATCAAGTGATTTGCTTGGTGACACTGCTAAACCTCTTGAAGCTGGCCCTCATGAGCATGGTGCATCCACCCACTTGAAAAGGAGCATGACGGCTCACTGTCACATTGCTCTGCTCTTCATTCCCTTTGTAATCCCAATAAAGGCACAGCTATTAGCTCCTTGTCCTTGCTGTCATGTGGCAGTACTTTTTCACACGCTGGTGAGTCACTTCACATATACTCAGGAGTGTATATTTCTATACATCTATGTATCTGTGCATCTCATGTTTATACATATATATATATATTTATATGTATATAAATAAACATTCACCTACTTGCATATAACCTGAGGGAGTTTTGTTTCACTAGAAGTGAGTGAAAAACATGATTTTGCTAAAAGTTGACTCCTGTAATATGGGATGTAGGAACGTGAATTTGGAAAGACATTCTCCATGTTGCTGGTGAAAATACACATTCGGTGCCATGAATCAGAATAAGCTCTGCTGTTTTTCAGACAGACTTCTTGGCAGTGGAGATGCGACGTGGTAAGGTAGCTCTTCTTTGGGATTTGGGCTCGGGATCAACAAGAGTGGAATACCCTGATTTTCAAATCGACAACAACAAATGGCACAGAATACATGCCACCAGGTAATTAAAACGATATTGTCCTGAGTGTTGTACACAAACCGTCCACTGAGTTTTTCAGTGATGAGATTTTTCTTGTCTTTAGAGAAACCAATAGTGCATGTTGATTAAGCCTGGTGATTTCTAAGATTATTTACTAGTGTTTGTGTTTGGCAGGTTTGGAAAGACAGGTACACTGAGCATAGAGGAAATGAACTCCAATCAGAAGCCTTCTCCCAAATCTGGAACCTCTCCAGGGACAGCAAGCATACTGGATGTTAACAAGTCAACCCTCATGTTTATTGGAGGCCTTGGAGGGCAAATCAAGGTTAAATTCTGAGATCAGCCTTCTGTTAATTGTTTTTAATATATTTGAGAAATACTTTGGCATTAGAAATAATTGCATGATTTGGTTACTTTATCAAGAAATGCCAGCTACTCTCTGCATAAAGCAGAGATGCTTTAAGACTCTTCTAGTATCCTGAAGTTAATTTTCCTTGGAAATTTTTGCATAAAGTTTTAACCAGGGCAGGCTGTGTGTGCATGCACCATGTATAGACATTATAAAATTAATTTGGTTTTTGTTTGCTTCTTCCATGGCTTCTTTTAGTTTACAATTGTTATTCATTCCATGAGATATGTAAGTAGGCCAAGGACGTAGTTATTTTACTTTTTTAATGTACTAATCTATTATGATTTGAATGATAATTGTTAATAGTTATGCTAAAACATGTTGTTCTCTTATTATGATTTATATCTAACAAAGTTAAAGTTCAAGGAAAACAACCAAGCAAAAATCTTTCTGCATAATTTTCAGAGTACTTAGCATTAATTGTATTCATGAAGTATTTCTTGTCTTATAGAAGTCACCCGCTGTTAAGGTGACCCATTTTAAAGGGTGCCTGGGAGAGGCATCCCTGAATGGCAAATCTGTTGGTCTTTGGAACTACATAGAAAGAGAGGGCAAGTGTAATGGCTGTTTTGGAAGGTATTTTGTCTCTCTGTCTTTTTTCTTTTATTTTTTAAAACAGGTTTAAAATAATTTACATTCATAATATATTTTTGTTTAACTAAGAATAAGGAGTTCAGACAAATTACAGTGTTTCACTGATCATTAACTTGCAGTTCTGGGCACATTAATCTGAATGTGCCAGTGGTGTGAAATAATTTCATTATATGGAATTTTAATTTTTTAATCACTTTCTCAGAGGAGTTTCATTGTTGGCCACTATTTTGTGCATTGGAAGTAGGGACTAGCAGTGAACCAAAATACTTTGGAATCTTTGCTTTCCAGTAAGAAAGCAAAAACAAATTTGTTCTTTCCTAGGGTAAGAAACAGTGTGAAGCAGTCTTATTAAGAAAAGAAAGGATAATAAAACAGTAAGCAGTGAGCTTGGTACCTTTTGCAGACTGTACTATTTTTATGTTTAAGGAATTGAAAAGAAATATGCTTGTCCATATTCCCTTTTGCAGAATATTTCATGTAGAAACAGCAGAGGGTGCTGCTTGATTGTCTGAGATATTTTTACAAGTCTTGTATTGCAGGGAAAGGGGCTAATAGAACATGTATTGTTAGTGAAATTATGTAAAGCATTTTGATAAATGGATGGCACGTTTTAATTAAGAGGGTGTATGCTGTAACAATTATTTTTTCCCTTAGGAAATCACTGGGTTTGGGTTTTATTTTCATACATAAGGGAAGAACAGTTATCTTGTGTGCGTCCTTCCCCATGGCTAAATCTTGTATTGTGAGGTTCTATAATGAAAGTGGCCTTTGGCTGGAATCCTTCAGTTATTCATTACAGCAAAATTCAAGTGTCTTCCCACACATTCTAAATTATTGCCTGGGGGTTGCACTGACTGAGCAGTACCTAAAGGGAGCTGACCAGAAAAGTGGAGAGAGGCTTTTTACAGGGGCATGGAGTGACAAGACAAGGGGGAATGGATTCAAACTGAAAAAGAGTAGGTTTAGATTAGATATTAGGAGGAAACTCTTTACTGTGAGGGAGGTGAGGCACAGGAACAGGTTATCCAGAGAAGCTGTGGGTGCCCCATCCCTGGAATTGTTTAAGGCCAGGTTGGGTGGGGCTCTGAGCAACCTCATGGTCTAGTGGAAAGTGCCTCCATCCATGGCAGGGGGCTTGGAACTAGATGCCCTCTAAGGTCCCTCCCAACCCAAACCATTCTATGACTGTATGATCTAACTTTTCTTATATTTTATATAAAAATTACTGGAAAAACATGAATGTTCAGTTAACATTTTTATATTTGTTTTTTACTTGTGTAGCCCACAGGATGAGGACACTTCATTCCATTTTGATGGCAGTGGATACTCAGTTGTGGAGAAGGCACTCCGCTCAACAGTGACTCAGATAATAATATTTTTCAGTACCTTTTCACCTAATGGGCTTCTTCTGTATATTGCTTCAAATGGCACTGTAAGAAAATGGATCAGATCCCTAAACTGTCATAAAATATGTTTAGATAATTTGGTGGTTTCTTGCTTTGTTTATTTTTCAGCTTACATGTATTAGAGCATATTACTAAGTTTGTATAGTTTATCACCTGTGATTGGCATCATAAGCCAAAGGAGTAAAGACAAGAACCCTACAGACAACTCATTAGAGCAAATATTCACCTAAGGTTAGGGCAAAATTAAACAATGGAAAGAATTCTTCACAATTTATTTTAATTTTAGAATAAAAATAAATTGTATTAGACAAAGTTAATGATTACTTAACTAAAGGGTAGAAAAGGAAGCACTAAGGACAACAAACTAGTTTTTTTCAGTTGGAGGAATCTTTTCAGAATGTAAAAATGTTTCAGAACTGAGCTTGCAGAAGGACAATATAATAATGAAAAACCATATTGAATTAAATCCATAAGATGGGAATTCAGTAAACTGAAATAAATTGAATAAAACTCCCTGCAAAAGCAATATAACCCAGACCCATCACCAGACCTTCACTGTCATGTCATGCACTTTACTGCATACTTAGATGGTGGTTTTCTGTTCCTGGAGGAAGGAAAAGCTTTGTTTGGATACAGATTCTTTCAGAGTCCCTGCATTATTCATTTCCTTTATGTACTCACTGCCTGAATACATTGCACAATGATATCTGGTTAAAGCTTTACAGTTCAGAGGGGGCACCGTTAATGCAATTCAGAAAATCTTTCTTACTGTGTGAGGAAGGTCTTTGCTTCTTGCAGAAAGAACATCATACTGTGTGATCATTATGCTGTCAAATCAAATTACTTTCAACTTCCTCCAAAACCAGCAAAATGTGACTTTGTTATTTAACCCTTCTTCTGCCCAGTAATCAAACTTCATGATGCTTTTAAGTAAGAATAATAACAAAACAAAACAGAAATACATCCTTGTGAGGTACTTGTATCTTAATTTTCTTAAATATAGTGAAGATGAGCGTCTTTGGCCTAACAAATAGTCCAGGTACAAGAGTTACGAGTCCTTTTTTACACATTAGCCCAAACCTGCCAGGGATGCATTCTTTTGGAAGATTTTATTTCCAGGAATGTAATCTCTTGTTTGTAATCTGTTTTGGTTTTGGGGTTTTTTTTCTTCCTCTCAGAGAGATTTCTTGTCCCTTGAGCTTGTTGATGGCAAAGTGAGGCTGACTGTTGATCTCGGTTCAGGACCTCTTGCTCTTACCACAGAAAATCGTTACAACAATGGAACATGGTATAAAATCTCATTCAATCGGAATAAGAAGCAAGGTAAGGTACAGACTGAAAAATCCATGTGTCTGCACATTTACAAATACAAATATTAAAAACAGCTGCAGGAAACAACACTGCAATGAAATTTGATCTCTCCCAATGGGTTGGAAGTGTCTTCAGCAGCCACACCTATGGTATTTTGCTATTAGAAGGACTACTCTGTAAATCTTGTGCTTGGTATGGCACACCTTATAAAGAGCAGATAGTGCAGAAACTGCCAGACAAAAACATACTAAGAGTCTTTAAAGACTTAAACATTTTTATCTGTAGATCAGGGATCACTCTTCTGTTCTGCATTTTAATATTACCTCGTACAACAGTTTTTTGGGGACATATGTTTGGGCAATAATCTGTATGTACTAATAGCTATAACATATTCTCGTATGTATCTATTTTCCTGTAGACTTGTCCAGGTTTGGTTTTGACAGAGAGGAATGAATGAGATTAACAGAATAGCTGGAAGTACAATAAATTGCTCATTCTAAAAATAAGAAGATTGTCCATACATGTCTGAGTCAATGAATACATTTTCCTTTATTACGGACAAGATTGCCAAAATGGAAGAATGTGTATTCATGTCCTTCTCCAGATCTTTACTCTCTTTTCTTCGCAGGAATTTTGGCAGTCATGGATGCATATAACCTTAATTATAAAGAAACCAAGCAAGGAGAATCTCCTGGGGTTGCCTCAGACCTGAACCGCTCTGATAAGGACCCAGTCTTCATTGGCGGGCTGCCAAGATCGAGGGCTCTGAGGTAAAGTGTTTTACTTTTCTAGCTTTGCTAAGACTCTTGTAAGGTGAGGGAAAAACTTCTACAAACTCTATCTCCACTGAAATTAGAGAAAACCAGTGAAGTCTGAAGACTTTGTTTATGGCCATGTACGCCACAGAATTATCTGTCCTTTGACTTCAAACTCTGATGTGGTGCTTTTCACTAGTAGGTCTGATGCTGCAGTTCAAATCGTGAATAAGTTTTTGTTTTCCTCCTCCGAGGCTGATTTCCACCACAGCAGCTGCCACAGCAGCCCCTCCCTGCTCTTTGGGTCAAGCATTTAGCACTGCTGTCTGCAATGATGGTCTTTGATCTCTACCTGTGTGTGCATAACATTTTCCAGATGGTGTTTATGGGAAAAACTGTGCTTAAGGATGAAGGTTCTACTTCAGAATTCCTGTAATTGAGTAACTTGGAACAGAGGAGAAACAACTGTGAACAGATCAACAGAAAACATCGCAAATACATATGTTATAGCATGTCTCTGGTTTATGGGGGTTGTTTGTATTGCACATCCATGCTGAACTTGCACAGTCACATTTCTTCCACTGGCTTCACTGTGAAAGTATAAATATGGCAAGAGAAAATCTAATTAAACTTTCTGCATGCTCTAGACAATAAGGTAAATTCTAGTACATTATTGGTCTCTACACAGTTATTACAGAGTGCAGACTTATTAATCTTAGCTGGCATACCAGCCTGTAAGGGATTAGGGCAGAACAGCCTTAGATTTCCCAGACTTAAACCAGGAACCAAATCAGGCATCCACCAGACTTGAAAAAAGAAAAATGAATACTGCGTAGTAGACAGCTACAGTTACCCTTTCACACAATCCATTATATTTCAGCTGAAAATTCTCCTTAAAGTTTTGGGAAATGATTTGACAACACAGCATTACACACATCTGTTTACATGTGTGTACAAGCATTGTACATGTACAAGCATTACATGTTTTCATTTGGGCACAACATTATCTGACTCTTTTTAAGACCAGATTTAGTATCTGCTAAGAGTAGAACTTAAGCTACATTTCACTTACACCAGACTGACTGCATTCTGTAAAACAGATCTCTCTTTTATTCTTGTTGAAAAGAACTTAATCTTTTCTCCCAGGAGATTCCAAGTACTACTCCTTGAAAAGAAAGTCCTTGTTTTGTGTTTCAGGAAAGGTCTTAATAGTAGAATGTATGTGGGATGCATCAAGAATCTGGAAATATCTCGTTCCACCTTTGACTTGCTTAGAAATTCATATGGAGTAAGAAAAGGTTGTGTTTTGGAGGTAGGAGACTTTAAAGTTTTGTGACCTGATCTTTATTTTTATGGAATAGTGAATAGTGGTGTTTACAGTGAGTTGAAACGGATTTATCTTTAAAAATTCTAAGATAAACTGATCTATCTTTGATGGGTCTTTTTCTTACTGGACACTATGTATGGGTAAATTCAATAATTGTTTCTGTTTTTCATAAAATAGCCTATTCACAGTGTGAGCATTATGAACAATGGATATATTGAGTTGGTACCTAAATCCTTAAGCCCAGAGTCAGAACTGATGGCAACTTTTGCTACAAAGAACAGCAGTGGCATCATCCTTGCTGGACTCAGCAGGGGACTGGAAAAACAACGACGAAGACAAGCACACTTGGCAAGTACTGAAAACAAAGACCTTTTGGGGATTGTTTTTGCCATTTTTATTCTTTAAAATCAAGTCCGGTTGTTGTTGCATATCTTGTGTACAGTTGGATTTTCTAGAATCCAAAGACAAAACCTTACTATTTCCTGCTCTAAGAGAAAAGAGTGTGTATGTGGACGGGTGCATAAAAAAAAACTCCTTTGACTTAAACCGGAGTTATTTTGACCAGGGAAATGTCCAGTTTTTGTGTTTGCTGTTAGAAGGCTTTGCACTCTGAGAGGTACCTATGCAATTCCTATTAGTTTTTGAGTTTCATTTAAAAGTTTACAACAAGGTTGGAGGCAAATTTTTCCCATGTATGTTCTGTTTAAACACTAAATGAGTGTCTGAAAATTGAGCTATAGTTAAAAATTAATCCTCTGATTAAATCCACAGCCCTTCTTTTCCATCGTGCTGATTGATGGCCATCTTGCAGTGCATGTTAATGCTGGAGATAGGGCAAGTACTCGGAAAGTTGTTCTTCAGTCTGCTAATGGAACATACAGTGATGGACAAGAACACTCTGTCATCCTAATTCGGAATAAGAGGTACATGTGACTGCAGAGAGTACTACCCGTTTAATTATTGCATGTTGTTGTCAGTTCACTGCACTCTCTGAGGAATTGCCTTTGCTAGCTTATTAGGTGGGATAATCAGGGCTGTGTTTTTCTGCTGTCAATGCAGATGTTCTGATTTACATGGTAATTGTATACAGCATACAGCCACTGATAGAGGAGCAGCTAAAAGCTCCCAAAATCTCTAGACAGCTTGGGGCACTTGGTACAAACATACTAAATAATATTACAAAAAATATTACAAGCTATCAAAATAATTTAGAAAGATACTTGACAAAACTTTACATGTTAAAATTAATCTAGAGAAGAAGGGCTTCTAGTTTTAAGACATTGAAAGGATTACCAAAGTGAAGGAATATTTATTAAAAGAGCATGTTTTTTATGCTGATAGGAATGCTTTTCATCTGAAAATGACTAAGACCTTGTTGAATGTTTTCCCTACTTTATCTTTTTCAGGATCATAACTGTACAGGTGGATGAAAGTAAACCTGCAGATCTGAGGCTTGGTTCAGCAGCAGAAATGAGCCCCATTAATATTTCCAACTTCTACGCTGGTGGTATTCCAGCAGGAGAGGGCATCTTAGGGCTAAAAATGGCTGGCTCCTTTCATGGCTGTATCAGCAATCTTATTTTTAACAAGGAGTAAGTCAGAGGGGTAACTGCTTTGTTTTGGAAAATACAGTGTAGTAATTGTTAAATGTAGTTTGTGATGTCTTGTGTGGCATTCCCGTTTTCCTGGTTTTTCACATAAGACAAGCATGATACTCATGATCTGGGTATTATAACAGCCAGAAAATGAATATTACCAGCTGTATTTCTAAATAGCATTAAAAATGTCTTTAATGTTTGTAGAGATGCTGCACAAAACAGAGCTTTCTCTACTATAACTTCATCTGCAGTGACAGACAGAATGGTTTTCCAAAAATATTGTAGATTCATATTGTTATTTGCCACTTCTCAATCTGTTTGTCACAGATGCCACTTCTTTCCTTTTCTCCTGGTACTTGAAAGACCTTGTAAAATACTCTCCTCCTGCTTGGGAAATGAAGGGGTTGGGCAGTGCACCTCTTAAAATGTGTTTTTAAAAAAATACAGGCTTTTATATTTCACCACTTCCATGAAGTATGAACATGTGGATATGGGCAGCTGCTTTCTGTCAGAGAAGCCTAAACCAGCTGTACTGCCGTCAGACACTGAGATTCAACCTGAACTTCAGGCTTTTCCAGTTCCCCTGAGACCTCTCACAGACACAAAAAAAGTATGTACTGCAGCAAAGCTCTATTGCCGCCTCTTTTGTCCTTTCTTTGTGGAGATTTATCAAATTACAGAGAGTGTCTATGTGCTTCTTCTGTAATATGGAATGATTCAATGGATGTGGATTTGAAATTATTATTTCCTATAGAAAAACTGATACTAACCTTTGTAGCAGCCTGTTGGCCATTTGGAAGGGAAATGTAGTTAGGTTTATCATTGTTCAGGCAGCAACAACCAAAAAGAAAGAAAAGAAAAAGTGGAATGATAATCTCCCAACAGAAGGACTTGACATTAACTATTATCTTTACTGTATTCCTGCCAAAGGGACTCTGTGCTGAGATTTGCATTAGCTGTGCATTTCTGCATTCACATTTTCCTGGTCACACACGTGCAGTCACTGCTCTGTGTCAAAGCGGAGGCACAAACCACTTGAGAGACACACAGTGTCTGAATGCAGCTTGCATGGCGCCTGTTTCCTCTTACACAGTCCCTGTTCCCAAGAGAGAAGGCAGCATTACTTCTCTCCTCCTGCAGCTGCATGTCTTTCTAATGAAGGGTTTCCAAAGCATCCTGAAACTATTTTCCTGTGGCAACAGAAAGCAAGATTTTATACATTTGACTTTACAAAAAAGCAAGATTTCATACATACAACTGTGACTATGAAAAGAAATAAGTTGCCCTTTTTAGTATAGCTTTGGTTCATACCCTGTTACTCAGCTCTCCATACCCCAAATCACAACAAAAATGTGTGTCCTCATTAAATGGGAAAATATTTCTACCAAATCTGTAAGATTTTCACATTGAAATTATACTTCCGGCATTTATTATCAAAAGGGCTATCAATTAAGACAAATAATGAATTGAATATATCTCAAACTACAGATATTTCTCAATAGAAAAGATAGGTTGGAATCATTGTGAGGTTAGTTAATTGATGTTGCTGTTCACTTTGTGGCTCAATTTTGCTTCCTACAAAGCTCCATGCAGGCACATTGTCATTTAACAGTTACTGGGCAGCACCTGATACTATTCTTCTTAATAAAGTCGTTTCATTAACAGGTAGTTTGTGCAAAAGATGAGCTGCCTGGTCATGTTCAAGGTGCCCATCAGTTTGGACTTGCCAAAGGCAGCCACTTGACACTGCTCTTCAATCAGTCTGCTGTCAGGAAGAAGTGAGTATGTCCTGAATTACACATGCACACAGTTTTATTTTGTACCGAGCTACAAGAAGTGCAGTGATGGTTTCCATGATTGATCACTGCATTGCCAGTTTTGAACATGGCCCTCACTTCAGGTTTCCGTGGGCTCCTCACAGAAGAAAGTATCACAGCCCAGGTTAGTGATCGTGAGTTTAGTAACTCATTGTCAGAGTTCTGCATTTTTTTCCATTCAGACTTAATTGTCTCACTGTACCTTCTGTAAGTATTTTGATCTCTGTTTCTCACATACAGAGCTCACAACTGGTCTCTATTCCTTTGTCTGATGCAGATGACATCTCACCCTCTCCTCTCTATTTTCTGTAAGTGCACCTTCCAGGTTTGAAGGTGCACTTGAAGGAGACAAGACTACCTAGAAGAATCATTTTGTTGAGACTTAATGTGTGATAGCCTCTCTGCCTCTCTTACCTTTTACCTATTTGAGAGGCTCCCAGCAAGGTCCCCAACTCACAGCCTGCAAGTCACTTTTATATGCTTCTTTCTACTCAGGAAGTCTCCACGGGCATTGAGAAAAGAGTGGGTTTTTTCTGGCCCTTCTGTTACAGCTGCTGAGCAAAGGGCATTGCAGAGGGTTGATGCCATGTAGTCTGAACCGAGTGTCTCCATCATAAATGGCTCATTCTTCTCCTCTACCTTTTAAGCCTCCCTCTGTTCTCAGTCTGCCCATTATATCCCAGCAAGCCTGGCTGATAGTGATGGATGCCATAAAGTCATCCTGGAATGGGTTCCTTCCTTGGGGCAATAGGCAAGCCTGCAGTCACAAACAGCTCAGCCTGTCCCTCTTTAAGTTCAGCTCTCTCTGTGACAAGCACTTTTTCTGTTTCTGACAGGTACAGCACTGATTAACATTATGAGATGCATTATAAGCCATGCTTTCTTAGAACCAATGCAAATTCTACTTTCCTGGCCTTTGTAATAATAAATCTACTTTCATAATAAAAAATTGGTTCAGGCTGTTCTCGGTGTCCAGAAAAGCTTTTCATCACTGGAAGAGAAGTACCTTTCAGTAACACTGAATTTTTATTGTCTAGACTTTCCATCCAGCTGAATCTCAGAACCTTTGCCTCCAGTGGCCTGATTTACTACATGGCTCACCAAAACCAGGTTGATTATGCAGCCCTACAGCTTTATGAGGGACAGCTCCATTTCTCATTCGATTTAGGCAAAGGAAAAGCAGTAGCTCTTCACCCTGCTGTTATCAGTGATGGAAAATGGCATACGGTAGGTAGTCGCCAATCTTGTGCTCCATTTTCTCTTCCCTGGAGGTACTGGTATGGATTTTTCCTGCCTTTTCTATATGCTCTCTGTGTTGCAAAAGTAAACTGGTTCTAAGCCAATCATGAAATCATTCAGAAAACTTGTATTTTATAATTATTTCCTTTTAAAATTGTCAGTAATTGTACATCAACTCCACCTTTCAGCTACTGTCAAGTATCTCAAACCATTTAGGAATTAAATAGTTTGCTAACTGTGTAGTGATGGTCATCTTCAACAGAGAAGGACCTACCAGAGAGGTGTAAAAAATCTGACTTTTTCCACAGAGAGCTTTCAGCACATTATGTCACCAAAGACCTGCCTTCAGTGTGTGACAGGGTGACAGAGATTTGTTGGTGCACAGTTTCTCTTTTCTCCCACTCACTGCTTATTATCTGAGCGTGTCATAGCAGCTAGGAATAACAGGGAAGAACTGTTTTTCCTTTCCTTGGTTGAGGAAACATGAGAAAGGGGGACATTTAAACTGAATCGAGGCTGGAGGGGGAGAACTTGTCTTAAGAAGAGTTTGAGGAGAAATTAGACTACAGCTTGGAAGTGTCACATGGCGCAAAGATTGCTTCAGTCTCTATTGGCCCCGTTCCTCTGAGCAACCCACCTGCTACCGGCTCTGCCTTTCTTTGTGAGAAGTGACTGTGATGTTTGTGTGAGTTTCAGAAGTAACTCTGACAACATCACTTTTCCTAGAGGCAGGTGAGGATGACAGTGTTCATCCTGCTGAGTTTCCCTTCCCTTATCCATATGTGAAGCCGTAACGCTAGGAAGTGGCTTCTGTGGGACACAGTGATTGATGACACAAAGCTGCCAGCTCTCCTAGGTGCCTTGGGAATCAACAGAGTTATTTTTGCTTTACATAAATAATCAGTAGAAGAAAAAACAGCAAAAGTAACATGAAGAAAGCAAATGTGAACTTCTGTTGGAGATACCACCGTAAAGCTCTGCTGCCTACCCTGAAAGGAAGAATGCTCCAGGACTTACATCTGCATGTTTAAAATTAAATATACTCACATAAAACTCATACTGACACAATCCACATTTTAAGAGATGAACAAATTCCATACAAGAGCTGACTGATCTTTACTACCCAGGACACAAAAGCGTGAGGTTCAGCCTTCTTCAGAGATTAAGGCTGTCACACCACTTCCCAGCAGGATTGCAGTCCCTCTGTAGTCAGTTTAAACTATCATGCATTGCTACTGAAAGAAGCACCACTACTTTTCATTCTTTGCCCTCTGCTCTTACCACCCTGCTTTTCCCCTTCATCCCCTTCCCAGCCCAAATGTTCATGAAACTTCGTTGAACCTAGTCATGATTCTGAGTGGGGCTAGCAATAAACAGAGAAGACTAAATGGCTTGCTGACTTCAAGTAAAGTCCCTCAGCCACATGTGAGTAATGGCTTTAGGGCAAGGAGGGCATAGGGACATGAGTGAACAAGATGGGCAGAACTGGAAAGCTTTTTTGGTCATAGCATGTGTAGCACTGCCCATCATGACGTGACAGCATAGGAATGTGTGCTTCAGAGAGCTGAGACGGCTCACTTGTTGGGCAGCACAGTCGTTGCAGGAGACACGCACAGAATACCTTCCTTCAAACTCAGTGATGCACCCATATCCAAAGGCAATAAACTGGTGATTTAAAGAAATGATAAAACACTGAAAACCTTAGGCAGGACAATATAAAATCATTGTGAGCACTTGGGAAGGCAGGGAAGCTGTTTAACCGCTCAGTTGCATTTGGAAATGGTCTCAGCCTTAGGAAGAATTTCAAGAGGATGCTTCAGAACAGAATGCCAAAGCAGTTGAACCACTAAAGAATTGTCTTGCTTATTTCTATGGCAAATGATGACTAGGTAACCAACTTAGCTTACTCATTTATGTTCACATGCTTTCCTTCTTTCCAGGTAAAGATGGAATACATTAAAAGAAAAGGCACAATCATTGTGGATGGACAGGAATTGGTAGCAGTCAATGCCCTGGGAGATGGTAGCACCTTGGACGTGGAAGGGAAGCTCTATGTGGGAGGACTCCCCTTAGACTACGTGCCAAAGAATCTTGGGAATGTAAGAAGGTTTGGGGTGGGGGGTGTCCCTGGCATTTTGCAAGACTAATGAGCATAGTACAGCAAACCCGTCTAATTCAGCAGTCAGTCTCTCACAGGCAAAACAGAAGTACTTAGGGAAAGAAGAAACAAGGAAAGTAATGACCCTTTACCAGATAAATCTTTCCAGCTTTCTATGGCTTAATGTCTCCAGCTACAGCTTGTATCCTTCTGTGTTAGTAATAGCCCTTAACAGAATTTTTTTCATTCTGTCTCTCTGTTAAAAATGGATTAAGAATATAAATTTCTGTCTTTCATAGTGTAAGGTAAAAACATGACCTACAATCTCAGACATTTTGGTACCTGAGTCCTATTACATTCAAACAAAAATTAGGTGCCTTAAATATCTCTGAAATGCTGGGTTTAGCTATCTTTAGATTAAAACATACTTTTCGTACATGCTTTTAAGAGGGTAGGTTTTTGTTGCCTTCCTCCTTGTGCAGCCCATTCTATCAGTGAGGATTCTGGTGATGATGTTTCTCATCGAATTATAGAATATCCTGAGTTTTAAGGGGTCCACAAGGATCATCAAGTCCAACTCCTGGCCCTGCACAGGACACCCCAAGGGTCACACCATGTGCCTGAGAGCAATGTCCAAAACCATCTTGAACTCTGTCAGGCTTGGTGATACAACCACTTCCCTGGGGAGACTCTTCCAGTGCCCAGCCACTCTCTGGAGTAGTTCAGATGAATCTTTTTGATGAAGAGAACTTGCAAAATGTCATACAAAATCTTGAGTTACTCATTAATTTGCTGAAGCATGTGTGGAATGTTTTTAACTGTTGGGCGTATCCCTGCTCGCAGTCAAGCAAATACAATTCTTTCTGTATATTACAGACAGTGTATACTCTGCTTCTAAACTGTTTGATTTTGACGTGAAGACATTATATACCTTACATAATTCTGTGTAATAACAGAAATTTAGTTATGTAGATATTTTGAATTCTTCTGTGTTTTGTTCAGATAATTTTTTATCTACAGTAATATCATGCGAATCCCTAAGAGAGCATCACACCAGTTTATACTAAACATTATCCCATGTATTTCCATATGCTTAGGTTACTCACAGTATTCCTGCCTGCATTGGTAGCATGACAATTAATAGCAAACAACTGGACAACGAGAGCCCTGTCTCCATCTTTGCTGTGAATAAATGCTACGAAACAGTGCAGGATGGTACTTTCTTTGATGGAAGTGGCTTTGCTGCCCTTGGTAAGTGTCATTAAATGAAAACAGTACCTTACTGAATTGATGTTAATGAAAACATACTCCTTTTAGGTCTTACTGGAACTGTGCATAATTAACTGACTCCTCACACAGTGAGTTGCATGCCCTGCATATGGATTTCTAACTGAGTTGCTTTACTCCATACATCCATAAGTGGTCATTTCTGCAAAGGGCTATCTTGCACAAATAAAAGAGCTAATGATTTTAGCACTGGAAAAGAAATGAACTACATCTTTCTTCAGCTAAAAATATCCATGTTCATGATGTTAAGATCTGTTAAAGGATATGGAGACAAAAGACTCGTGAAGTAACATGAAGGATTGCGTTTGTGTTCTTTACCGTTTCTTACAAATGAGGTAGAATGGCTTAAAACTGAATTAATGAAAAATAACTTATTTGGGAATTTATCTTCTCCAGCAGAAAATGTGAAATATGACTTCGGAAAACTTATTTTCCGGAGGTTCTGCAAGGTCATATTCTAGCAGCATAAATAACAAGTCTTTTAGACCTTTTAATGACAATGCATGTACTTTACTTTGTACTGTGGGTTGCAAGTCTTCTGCTGGAAGCTTCTAATTTCTTTTCAGTCAGAGAAGGCTACAAAGTGCGGTCTGACGTGAACATCAGCCTGGAGTTCCGTACGACAGCGGTGCACGGGGTCCTTCTTGGGGTCAGCACTGCCAAGGTTGATGCCATTGGGCTGGAGATGGTACATGGCAAGGTAGGCTGCCCTGGGCAGGCACACTCATTTCACAAGGCTTGTTTGAAACTGGGAGGCTAAAGCTCTTGGAATGCATGAAATACACACCAGTGAAGTGTGATGGAGGCAACTTCCCACAGAACAAATATGGGACTTTCAGTCTCGAGGTTTCTCATTGTCATCATAAATGTGCAACTTATAAATTGTGCAATTATAGAAGAAGTCACTGGAACTTTTTGGATATTTAATTAGTGTAATTTATGTTAGTGTGTAGCCACTCTGACCTCCTGTACTACATACCTTGTATGTAAGACCAAATATTTATCTCTTTTATAGCTTAATATTTTTTCTGCCATAAAGCTATCCTTGTCCTTGAGAAAAATATTGCATATACAATGCACACTGTTTTGTAACCTCTTCTTCAATATTCATGAGCAATTAACTCATTCTCTACTTCGACTGGCCATTATGATCCATAAACCTTTTCACAATCAATACATAGTTTTCCAGTCATCTCTTGCATAAAAAATGTACACTTGATTGCTCTTAAGTATTTGTTTTTGCAGAAATAGCTCATTTTTTATTCAAAGCTTCCTCGCTAGAGACGGTGTTAAATATCACTGCTTCTGTGGGACATACTTTCCCAGTTAATACTTGCATATTAATCTTCACCACAGAGTTGAGGAAATGTCTACTGCTTTGAAAAATAAATACATGAAAAAAATCAATACATTTATTGACAATGACAAGTGCTTTCAAGCCATTCCTTTTTCTCTTCAATTAGATACTGTGAATCTTCTTTCAGATCTGAAGTTTCAGGTTCTGTGAAAAATATCTTGATTTGTATTTGTAAGAAACATTGAAATCCCTGGTGAAGTTTATCAATGGACCATTGCATAGGTAGATCTAAGTCTTTTAGATTTTAGAAAACACTTTAATAAGAATCTACTCTGTCCATCAAAGCAAACATTAACCTTGCATATTGCCAAATATTTAAAACGGAAATCTCTGCACCAGCGTGATTGTGCTTTTATCTAGGAAGATTAGTTCATGTATTTTTACTTTATATCTTTATTGGCATCTGGGTGTTTGTACAGCTTTTATTCCACGTCAACAATGGAGCTGGCAGAATAACAGCCACATATGAACCAAGAGGCACAAATAGTTTGTGTGATGGGAAATGGCACAAGCTTCAAGCAAACAAAAGCAAACATCGCCTTTTGCTGATAATCGATGGGAATTCGGTTCACACTGATAATCCCTACATGCAGTCAACATCTGCAGATACGAACAATCCCATTTATGTTGGAGGTTATCCTGGTAGGTACAATAATATTTCCCTTCCCTTCTGTCTCTCCTGCACTCACTCTCACAAGAGTGACTCTTAACCCATGCTCCCTTTTGGTTTGCCAGGGGAGTCTGTGACTGTGTACAGCTCAGCTGTTGCTTCATATTCTGCTAGTTTCTATTTTAACTTCAAAAACGCCCATACAGTTTTTCTGCATGTTTTTCTCTCTCGTCTTCCATTGTCCCCAGGGAAAGAACTGTTTCTGCAGACTCTGCCAAGTTTTTGCATTGCATGGGTTATACCTGAAGGCAGCAGTGGCTGTCCATGTTAGGATGTCCCAGTTCATCCAAACATGAATGAAACTTGATGCTCCTCAGGTGTTCGTTTTATCTCTCATTTCAGAGGGAGAAGTTTAATGACCTGGATCTTTGTAGTTTTTCAGTTTAGTGGAAATAGATTTTACATATTTTATGTTTGTTTTTCAGCTGATGTGAAGCAAAACTGCCTCACAAGCAAGAGCTCATTCCATGGCTGTTTGAGGAACCTTATTTTGACCAAGGGCCAACATACAGAATTGTTTGACTTTAGCAGAGCTTTTGACCTGCGTGGAGTGTTTCCTCATTCCTGCCCTGGGGCTGAGCACTGAACTGTAGCAAAGCCCGTCTGGACTGTGAGGGTTTTTTTTCTGATCTGTTATTTTGCATTCTCATTTCATAATGAAAAGAAGAACTGGTAAGAACCTGCATCTCTTTGATTTTTCTGGTTGTTTTCCAACTCAGGTCATTTATTTTTTTTTAATCAGAAGCTCTATGTCTGCATTTTTACTAAATGGTTTTAAACAACAAATACCTCCACAACAATTTTAATGGCATTAATTGGGTATTATTCTTTTGGGAATTTTTATTAATCAGTGTTTACAGTATGTTTTCTTTTGATTACTTGACAGTATTTCATTTTATTGTGTGTTGACTGTTTTATAAGAAGGTAATAATTTTGGACCATGTAATAAAACTACAATAAACTGCATTATTTCATGTAGTTCAGTTGCCCATGTATTTTAGTTAGAAGAAAAAGAGCTGGAAGGCTAAAAAGTTACAAGTATGCCCACTGCAGGGAGGTTGGAACTGGATAATCGTTAACGCTTCTTCCAATCCAGGCCATTATATGATTCTGATGCTGTGAAACTTAAGTGGACATAGTCCAGCAGAGGGAGCAAGAGACTGACTAAAGGCATAATTTTGAAGGTTTCAGATTCGGAGTTTAATGAATAAAGTTTTCTTAATTACACTTCATAACGTAGCTCCAGTTCCTTTTCCTTCTGCCTCAATACCCCTAAGAATTCTGACCCTCATTATAGATACATTATCTGAAGGATTATTTTCCTGTTTATGCCTTCATGGAATCAGCTTCAGGACAAGCAGCAACTCTACAGCACAGAGATGCCTATGAAGTGATGTGTTGCTGAAGAAACAATTTCTGTCATTTTTGGGAAAAACTACAAATTTTGGCAATGAGAACTAATGAATCATTCTATGGAAATCAGTATTTCTTTCAGGACACAGGGACTCACTTTTGAGGCCAGTCTGCATTTCTTTGTCTTTTCTTACTGTGCCTGCCTCTTGTTTCTAAAATGAGTCTTCCAGTAGTTGCTGTTGAGCCAGGTTTGGGGGACATGCTCAATCTGAATCAAGTGAGGACATCCATTCAATACTGGCCGGATCACTAAGCAGTGACAAAATTGTCTCATACTTTATTATGCATCTATAATAAACATAGTTCTTTGCAAGTCACTTTCATCTCCTTTTTTATCTCTTTGGACTATCAGTATTTTTGTTTGCTTCTTACAATTTTGTGTGGTTCTCACTATGCATTTGTACAATTTATTCTAAAGTTAGATTTTCTTTATGTATTTCATACTAGTTTAAAAAATACTGGCTGAAAGCAGTTTGCAGTTTGCCATTGCTTTCAATGAGGCAGGATCCCCAGCACTGCCATTTTGTGCATTGCATCGAGGTAGTCCAAGAGAGGAGCTCCTGGAGCAAAGAGCTCCTGCACTTCAGCAAGGGTGGCAGAATATGGTCCTCTGTTCAGCTGTTCAGTTGCTGTAACAGCACAGTTGCTTTTAAAACAGATACATCACTGCTTTTTGTGATTTCTGCCCCCTGCTGCTATCCAAAATACACGTGTTTAGATTTGAAGAGCTGGGTTTGTTGGTATTGTTTTTATTTTTGACATGGATACAATACAAGAATGGACACACTCTGCTGTACAAATACACTTACATGTTGGCATACTTCAACAAAACACATAACATAATGAGGATTGTAAGGGAAACGTACATACAAACACTTTGCTTTGACTAGTGGCATTGTATTATTTTCCAGAGAAGACACACATGAATAGAAACCCATTGAAAAATAAAAATGAAACACAGTGTGTTTGTATTCATTGTCTGTTAACCCCAACATCCGATCTCACAAGGTTCACATTACAAGCATGATTTAGGCAACATGGTTTGGATAAAATTTCATCCATATCCAAAAAAATGTATTTTACTAGATATTTTTTTGTAATTTCAAATCTTGCCTCATACAAAAAGAAATCCTTTGTCAATGTTAATGTGAAATTGATAATAGATTAAGTAACAAACCTCTAAGCCAAAATATTTTTCCTGGAAAATGCAGAGTGAGGTAGTTAATGTTATACATGGACACAGACACATTTGCACACACGCACACTTTCTAATGACATTAGCTGAGCACACAGGTTAAAGCATTCCAGTCTGTTTTGCAACACCTGCTTTTTACAATACTCTCTCTCTATGTGTTGATATGCAAAATGCTGTCTTTGTAGAGCCATGGAGTATATAAATGCTTGAGGCATCTTTGGAATTTCAATAAAATTTTCCCTGCTTGCTACCACTTTGTTAACAATAGCTTTCCACATATGTTACTTTTTGTTAGGGTGACAGTCATCTTGTAATTTAGTTTTAACTTCAGTTTCTGTTAGGAGGAACAAAATTCCTCATGCCTCTACCAGCATCTTAAAATACAAGGCCTAAAGTTGAGGCTTCATATTTCAAAATGTCATTGAGATTGTTCCATTTGTCTGCTGCATATTAAATCAAGTTAGTGTACCAAAACAATACAAAACAACTTAATGTGGAACAGTATTAACCACGGCACACATGGGTCATTAGGGCCATTTGTATCAAAAGAGAATTTTGACATTTTGTTTCAGAGACAGGAGGTATTTGGCTACGCTGTAGTCATCTGGGTATTGTATGTAGAATCTTGTTCATCTGCTAATATGCATGTCTTATAAACTTATATGCAGTTTTAGCATAAAAGAAGAGCTCACAGGGTGCATTTTACTACATCATGTTTGACTTTCCTAAGTTGGGAAGAAGTAAAAGTCTTCCAGAAAACCCTTTTGTTCTGTATGAACACATCTCTTTTACTCTGTATGGGAGATGTATTTCAGAAATAGCATTGATGAGGTTCAGAACACGCTGAGCAAGTTGCAGCGTGAACACAGGACTGCTCTGTCCTTTCCCTTGCACAGCCATTGAGAACACAGAGTGAAGTGATTGGGCAAGATGCAGGAGGTCAATGTATTTGTCTGAAGGTACTGTAGAAAGTTAGTTCATTTGCTATGACATTTCAAATTCTTTTCTTAATGTTTAGGCTTTCTGTATAGTCACAGAACCCCTTTTAGTTGGCTACAGACACAATGATGCTTAGCATTTATATGATTCTCTTTGTATTCAAAGCACTTCCCACATAAAAAACCTTCGCTGAGTTTGTTCTTCCCAGATGGATGTTTATAACTCCTGATCTGCTTAGGGAATTGTTTGGCTGCATCTGAGAGTAGGATCTAACTCGACTGAATCTCATGTTGTCTTTATATGGAAAGTACTGGTCCTGCTTTACAGCTGACAGACAAGGGCAGCATATGTAGAAAGAGCTGTCCATTGCCACAGAGGGAACTAAAGGGCATCGGGAGCAAAGCACATGACAAAACATTTATGCTCAGTCCTATAAACAAGCCACAGATCTACTCTCTCTTGTATACTTAAAATAAATAGTTCTCAAAATAAGGAGTGTATTTTATAATACAGCTGTTCTGGTTTTTTGCTGGATGCAATTATGTCTCTTAGTGTCAAGAAGAAAAAGGAAAAAAAAAAGAGAAAAACAACCAGGGGAGGTACAAATGTTACTGTTTTAAAGAAAATGAAAGGATAATGTTGCTAAATTTTTATCATTTTTTATTAAGAAGATAAGGAAGAAGACAGGATCTGTCCTCTGTAGACATTATTATTGCTGGTAAAATTACTGATTCAGTGCTGATTTCTTCCACTGACCACTACAAATGAAAGTTAACTACTGCAGAACATGATTAATTTAGGACATTTTAGAGGCTCTGCTTCTAGTTCAGATCCTCGTTGCACAGCTTCAGCAGAGCATCACAAGTTACAGGCTTTCTCTGCAGGACAGCAGACTTTACGTTCACCTGGAGGACTTGGTTCAGAGCAATTTCACATCATTACATGATAAACAGAGCTTCTGCCTCATCCCTGCGTCCAGATTAGGAGCAAAAATCACTGCTCAAGCTGGGGGTGGATTCATTGTGCAACATCATCATCTAATGATGGGCCACTGCAGTGCAGTTAAAGGCATTGGTTCTCAATTTTGCATATGACAAAGATGAAAAAAATACTTGGGTCTTTTCCAGAGATTTGTGATTTCCCTACTCAGCAGACGTCCTTTAGTTCAGCATAGCCAAAGTGTGATGATTAAGTGAAGAACATTGCTTTCTCTTGTGACTAGCTCCAGACCAGACATCCTATCTGACATTCCCACTGCAGCCCACTGTTCTCTTGCCAGCTCGTGTGTTTTCTTAGACTGCATGCCAGCTGCAATTTGCTATGTATTTGTAAAACCCCCAGCACAACTGGGCCTAGTTTGGTTATGTTTTTAAAGACCCAATGTGTAAATGATTCCCCTTTTCTTATTGGAAGCTATTTTTCTTTTCCATGCTGTATTATACAAGACCTGAACAAAGATCTCTCTTGTCAATGCAGCTGAAGCGTATAAAAATTGCTTACGTATTAAAGCTAAAATAAACAAAATAAAAATAATTAGGTTACAAATTAGAAACTACAATGTTTAACAAAAAATGTGGTGACTGTCAGTGGCACCATTAACACATCCCATAGTCTGGCAGTACACAGATTTAGAATTCTGAGAGTATCAAGTAAAAGGCAGAGCTAGGGGCATATGCCTCTTCTCCCCTAGCCTTTGTCTCCTGAAACTTGTGTGACGGGGAGGAAGGAGAGCATGGTCTGTGGCATTGGAATTGCACACAGCTAAGGAATTCAGACACGATTTTGAAAGACTGGTAGTGGGATATACGTATGTTGAGCAGTACAGCTGTCTACAGTTCTCCTCCTGCCTCCCCCAGTATCAGGTACTCATGAGGAGTGACTGAGAGACTTAAGTATTGCAGTAACACACACTCTGTGGGATTACTTTCAGCAGAAAGGTTTGGTTTTTCCATACAGCTATGTCTTGGCACTGCTGCATGCTGAGCTCCCACCTTCCATGCTTGACAGACACCTCTTCAACGTCTCTGTGGTGCTTCTGTGTTATGCTGTGGCTGGTAGTGTTTCATTGATCCTCTGATGCCACTGGATTATTTCCAAAAATCTGTGTTCTGACACCAGGTCAGGAAACGAACAACTCAGAAGCAACAGGTTGTTTTCTGTGCACCATACCTTGGTCTGCCCTCAGCTCCTGGGCCAACTGGCACAAGTGTAATCCATATGAAAGCATAACAAATGTGATTTTGTTCTGATGGTATGGAAGCTGGAATACCAAAGTACTATGTGCTGACCATCAGTTGGACAGTACAGTAGGAAGGAATGATGTCCTGTAGTTACCACTTTGTTTTGTCTCTGCAAGAGCTGCTTCAAATGACAGGCATCACTCTCGTCCATTTGGCTTTTGTCCAGTACACTGCTGCCTTCTGCTTCAGCTGGCTTTTGGTTTTATCACCCATTCTGCCTGAGGATTTGCACGGTACACATCTAACATGAACGCATCTGGATCCAAACAGTGCTGACCTGAAAAGGAAATTATCAGCCATGAATAAGGATGTTTTGAGTTACATAGGGGATAGAGCTATGTTAAAATGTCCTTAAACATTTCTCTGACTTGCACACAGCAAGCTTAGTTTGGTGTGTCCAGCTAATGTCTTGCCTGGATACAGAGATGGTTTTTGGTAAATTTGCCTCTGATTTTAGTCTGTGAGAGTCATGAATTCACTTTTACTTCCAGGCAGGATGTCATGCATTGCACTGAGTTATGGACGAGACATTTGGTCAAATGGGGAGTATGGTTTCTTTAGAAGCATCAACAACACTGTTAGTGTAAGTGCTACAGTATGAGGGGTTTTATTTCTTTGGATTTACTGAGCCGGAATTATAACTCTCTGACTTCTACACTGTTTTTAAATGCTGAAAAATAGCTCTGTAAATAATGTGTTCCCATCCAGTAGGATCTTGTAAAGAAATGCAGGGACTCTATCAAGGCTTTTGGCAGTCGCCAATTTGCTGATTAAAAAAAAAGAAGAATCCTCTGAACTCTGGCTGTTTCATTAGCTGGTGATTCGGAAGTTGCGGCTGCCTTTGCCAGAATGAGGCATTTTGTGCCTTTTAGTTGAGTAATAAGGCAATAAATTCTAGAGTTAAGTTGATTTGTCAGGCTATAGTGCATTTACATGGGGTAATGAAGTCATTTAACTGGTGAGGTTACTTTGCTGTGACACAAGATTATGGTAAAATTTTTGTATGGTTACTTTTAAGGTCACTGGGGTCCTAATGATTTTATTCAAGTGAAAGTAATATAAATGAATTAATGCATAATCAGTGGACTAAGGTACCCTGAAGGACCTAGGACTATAAAAATAATTTAAAATGAAGATGCAAATTAAATGTCCCAGGTTTTTGAAAGACCATGGTGGGAATATTTGGGATTGTTTCACAAGGCCTTTAGGGTCTTTTTTCTGTTTTAGCATCAGCTGGTCAGCCTGTTTAGACAGACAAAACAAGTCACTAATCCAATATAGCTTTGTGTATCATCAGTAATAAAGACTGATTCCTGATTGCTGCTGAAGTCTCTGATGTTTTGTAATAACTTTACAGAAATTCTTTTGAGCTGAATCCAGAAGAAAGAAGGAATAATCTAATCAGATAATTCACAACTGACTCCAACAGACCATCCGGAATTTTGGTATAAACAGAGAAAGGAGAGAGCCAGGATTGTGCAATATCAAATTAAAATCTGTTTTTTGACCTTTAGGCCTGAAACTTGTGGGGCAAGCCATTGTTGTTGTTATTATAAGAAGTGTCACTGCATGAAACAGAAGAGAACAAAAGCCCTATTGCAAGGAATTTGCAATCTAAATAAAGCACATGGATTAGTGTGACTATAGAGCACCTGTACGTGCAGGGGCTAAATTCGAAATTCCATGGGCTTTTCTTTGCAGGAGGTTAACACTTAGAGACAGTAAGAAAGAAAGAGATCTTGGAGAAAGGCTTGACAGTAAGGTGGAATATGCAAGAGGAACACTTAGGATCTCTTAACCATGGAAAAATGCTCAATTACGAGAGTGAGAGAGGTAAGCTGAAGGTCAGATAAATTTGGCAAGACTGTAAGAAGTGCTGCTGAGATTGAGCCATTGGGTTCACTCTCTTCTGTGGAGTTTCTCTCCAGTCACAATGGAGCTGGAATAAATAATGACATTGATTTTAACAGCTTTTAGGTCAGGCTCCTTTCCTCCAAATGGACTGGAGAGTAGGAGAGACCCAGCTGAGTCAAAACAGCACTGCCCTGAGGTGTTTTAGGAGGTTAAGGACATTCGGAATTAATTTTCAAAACTGAGACCTACCTATATTTCCTCCAATTTCATGTAAACTTTGGATCTGTCCTCTCACGTGCTGTGATGATCCACGGCTAGGATGGAAAAAAAACCTTTCAGTTTGTCTTTCTGTTATAACCACTGCCGTATCACCAACCATCTATGGTAAGTTAAAATTTGGTATCTTTTCCCCTATGAACTGCCTTGTCAAAAGCAACTTCTACCAAATGGACCACTGCAGAATAATGAATCTGCTACAGATGTAAATTACTGCACTGCAGTTAATTAAAACTTCTATATTATTTATTTTATATTATTTATTCAAAGAACTGAATTATGTGGTAACATAGGAAGACTTTGCAGAAAAGACTTTCAGATACTATTTCCCATTTCCTGTAACTGTTAATAATTATTACCTCACAGAAATAAAAACATTTCAGACATATAGACAGATGTAAAACAATCCCTTTGGGTTCTCTGTGTGGCAAGTCTATAAAATATATGTTTAATGTATGTTTTTAGTAGTGGTGCAAGGGAGGGCAGATTGATTCTGTATAGGAGCCAATTATTAAGTAAAACAAAAAGAGTAAGATCTTAAGATCACTCAAGATTTTAAGTGGTTAAAATTTCTTTGAGCAACATAACCATAAATTAACCATTTTAGATTAGAAAGAGTTCATAATGAATCTTTGAAGAGGGAACAATCTATTCATTTATAGTTCTGACATTGTTGTTCAGGAAAAACAAAATGTTCTGCTTTACCCACCTGTTTTCACAGTGGAATCGAGCCAGGATGTCTTTGGCTTTTGTTTGGCTGTTGAGTTGAATTGCCATAGAGACTTTTGAATGTAGTGGAGCATAAACTCTTATCACCCCCTCGGGTATGTCAGACTGCAAGTATGAAGGAAAAGTGACAGCTCCCTAAAATCAATATTCAATAGAATAAGTCTAAGGCAAATATTGCTTTAGCTGCATTCGGAAGCAGTTCTGCAACCTCATTTGAGGTTGCTTGCAAAAATCACCACCCTGCATTCACTTGGTTATTCAAGAGACATTTACAGTCATACAAATGCAAATTTGTAGACACAAATCAGATACAACACAAAGACACAAACTCTTTGGTAAGTATCACATAAATGCACATGGGGTAAAGCCCTTGAATTGTAACTTTAACTTATTTCTGTTAACATTGGTCAGTGAACCAACTGCTTATTTAAAACCATAAAAATTATTGAGTATCTCTTCTTCCTTCTAAAGATGAAATTCTCCTGAGGCATGAAGATGCAGTTCGCTGTTTCTGTTTCCTATAGCTTCAACTAGATTGAAGTGTGTGTACAGTAAAACATCAAGGTACCATATGGTTTCTGTTAATTTGAAATTTGACCTTGTGTAGGGTTCAAATGATCATCTATGAAGTTTATGCACTCTTCCATGATTAATGGTGGATAAATCAATTAGCAAGGTTTGCATTCCAGTTCTAATCCAGTTAATACCATGCTGACCAGACCACAATAGTCTCTCCAGTCTCTGTCTCTGTGTAATTTAGAACATCTGAGACCTGGGGATTGTGTTAAGTGCTCTCAACATTAAACTCAGTTATCCAAACGGAGTTTGCCTCCAATTTACCCTTCATATTTCAGCTCCTTGCCATGGCTACCCTCATTTTTATTAGATGTAAAGCCAATTACTCCGATCAATGGACTTATCTTCCTGAAGGTGCAATGACTACAGTAATTGACTCTCCTCAGAGAAGGAGTCTATCCGTATTCATCCCAGGCTGAATTTAACTGCAACACGGTAGTCTACATTGCCATTTTAAACAAACATCTCTGTCTCCATCTGCAGCACCAATATTATGTCCTACCCTACCTAAAATATTTCAGTCAGTGCTGGCAAATTCTTGAGAAAGATGAATTAGAATGGATTCACCATTCATACATAACATTTATTCTTTCTACTTTTTCCCCCATACATTACCTTCTGCATTTTTCTCTCTCGTCTGTACCAGGTGGCTCATACTCTAGTTCTTATAACCTTGTGAAACCATTCCTTCCTATTTTGTCTTTTCTTTCGTTCTTCAAGACTATTCTTCAACAACTATAGAGTCCTTTACCATTTCCTTGATTACTTCTCTTACAATTCACCAGTCTTTGTACTTTTAAACATTCATGGAAGACTCTAAATACTTTCTCTCCAGGCTATTTAAGGTCGTTTACTACATGGAAATGCATGTAAGTTGCTATAGGGACTGTGTATGTTGTGCATAGAGACACAACATGCCTTGTTGCGCAAATTGCGTGCTGTTCCTAACATGTAAGATCATTTTAGTTGTCTATCAAAGCAGCATACCTCAAGTAAGTTCCTAATATCTGTTTCTAGGCAGTGAAGAAAAGTTGGTGGCTTTAAGACCAAGAAATAAAGGTTTTTCTATCAAATTTTCTGAAGTCCAAACTGCCTCTAGAGCCCTGGAAATCCTCAAAAGTATCCACCTCTCTCCTCTGACTATACAGGGAATAACACCATTAACTTCATTAGGCATTTAATATTTAGACCCAGTTTAGGTGTCTGTGGTAGGCAAATCGAATTTTCTCTCTGCCTAGGAAGTTAGTGCAAAGCTCTAAGACTAAAGCTTGCAAGGAGAATATCAAGTGGCCTGTACCAGGGCATGGGTAAACACAATTAATCCTAATATGGACCATCCTACTACTCAGCTACAGATTCATGCATTTGTTGAGTATCTACAAATCATTGCTGTCAGAGACAGTCCACATGTAACAATTTTCCTACCAAACAGGTTAAAAACCAGCATGTGTTTGTAAACAGCTTGCAGCTTTGGCTGCTGGAAATCATTCTGCCTTGTTCACCTTTTCTTAATCAATTCCCAAAGCTTTGTCTTATCAGGGTGTTGGACTGGGAAGCACATCTTTCAAGATAACTCTAAAATCAGCTTATTTTGCATGGCAGAATTTCCTCCCCACACCCAGCATCTTTCATGAGATAAAGGAGGGAGGCTTTTTAAAGCTGCCCTTGAAAAATGAATCTTTTTATCACACCTCTGGTCTTTCAGGTCTCTCCCGTTCCATGGTCTTTCTCCTCAAAAGTTTTCTCACTCCTTTGTCAAACATCAGCTGTCTCTTGCTGTTGTTCATTGCTGCCTCATTCATTTTTCTCACTTGGGAAATCAGGAAGGATGGGACCTAAAGGGAGGAAACCAAAGCTGAGAATATATAGCAATTTTCCCCAATGTGTTGGGTCTTTAGAAAGGCACCAAATACAAGGCAGCAGAAACTCTGTTTATTCCTAGAAGATACATGCAACCAGTAGCTCCCTCTAACAACCTACAGTTATTCCTTTGCTGAAACTGTAGATCATCTTTCATCCCATATGATGTTTGCAGATGCAGGAACTTTTATTATGAGGTAGTCTTTGCAATCCCCATCATACCCCCTCTCTGTTACTAGGAAAGAAGCTGAGGCTGTCAATATCTTCATGCCAACCTTCAGAAGCCCAACAAGCAGTACATACGGGACATATTTTTGGCGCATTTTACTGTGGGCTAGACTTTAAACAGATATTTAATCTCATTCAAGTTTAGACATATCACCTAGGCATCTAGATGAAATCATTCTTTATTCATTATTCTGTGTAAACAATGGTGTGGGACAGGTATCTCCAGAAGGCAACTGATGCTAAAATAGCTGACTTATCTAAGTGAGGTCACTCTCAATCCAGAAATATCTGTCAGGGTGTCTCATTCTGCATAGACTCCAGTCAGTTTCCAGAGAAACTGTTTCTCCTTGGAAGGTCAGTTTACTCTGATTTCTGCAGATCTCCAGCATATAGCAAAATACTGCAGTGTAATGGAACCATAAAGGGAGAACCAGCACCACTCACTGTCCACAGGATGTCCTGGTACCGAATTAAAAGCCGCACAATGTGCGCGGTGGTGGCGGCTGTTTGCATTTCTTGTTGGTTTGCACGTTTCCCTTTGTAGATGAAGAGGTTTGGTGCAACAATCATAGACACGTTCCACAAATTCATCTTGTTTTTCCCTTCATTAGCAACCACCTTCTTCAGGAACTGAAGAAAGGCCTGGAAAAAAGCAATACTTGTTTAGTCTCGGGAAATAATTTGCTTCTGAAATGCAGCATTTTCAAATGCACATGTCTGGCTGCTATATTTGCATTTGGAGGTGAAATTTAGTGGTTTTTCATTGCAGTTGGATTACTTTGATATTTGTTGGTACAACAACCTGTGTCAACAACAAAGGAATAGTTAATGTTATCAAAATACACATTAATAAATATCTATCACTTAGAGCATAATCCCAAATTTATAACGCAAATAGAGTGTCTACACTAAGGCTCTGAATCCTACAGTAGAGGTAAGATGTACACGTATTGCAAGGGAATAGTTACTTTCTTCACAGATTACCAAGTGTCCATTTTGATGTATCTGGCCAACGCTTTTTACATCACAGTCACTGGGGTGATTAGTCTCTCTTCAAATGTGCACCAGTCCCATATGTCATACAACCTGAAGATTTTCTGCCAGCAACCCCCGAAGTTTTATTCTGGGATAACCAAAGCAATGAGAGCTCAGTGGTTGTTCACTGATGTTACTTCTGCACATGCTTGGCATTAATTAATTAATTAATTAATTTCCCCTTTTGGGTGGTTTATTCAGAATTTTGCTTGAATGACTGAATAGCACAGACTTCAGCTGTGGTTAGAGTTGGGGTCTCCCAATGAGTCCTTCTGCAACATCGTTCTTGTTTCACCTGGGATCGAGTTAATTTTCTTCCTAGGATCTGGTACAGGGCTGTGTTTTGGATTTAGGGTAAGAATAATGTTGATAACACACTGATGTTTTAGTTGTTGCTAAGCAGTGTTTGCACTTGGTCAACTGCAATCTTTAGCTTCTCATGCTGCCCTGCCAGCAAGGGGGCTGGGGCTGCACAAGGAGCTGGGAGGGGACACAGCCTGGAGAGCTGACTCCCACTGATCCAAGGGATATTCCACATCATCTACCATCATGCTCAGTATCTAAATGATGGGGAAGACTGGTCTGGGCCCACTGCTCAAGAACTGGCTGAGCATCAGTCAGTGAGTGGCAAACATTGTGCATCACTTGTTTTGTGTGTTCTAATTAATTTATCATTACTTTCCCTTTCTTTTCTGTCCTATTAAACAGTTTTTATCTCAACCCACGAATTTTACTTTTTTTAAAAAAATTTTCTCGCCCATCCCACTGAGCGGGGGGAGAAGTGAAGGAATGACTGTGTGGTGGTGTGCTGGCTTTAGCTGGGGTAGAGTTCATTTTGTTCACAGTGACTGGTTATGCGATTGTGGTTTGGATTTGGGCTGAACACACAAAAATACTGAGATGGTTTTGCTATTGCTGAGCAGGGCTCACTTAGAGCAAGGCCTTTTCTGCGTTTTCGTACTGCCACACTGGTGAGGTGCATGAGAAGCTGGGAGGAAACACAGCTGGGACAGGTGCCTAGAGGGATATTCCAGACCATACGACATCATGCTCAGTATATAAAGGTGGGAGGAAGATGAAGGAAGGGGGGGACTTTTGGAGTCATAGAATTTGTCTTCCCAAGTAACTGTTACATGTGCTGAAGCCCTGCTCCCTTGGAGATGGCTGAACACCTGCCTGCCTGTGGGAAGCAGTGAATTCCTTGTTTCGCTCTGCTTCCATGTGCAGCTTTTGTTTTCCCTGTTAAACCGTATTTATCTCAACTCATGAGTTATCCAGCTTTTACCCTTCTGATTCTCTCCCTGATCCCACCAATGGGGGAGTGAGTGAGAAGCTGCATGGGCTCGGTTGCTGGCTGGGGTTAAACAATGACAGGTGTTTAGCTGCCTGCTGGGTTAAACCACAAAAACCATACCATTGAAACCACTGTCTTTGTATCCTGACATTGCAATTAAAACATTTTTACAAACCCAAGAATACAAAATAGAAACTGTTGGGGAAATTTCTAAATAGACAGAGAGTTGAGCTGCGTAGAGAGTTTTGTCATCACTTCTGTTTTTGTATACAAGTATAGTAACAATTAAGACTACTCCTCTAGCATGTGTTTTACATATGCAGCTCTACACCAAAATGAACTCTGGTAGCAGAAACAACCCCCGTTCTTTACAGAGCACTAGTAAACCTCCAGATGCTTTGAAGATGGTTGTTGTCCTTCTCCCTTGTAACTGTATACATAAATACAGGTAAAGAAGGCACCTGAACTTATAAAGTTGTCTCTAAACTAGTGAAAGACTTTCAGAGGTGGGGGAACTGCATGGTCCTGATGAGCAGGGGACCCGATGAAATGTCTGGGGGCTCCCAGGAATCTCAGGTTTCCTTTATACAGAAACAAGTCCAAAGATGCAACCAGATGCAACTCAGGGTCAGGCCATAGCTGCAGTCAGGTCTGGGAGCTACCAAGCACCCAAAATGCTTCTAGCCACTGTGTTTGTATCAGGACATAGTACATGGGGGTGGACATGGGTTTGTAAGGCAAGCCAGCTGAGGGTGAGCTCCTGACATCTGTGCTACAGATGTATGTTTTTACTTTGGATTACTTCCTGCAGTCTGGAAGCCCTTCCAGTTCCAGGAGCACACTAGGCAACCTCCTAGAGGGCAGCTTCCCATTTTAATTCATCCTGCAGAATTTCAGTTATACAGAAAACCCAGAAACTGGATCTCCTTTGTCCAAACTAAGTGAGGAATGCGCCGCTTTGAAATGAGTGTGCCATAATAAATGATGCCTGAGATCCAGCAGCTGGACACCCCTAGCAACTATTTCTTAATTGCTTGTAAAAGAAATGACAGCCAGGGAATTTGAATATCTTTTCAAGGAAATTATCAAAACCACAGATGAATACTTTCCTGGTGCAGTATCAGAAAAAAATTAGTCTCGCATTTAAAAGTCAAAAGCACCACAGATGGCAGGTGATAGCAAATGAAGAACTTACCTTGGCTGTGTCTCTGTTTGCTTCAGGCATCAGCATGATCAACAGATGCAAAGCTTGTAGTTGTAACTTGATCTTGGAGATTTCTAAGGATATGAATATTTAATATTTTTGAAATCCCAATTGCAATTGTTTTGTTCTAAAAGCCTTGTCTGTCAGCAGTTCTAGAAATACCAACTTGGCATGCTTAGGTGTTGATTAAACGTACACTTTTGCCCAAATATAAAATAAACTTAAAAAGTGGGTTTTTCTTGATGATCTTGGCTCTTTGTCACACAGGGACACAAGGGTCTATAAAATTCTGTCTACAGATTAACAATCCAGTGGTTTTCAGTACTACCTAGTTTTCTCTTAGATATCTGTGTATCTGTTGTAGGGAATAAAGTCGCTTTACTCTGCACAGACATCACCCCTTCAGTATTCTGCAAACTGCTGAGCCATTGTAACCGCAGGCAGCCTGGGACTCACAAGGAGCACACACAGGATGTGAAGGAGATGGGCAAGAGGTCATCTCCTTCTGCCCTTTAAACTACTCATGGAGACACTGAAAGCACGGCTGCAACCTTATTTAAAGACCCACTGTTTTCTGTACCAATTTGCTAATAAATTCACCATCCTGAGCCTTTCAGTCTGCCCTAGCTCAAGTGACTTTACAGTGAAGTCATAGGTATGGCAAGGTACAACTGCATTCTTCCTGGAAGAGAAATGAACAAAATGTACTGAGATTGAGAGGGTGTATGTACACTGAAAACAAAACACAATTGCCTCAACCTTTCTGTGCTCACACATATCTCTGTACCAATGATCTGACCTCAACATAAACCTTAAGAGAAATAACATAAATCCAGCAAAATATCAGATAAAGGACAATGATTTGAGTTTACTTTGCCAAAGTTTTCATTTGTGAAACCTGTAATTAATGTGAATCAGAGTCTATATATGAAAGTCATTGCTCAGTCATTGCTTACTCACAGATTTCAAATTTTACATTAAACAGTTGTGTTATTCACACAACAAGCCTGTGCTATTAGCTAAATGCAGACATCTCTTTTCATTTGAAAACAAGATCTTGCAGAAAATTTAAATGTTTAGGCAAAGCACTGGGCCTGTTTTTCTCTCTACTTCAGGGAGAGAAAAAATTAATTACATTATTTTTAGCTATATACTTCAGAGAGACAGAAAAAAAAGTAATGTCTTCTCTCGCATTTTATTGTATTATCAGTCCATATAAACTCAATTTCCACATACTTTCTACTAGTGTGATGAATGCAGGCAGATATTCTACTGTGAAGAGTGGGCTTGGGAGCTCTCTTATAAACATTTTCAGCAGTCCCGCTGCATCGTTATTTCGTACTTGGTCCCAGTCAAAAGTGTCTTCATAAAATTTTGCCTCAAGTTCTTGATGAAGATTCTGAAAGATAAAAGAGATGTTTGGCCTTTAATCATTGCTGCTGATCCAGCAGTTTTCGATCACTTCAGAAATCCCATTACAAGCAGAGGGCAGGTTTGCACAGCACTTGAACTAAAGCAACCCTAAACCGGTGACAGCCTAGGTACAGCCATGTGGAGTTCAGAGCAGCTTAATAAATCAAGTTCCTGCAGATTTTTGGCAACCCAGGCTAAACTTGTGTCGCTACAGTTAGATTTCTGCCAGTGAACAATCTGAACTCTCTTAAAGCTAGGTAATTTTGTGCAATGTCTTAAAATTAGAAGCAGAAAACTCAGTTAACACAACCGTTCTTTTTGTTTAAAATACTCTCCAGAGGTTTTGACCCTTAAATCACAAAGAAGTGGCATTTCTTCCTCAGTGCCAGTGAACTTCCTAGATAGTCTGAATCCATGGACCTTGAGCAACGGGCTTTAAATTCAGATCTTCCCATTTTTAAAGGGAAGTTTTATGTTAGGATAATTATAGTTAGATTTAGTAAAATTGTAGAAAAATACAGATATGAAACCGTTACTGTCAGAAAAACATTCGTGCAAGGAAAACCCAACCCGAAACCTCTAAAAATACAGGACAGTTTTAAGATAGAACTGATGATGATACCATTTTGGGTTCCCATTTAATCCCCTTGTTCTCCAATGGAAGCATCTTGCTCCATAACAGAGGTCTGTTTAGTTGTGGAGGGTCAGTGTTCAACACACATGTGTGAATGGAAGACACTCAGCAAAGTTCCTAGTAGGAACAGAATTTGGCTTCAAACCCAGATCACTGTATGAAAAATGCAAGCTCCTCAAAAACTGGTTGAGTTAAAAAGACTGAAGGATATTATTTGTAATATCAAGATATCCATAAATAATGCAGCTTTCACAATTATTACTAGCCAAACACTGTCTTATCCATATGAAGTTTGTTGCTGCTTTTTATGAGACCATTTATGACAAAATATATCTGTAGCAAATATTCAGGTTTCAGATCATGTTTTTGTCAGATGTACTTTAATACTATGCAAAAAGTTCAGTCCATTCAGGCAGAAAAGCTTTTAAAAACGAATTCTGTTTACCATGTCTCACATGAATAGAAGGAAATTACACATCAAATACAGTCACACATAATGAAGTAGGATGGTTGCACAAACAGAAGCAGAAAGTCGTTCAGGATTTGGCATATAATGTTACAGTCTCATTTTTCCTAGCACATTTTACTGGTTTTAATCTGGGCTATCTCAGCTTCCTCTGTATTCATATCCTTTGCATATAATCAATACAAACACCTAGATCGAATTCTGCCCTGTAACTGACTGGAAATGTGGAACAGAAATCCTCACCTCATCAAAAGCACAAGAGGACAGAATTCTACTCCACATTTTTCTGCTGAGAACTGGGAAAAAGCCACAAAAATAGAAAGCAAGATTCTGAAAACACAAACATTTATATCTATATCTATATATCTGTATCTATCTATATCTATATATCTATACACACATATATACATATATACACACATATATATATATATCTCCACACATGTAACCATATATGTATATTTTATACACTCAATTCCCTCCCTCCCCTGCCTCGTATACATGTATATATGTATGCACTAATACTTTTAAAATATATATTGCAATTCTTTTTAACATGACTGATCCTTCCCTAGACTATCATACAGTTTTAGTTCACTGGAGCTTTTCTTACAGAGGAACATTTGTATTCGTTTTTTCTATTCTTTGTTTTATAGAAGAGTAACCTTTAATAATTTCCATATGCCTTTTCTTTCTCCAAACAAGACTGAAATAAAGTTGGTATGCCCTCAAGTCCTAATGTCATAATAATGTATGAAGGCTTTTAAAGGATGAAATCTGGATCTGCTTTGAAAAAATCTCTCTCTTGCCCACTGGCTTGCTGGATAGACTTATATGAAATCAAAACTCAAAGAATTTAAAACTTTCATATGGGCAGTTTAACTTACCACCTAGTATAGTGGAGTTGCATATAAAGTCATAGCTCATAGAAGCTCCCTGGATATAGGTTGTGAAAAAGAAGTGAACAATGCACAGTACAGTGCATGCAAAGAACATGAAAATAATCGAATTAGAGCACAGCCCTGCTGTGTAATCTCCATGGAGAGGTTCAAAAAATCTGAGATTGAAATAACATTCTAGCATTTGTATGAAAAAATTAGGAAGCCAAAAAGTACAGGGCAAGTTAGGAGCTCCCTTTTACAAGATGTGGCACTTTTCAAGGCCCTGGGTACTTTTATCAATGCACAGAGCCAAAGGAGCTGAGATGCTGCTGCCGCCTATCTTTGCTGTGTTTCACATAATGCTGTTTTTTCTTATTCAGCCATCTTTTATGATCCCCAGCCCACCAATGTTTAGCAATCCCCAACATTTGTGGTGCCACAACGTTGAGACTTCCTGTCTCAGAACAGGAAAGTTTGGCTTTCTTGAGGATGAGAAAGTAGGAGCAGGAGGACACACTGTAAGGTGTTGCTTAAATGAGATTTAAAAAAAGCCTAGGAAAAAAAAGCAAAAATCTGGGAAAGAGCTAAGCCCAGAAAAATAACCCAACCAAACAAAAAACTGCTTTGTTTTTCTAATTTGCCTCTTCCAGCTCCTGGAATGAAGTTGGTCTGGAGAAACGATTGCAAATATTACTGGCCCACAGTGTCAGGTTATTGGGTGCCAATTATCCTGTGTTCATAGCCCACAAATAGCCTGTGAAAATGCAGTAAGTCAGGCTGCCAGCAGTGAACAGAGGCCAAATTTCTCTCGCTTGGAACATGAAATTGCAAGATCACAGACGATAAATGAAAAATAAAATGACACAGAGGTTAAAATGACATGGAATAAGATCTTTATCTGATGTTCACTTAGTTTAGCAGCTCTGAATTTGTGAAATAAATTAAAACAGAGATAAGATCACAGCAATTTTGGATGACAGAGATAAACTGAAATGATGTCTCAAAGTTTTGTGGAAAAAAATTGTGTTCAACATCAAGTCTGTGCTTTATATAGAACATTAACTAAAGCTTAGCAATAGACCAAACGTTCTGTGATTTATTGGTTCCCAGGAACTAATCTGACCTTTCACTGGCAGGAGTAGGAACGCTGAGCTACACAGATCAGTATTTATGTGCAGTGTGAATTTGTGTGTATGCTGTATTATTTTACATAGAGTCTGTGCCCCAGAAGATGGAAAACTGGCTTGAGTGTATACCTTGACTCTGGAGGCAGATCCAGGAACCCGCAGAATTCCTTCAGTTTCCAAACCTGTTTCCTCAAGCTTGAGCAGCAGCTGAAAGAAGAGACAACAATCCAGGAAAATATTTGAAATGCTTGGGAATACTATTGACTTTTTTTTCCAATCTAGGTATCCTTGAAACTAATCTGAAAAAGACACATTTCTATGTAATCTGCTAATGAAAACAAGCCAGCTCATGGAAATAAACCTGCCTAATTTGTTCTCCATATTCCTGACCCTGAAGTAAGGAGTATGCAGAGTATAGAAAACTGCTAATGCAATAGGCCCCTCTGTCCTTGACTTGAGTTGGCACTGCTACAGAACAGTTAACATAAAAATGCATTAATAAAAGAGCAGATCTATGTTTCTTTCAAAACACACAATGGTGTTTTGAAGGAAAAATAACCTCTGAGAAATGTTTAAGTGTGCCCCAAGGAGCACAATAGAAAGGTCTATAGACAATGTATGTTTTTTGGAACTGAGAACTCAGATTAGAAAATGATCCCAGGATATTTTATTTTGAAATTTCTGTGAATAGAGGACTAATCTTTCCACCTAGTTTGTAATTTAAAAAGAAGTTTTGATTTTACATAATTTTGAACATTGGAAAAAAAAAATTCCTAGCATTTAATCATACAGCTCTGAATTTTCACCACCAGATCTGCTTCCCACCCTAACTTGGATTCTTCTAATTTCCCATGGTATCTTGACAGAGGAGCTGTGGAGCTGATTGCAAAGTTATGTAAATATTCAAGTTGTGTCGGTCTTTCCCCTGACACTCCTCAGCAATTCTTTTGTCAGTATTTACAGGGAAATCTATTGCAGTTTTGAGTCTATGTAAATCTGTGCAATCGCACACATATTTGTGTCTGTACCTGTCTCCAAGACATCCACTGGGTATCACTGTACTGCCAAGCAGCTCACATAAATACCCTTGTCTTGTCATAAAAAACCTCAATGAGAAGATATCACTTCCATTCTAGAGCTAGTAGCTAGGTAACACCTATGGTTTGAATTAATGTGAAATTAAAACTCCTGAGACAACTCATCTCTGCCACTTCTGCACACACATAATTTTGCATGTCTCTCTGATTTATGAAAAAGGGAAACAGAAAGACGTTTGTTTCCTGAAGTTTCCTGCGTGTTATCACAAAATAACAAAAATCAAAAAGGGTCCCCACCACAGATAAAACACCAAAAAAGGAGAAAATTTTCTCTCCTTGTCACAAAATTTTCAAACCACAATATTCAGTCAGACAATCTGTAGCCACCTGCCAGTCTGTAAAGCCTGCATCTTCTGTCATCTGACCACTCTTTTGACTGTCAATGCAAATGGTGGGAAAGCAGATCTTAGTGACCAAGCAGGCTGAATGATACTCACTTTTTGGAAGATGAGGGGAACTTTTATTCCAGGAACCTTTTTTTGATCATTCTCCAGCAGTACGGTAAGAGGGACTCCAAAAAGACCATTCTCTTAAAAATAATAACAACAAATGTGAATACGAGGAAACACAGCCTCACATCATCTTCTTTCAAAGCTGATGGACATGAAGGTGACTGCAAAGGGGATGCCACACACAGTACCTCGGCCCCGCACCCTCTCCACACGGTTCCTCTTCAATTCCACGCCCAGTGCATCGTAGAAGGCTGTGAGCTCGATCAGGGAGAGGTAGCGGATCTTCTTCATGTCCTCAGGAGAGAGGTCCCCAACCTCTGTCAGTCCAAAGCGGCTTTTCCGAACAATGAATTTCTACAGTAGAGATGGGTCGCATCTTTATTTGCACAAAAATTACAGGAAGTGAATTTTTGTTTCGAAAGAAGAGCCCATATGTGATTGGAAGGCATGTTAGGGTGGATGGATAACAACAAAGAGAGGAACCATAGCCCTGCATATTGGCCTGGTGTGCTGCTGCCATAGCTTGCATCCACCTGAATGTAAAATCGAGTTTCTTGCTCACCATGTTCCCTTGCAGTTTGACTGGGAAGTGGTGCTGAAACACCTCAGTACTGCAGCTGGGACAAATGAGTCACGTGCTTCTTTTATACTTTTGCCCAGTCTCAGCAGGATGTAGCATTTTGCTCTGCTTCTGCCTTCCCCAAAATGTCTTTGAGTGCTGTTGAAGTGGCTGACACAGTTAATCATGGATATGGTTGTATACCAATAGTGTGTACGCAATGAATCCATGCCTGCTTTGCATAATGCTATTAATTTATGAGCTCTTACAGGAGAGTTCAAACTCACGATCTGAGGAAAAGCCCAGAAGCAAAATTGCTTAGTCCTGAAGCCAACCTGCCAACTTTAGTGGTATTTTTTTATTACTCAAGAAGCACTTAGGCTTAGAAACAGGACTCCCAGCAGCTAAGAAATAACTTATTCAAGTAGACTTGAACTAAACAAGACTGAGTAATTTGGGGGCACATGAAGATGTCTACATATTTTAGAAACTGCAGTGCTGTGGACCAGAGCCAGGAATGTTGCGTCATGACAGATGCATTTGTACAAATGTCAAAAAGAACAAACACCCATCAGTTTCTGACATAATTGTTAGACATAATAACAAAGTCATAGTAAAAAACATGCATTTCAAAGAACTGTGGATCTTTGGTATTGTATGTTTTTTTAATTTATTGTAATTTAAACCAGGAATTGTTAGTCGGAGGAATAAATAAATAGTATTACAAATCATCTCCTTCCTTTAGGGAACTGAGCGGAAACCCAGCCTCTAGTAATGTTTTGCTTCTGGACATTTCAGCTCAGTCCTTCATTTTTTAAACAAATCTGGACTCCAAAGGATTTACCCATCTTTAAATTAAGATAGTTAAACCAATTAAGAAAAAGATAAACAAAAAAACCAAAACCCCAAACCCAAACCAAAACAAAAATTAAACTTATTCCAGTTTTCAAAAGGAAGAGAGTACAAAGGACATCTAGATCATGTAGTTTAGGACTTTCTAAATTACACTGCACATGGTCTTTCAATAGGGGTTAATAATAATTAAGAAAGAAAGAGTGCAGGGAATGGAATAACTTATTTACATGCTGCCTGGGGCATTTTAGGCCAGAAGATTCCCTCCTTAGAATGCAGCAATTCCCCTGTTACTCTTATTCTGAGAGTTACTGTAACAAAAGCTGCATGGAGGATAGCCTTCTGAAGACGCATAAAATACTAAAGAATATCTATCTACACGTTTTGCTTTCAGTGATGCAAAATGTCCAAAAGTAGCCAAAATGAAATAAATCACCTTGAAAAAAATGAAAAAAATCAGATTGTATACCTATATTTTCTGTAAGAGAAAAACATTCCAAGCACTGCAAAACTGATTACAAAGGGTGCTACAAAGATTTTCCACATTGGCTGTTTGACTCCTAGGCTCACTATGATGTGATGCTGTGGTTAATACAAGTTTTGGGGCTGGCCAGCTTTCTTCTGTCTTGTGTCACAATTTTCCAGTGGTTTTTCTTACAGTGGTGTAATATGCAGCTCTGAAGGAGGCTGCGCTATCCTGACATTAGATTACTAACGCTCTGGCTAAGAATCGTGTCTGATATTTTGTGATGTTGTTTCTATGTGGAACTGTGCAGTGTACCCAGACTTGTAGCTCTGTAGTAGCTTCAACTGAGTCACACGGATCAAGGTCCTGCATTGGAGAAATCACATGTACATTGGGGAAATCCCTATGCTCGTGGGGATGTTGAGCTGACTCTTCTAAGAGTCAGGGGACTCCCTGCAGCAGGGGACATGCTATTTGATGATATATAATATCTCTCTGTGGAACTCTGTACACACCATCAATGAAGTTGGTTATGTTGTCAGACCTGCCCTGGAGAAAGTGTGATGTTGCACAACCTCCAGTGCAGCCCTGCTGTCCCACCGTGGGGAAGAAGGGACAGTCCTTTGGGGTGTAGGGGACTGCTTGCTCCATGTAACAGAGTGAGAGGTGATTTTTCTGCTGAGGATCATTATGGTCTGAGTCACTATGGGAAAAAACCAAACACCACGAGTGGCAGAAGATGAAGTAAGGGAAAAGCCAACATCAACAACTACGATTGCCGACTTTATTCAGAAAGTCTCTGCCATGACCTGGCATGCTTCTTGTGTGGTCTTCTGAGCTCACAAATTTATGTCCTGCATGTAGGACAGTTCAACTCCAGCACTGTACTGGTGTTTTCTAAAACTTATCAATTATGAATCCACAGATCCATGATATTCAACGTAGCATCTTCTGTTCCCTTCCAGTCACCAGTTTCCCTGCTCTGTCAACTGGGAATTGTCTGAGCTGTTGCAGAGAAAAATTTGTGAGTGTGCATGTGTTGTAGTAAAGGCCAAAATCATGATGAGTGCAGAGATACCCTTGTTCTCCATAGTAAGTTATTCCCACAAAAATACCCCAAAACAACAAATGACAAAAAAAAAGCACAGGGATTTCACATAAATTGTGTAATCTACTTGGTGTCTTATCTTTCAACATGGAAGCTTAATTCTGCATCTCAACTTCTTCTTCCTTGGTGGAATCTGAGCTGGACAACTGAATAATTCTCAGATAATTCAGTGTCTGTGTAGATTGCAACAATTTCAGATAAGTTTGGGACCTCAGAACATCAAAACATTCAGGAAATTCTTCAAAATAATTTACAGCTATTTCATACATGTCACTGAAGAGGTGGTATTGGAAGCACTAAATTAATGCTCCAGTTTTCAGTCATGGAAGTTGTGAGGGCTGGTGGAAGTAGAAAATTGACTTGCATGAGTTCATGAAGTAATTCCAGACAATGACACAACTTCTCAGTGTATGTCTGGTTGGATGACATGGCAAACTTTTCTTGAACAATTCATGTAGTATCTCCTATAGTGTGACTGCACTGAATACTGACTGGAGACAGCCAGCAATGCTGGTTTGCTTTCCTCCATCTGCAAAGCAATTTCAAATCCATGTGTGAACCAAGGCAGATAATTTGTGAGGAAAAAAGGTAGGAAAGCAGACCAGTAATGAAAATAATTGTTAGTTTTAATGCCAGTGAGCAGTTTTTATTTCTTTGTGAAAAATTGTGGCTTATGGCAATATTCCTGGGCTGAGCTACACACACTCATCTGGGTACACATGTTCATGATGGGTACAAGTGAAAACCTGGCTTGGCTATCCATATGAACTTTGGTGCCTCTCTGGGCATCAATCACAGGCAAAGCAAGCAGTCTCTACAAAGCACACACTGCAAAGGACAGATCATGTGTCTTAGGCTCCAGTGTGCTGGGGATGTAAAGCAGCAAATTGCTGTGTTAAAGAAAACAATCAAGGAAATACATGGTGAAGGAACTTACTGGCAAAACCGAGTCTTCCTTTTTGAACCTCTGGTTTTTCGGCCACTCTTGGGTTTTTGGAAGGACTGTAATGGATTCTGAGAAAGAGACCTCATAGGAGAGCTCTTCTGTTATGGATGGGCTGCCTTTATCTATTACACAGTCTAGACAGCTATTAGCTGAAAACAAGGGAAATTATATATCAGTGATGAATACATGCTTGCGTTTAGTACAGAGACATTAAAAAATTGGACCAAGAGGACAAAATTCTTGAGAAAGTAATAAACGAAGTGCTTCAAAGAGGAATTTCAGTGCAAACCACAGCATGTTTCTGTTTTGTTTCGAGGAAATAACCCCTTAGAAATAAAATCTCTATTTCAGTTTTAGATTATTTAACTTCTTGCTTTCTGTGAGAAAGATAGTCAAGCTGGAACTTCCTGTTTATCAGGAATTACCAAGTTTTTGTACTCCATCCTTGTCTACCCAGGCCAGCAAATTCTGGTGGCACTTGTCAAATGAACAATTGAAAATAAAAGGTCTTGACAGAAAAATGCTGTTGACACAATTTCTCAGGTTACTGATGACTTATCTACAATCACAAGACATTGTGCATATATTTTATGTGGTCACATACATATATTTCTCATTGTTGATAGTTTGGGTGTGTAGCACCAAAACAGGACAAAATGTACAATATTCCAGTTTGAAAAACACTATATCTACTGACATTTCTAGTAGATATTGTGAAATGACTTATTGTTCTTCTCTAAAATTTAGTCACCTCCTTAAAATACTGGATGTGGGAGAAAAATTTTTGAAATCAGTACAATCAAGTCCAGAAATATGCTATTGTCATGGAGGCCAAAGTGTGATAACATACATGAGTTCCAGGGTTGCCAACTTTCCTGATGGATCTCTAGTATCTCAGGTCAATTTTTAGTTTTCCTGTAAGGTTCAGCTCCTAGACCCAGTTGGGATGGAATTTAATTAAAAGTGAAGTGTAATTCCAGCCCCCAGGACCGCATAGAAGAAATTACTAACATGACAAAAGTGTATCCAAAAGCCATGGCAATCAGAAAGTGAATTTAAAAAATCACGTCTTATAAACCTGTGCATGCCCCATGTTCTCTGAATCATTGCATTTACAGATACAAGGACTTAAATATTTTTTGCAACACCCTTTATTTTACAAATCTGATATGAAAAGAGTTCAGCACATTATTAAGTGGTTTCTGGTTTCAGAACTGTGGCTTTAGCTGTTATCTGATGTCTAAGCCATTTAAGATGTTTTCCATCTCTCTTTCCACCCCTGGACCTGTGGCCACAGACTGTCCTTGGTACCCCCGGGCATTTGGCTCCCCATCTGTTTCAGTAAAACTGCTTGCAGAGTAGAAGTATCAGCAGAGCAGCTTTTGCCACCAAGGAAAATGTCTGTGGCACTGTATTCAGAGGCAAACATCCAAGGGACTAGCTTAGAAATTTGGGTATTAATGTCCCTTCAGTTAAGCCCTGAACAATGGTGATGGGAAGAGCTTTCAAACGAAAAGATGGACATTGTCGTGGAAGGTTGCTGACAATTTCCAGACACTGAGTAGAGAAGAGCTATTACTTTCATTAGCACTGCCAATCACTGTCAGGGCAAAACATTTAAGGGATAAGACCCTTTACAGATCAGAATAATAGGGCAGAACCCCGAAAATTATAAATTTCTAATACTACAGTTTCTGCAGTACTGGAGAAGAAATGTGGAGGAAATATGCCTCTTTCTTTTCATGATCTGCAACAAGAAAATACACTGATGACATATTTTGGACAAATTCTGCACCATATTGTTTACAGATTATTTTTACATTCCCAGCCTTGCAATGATCAGCATTTTTCAGACACTGATGCCTCAAGGGCAGCAGTCTGTGTCTGTACCACACCGGTGTTCAATGGGAAACTTTGGTTCCTGCATGACAATAAGCTGACAATGATTTTAAGGAAATATATGCAGCACTGCCCCAACATGAAAGAGGGGACTAACCTCTGAACCCCAAAAGGGTCTTTCTGTCTGTCATTTTACTAGGAGGAAGTGAACACTGGTTACATGTAGTCATACTCACAGCTAACTGATTTCCAAACTGGCTTCTGCCCAGGAAGCTGGATACCATTAGAAGATACTGGTGACACTGGAACTGTCTCAAATGAGGGCTGATGGGCAAGGAAAAATGATCAGACTGCAGTGAAGGTAAATGTCTACGGACACAAACTGCAACAGTTCAAGCAATGGTGTATCATTCTCAGCTTACAATCTTTTGACAAGATTAAACAACCTGTTGCGATTCTTCAGAGTATATTTTTCATAGCCAAGCCTGAGAATCAATTTTCCCCAGACTGCACAGATTTGGACCATGTGGAGATCAGTAATATTGCAGCTTGCCGTACCTAATGAGTCCTGTCCTATAAAATGACTGAAATTAGCTATGTAAATTGCTGTACAGAATTAAACTAACTGAGAGGTCCTCCTCAAATTGTAATTCATTCTGGTTTTAATCATTTTGGCCACAAATCTTTTTGAAGACTCTTTGGCGCAGGTTGAGAACCCGCTATTCCTGGGGACCTGTCAGAAATCAGTCTGACAGCTGCCTCTTGTGATTTGGGTACCAGAAAGTTATTAATGGACAGAAGTCCTCCCATAGGTTATACACTAATACTTTTATCAGTGAACTAAGCAAAAAACAATTTCAGGGAATAAAGAAACATTTTCTATAATCAAATTAATTTCTTTCCACTCCAGAAATCATTCTTCACTGCAGAGAAGTGGCTCAGTAGCCCAGGGGGTGACTTTCAAGCAGTGCCACCTCCTCTTAGGAAAGGAGTTTTGGCCTTGTTCTCAGCAGTTTTGTGGCTCATAAAGACAAATCTGAGTGTTTGCGTTCCATGGGCAGTAGCTGCTCATCTATTTGCTCTTGAGTAAAAGAAACCAAACAAAAACAAGGTCAGGAAATAAAAAAATGCTCTGAATGTTTGTCAATGAAAATAACTACAATGTTCCAACCCTGCCTTATGTTTCTTTTGCTGTTATTCACATCCTTGTGTGAGCCCCTGAAGTCCCCAGCGCTCCTCAGACCTACTGTCTCACCCACCCTGAGCGTGATGGAGCAGACCCAATTTACCAGCTGAACCTGCAGCTCTGAGCCCCCACAAGCCCTCAATACCAGCTCTTTAAATTGCTAAGTTGGATGTTTATCAACAACTAGCAATGCCTCAGGGCAGAAATTCTGTTTTCCCCAGTTGCAGTCAAGGTGTGGGAGAAGCGTTCAGGCTGCTAAAAAATGTCAGATATTTAAAAGACAGGCAGCTCTTCCAATTGGAAGCCTGAAATAATGTTGCAGTTGTTGTATTCAATCTTATCCTCTGAGTTATTTGGGTAACAAAATCAAATGTAACATGAATAAAATCCCTCCTGAGAGAGTCCATTCAACAGCTTGTGAACTTGATAGCAAACAGGATTTGAGTCACATGGACTTCCTCTGCCAGAAGACTGTAAGGACCATTGATTTTTTTAAAAAAAGAGAACTGGATGCTTTTATGATAAAATCCCACAACATTTACACAAAAAAGCTTCAGGACATAAAAAAGCACTATAAATTTCAGGTGGGAGTATAGAAGTGGAGAGGATGGCTAAACTTGCCTCAGTAATTTAGGAGAATCAACCATAAAAGTAGATGTTTCTGCTTAAGATCCAGATGGAGAAATTAAGAGTAAACATTAGCAACTGGCTCATCTACTTTCAGTGCTCAAAATGTCTGACCCTGTGAACAGTATTCAGAACAGATTTACAGTCAGTCAAGTTTATTAAGAAAAAAACCACTTCCAGCCTTGTTACAAGGGTGAAATGAGTCGTGAAGCACCTGCAGTAACCCGGTTCTGAAAAGCAGGGCAGAGCTGGCAGACATGGATGTGGATGATGGAGTGGACTGCAACCTCTGCCTGGCTCCCAGCAGGGCAGGCAGCTGCCTGCAGGCTGCTCCAGCCTGGGGCACTGAATAACGTGAACTGTGCACAGTAACTGGGGTACCTAAAAATGTCATATTCTCAGTCCCATTTCCCAGCCTCTACAGTGAGAGTGTAAAAAGAAATAAAATCTATGTCTGTTTTGTGAAAATGTCTTGCTTCTCTCTCACTTTTACTTTTTTTAATCTTAGGATAATATGTAAAAAGAAAGTGAAGACTGGGAATAAAACCTTTTTAATGTGTGACTTTAATGATCCAGGTTATTTCTGCAGTATAAAAGAAAATTTAAAAAGTTTTGAATTTCTCAATGAATGTGAAAGACCAAGAGTCAAATTGTGTCCTTAACTAAACTGGGGCAGCATTATTAATTTGCCTGGGGCTCCAGCAAAGGTGAGGCTTCCCATATCCTGATTTCTGACTAAAAGTGATTCATTAGACACACTAAAAACAAGCCCACTGCTTACTGCCACAATATACGCATTCCCATTTCCAATGGGAAGAGGAAACCAGAAGAGCAAGGAGAGGATGGAGATGAGGTAGGCAGTTCTTTAGTAGCTACCCTCATTGTAGCAGAGGTTAAACCAAATCATTGGAGCACCAAAGAGACCAAATTTTATTTTCAGCCTTGCAGCTAAGGGAAAAAAGGCAAAGGAAGATAATCTTGTAGCTCTGTCCAGGATACAATTTGCCCATGCTTTGAATATATTCATATTTCCAAGCACTGCCATCACAAACATCTTTTCATGCAAATAGCTCTGGGTTAGTGAGTGATTCTTCTTTAACTAGGACATGATTTTGTCATGCATTGCTGAAGTAAAATGCTTCTAAAAACTCTTCAGGAGTTTTAGTTAATTGCAACGTACAGGTTTGGGCTGTTAATGAGCACAGTGCTTCATTTCCTCCCTCCAATAACAGAATCAATGTGTGTGTCCCCCATTTGTATTCTGCCGCTGATTTTTCTAGGCTCTGAGCACTAGCGGAGCCAATAGCTTCTGATGGAAGCAGCAGGGTACCAGCAGTAAGGAAAATCAGGCCACTGTGATTAATAAACCATCCAATTTAAAGCTCGGTAGTGTGGTTGTCAGTTGAGTCTGCTGGCTGTAGACCTGTGCGAAGCAGAGCAAAAGCACCTCAGCTGGGCCAGGCTGTCTGTACACCAAGGTGTGGCAAAATCCCTATTTTGCCCCTAGGGATCATGGCACCTCTCCAGGATAGGCAACAGAAATAACCTCAAAAAGCCAACCAATCAAAACTACCAAACAAGAAGAGAAATAACTGCATTTCCTTTTATTTCAGTCCATTTTGTCTGTTGAGGGGACACTCCTGCCATGAGGGCATGGACGTGGTAGCATGGCTGGAAAGGCAACCCTTGGTCTATGTTGGCCCCTGCAGAGCCTGGCCACTAGGCAGTAGTAGCAAAACATCTAGCAGGCAGGGTTTTTTCAGAACAGAGAGAAAAAAACTGGGGCAAATCTATCTTTTTCTTCCCCCACTCCAGCTGACAACTAATTTATGCCTCTTTAGTGGTCCCTTAAATCTCATCTCAGGTGACCCTAGTGAGCTAATCACCTTTTCTCTCATCATCAGCCAAGGAAGAGAGTAATCCATCCTGTGATCTATCCCTCTAGGCCCTTGCAATTCTTAGGCTGTTGGGAAGAGGGTGTAAATCTATCCTCCTAATGGGGAGGATTATAGAGTTATGTGAAACAATTAGAGATAGTTTGCTCTTTGCAGCACGTTTACTTCTTCCCCTCCCAGCTAAAAAGCGGGATGGGAAAGCAAAACTCCATGTCACTTCAAGCAGTCTCCTTACCAGCCTCTCTTCAGCAGCTGTGCTGGAAAGGTTTGCCCCTCCCCATTCCCTGTCACTCTTTTCTTTTGGCTGAGTTGTTTTCAACGTGCTTCTCTTCCCTAAACTGATTCATCACAAAGATTCACAGGCAGCTGTAGTGCCATGCCCAAAGAGGCAGCAAAGCTCCAGGGACCGCTGATATCCCTTAAAAAAGACTACTTGGGAAACCTTCAGGTCAGGGACACAAGCCTTCTTGAAGTGTGTTTATCCCTGAAGAGCTGGTAATTAGGACAAAGTTTCTAAATCCTATAATAACCGGCAGAGATAGGATCCCTTGTCAATAGGAAAATTAAGAGTGTTGGGAGGCTTGCAGGCTTTTAGAAATACGTTTCACAGTCAGTAAAGGGACGTGATGGTGTGCTCTGCAGTTGTGTTTGTGCATCTGTGTTTAACACGTAGGTAAGCACCTGCAGAACTGCATATTTTTTGTGGGAAGAAGAATTAGGAGACTTAATTACTTATTTGATCTTATCTTTTAGACATTCACAATGCAGAACTAGTAAGTGAACTGAATTTTGGAGGAGGTAAAACACTGATTTGCCTGAAGATCCAATTCCTTTTGCAAGTGAGACACTTAAGCAAGCTAGAAGGGGAAAAGTAAGCAGGTCAAAAATACATCAATAATGTGCCCATCTGAGAGGAAATGTACAATGTTTATTTGGCTGATTGAAATTTATTAGAAAACTTAAGCTTTTGTAAAAAAATTTAAACACCTTATAGATACTTGAATTAGGAGAAGTGTGCCAATCTAATTAGAAGTACCATCAGCTTTTTAATATTCATTCAAACATGCATGATAATCTCTCATACCCACAGGAAAATACAGGATGCTTCTGGATGTATTTGAGGGATATGTGCAAGAGGTTCAAAATAATCCTGATACTTAATTTGGAGAAAAATAGGTTAACTATCTGGACATTATAGCTTTTTAATTTTAACATAACTATGCAGTTACAATTTTGTTTCTCAATTTTAAAAAAAAATTAATTCAGGATATCAAGCCTTGAGGAGAAGGTAGAACAAACAGAAAAGGACAAAGCAATATCATCAAGCAAAAGAGTTTCTTGGAGTTTTGTAATGGCAAGAATTTTAATATTAATGTCAAAGGTGAGCTTGTGAGCTTATTGGTGGCTCCCATTTAAGATATGGGTGATAAACGTAAAATCATGTGTGTGGCTCTGAGCAGTGGACTAAACTCACACAGTTGACAGCATTCACCAGAATCAAAACACGTAGTGACAGGAACTGGTGCATTTAGAGCTATCCTCAGGGGAGAAGTGGATGAAACCTCCAGAGGTACTGCTGATTTCTGAAGCCATGAAGCAAATGAACAGTTAATAGGTTTTCATTTGCTATGTAAGTGAAATGTAAGTGCCAGTGTACCAGTTACAATCATGTTGGCAGGTGTTTAATTGCTTATGCATATTTGAACCCCAGTTGCTTCATTAGACAAGTTTTACTTCACCACTGAGACTGCTGAGTAAATAGCAAGTGTCACCAGAAGACATCAAAAATTTGAATGGCTGCCAAGCGTAACTCACCAATTTCCAAAAAACAAAAGAGTAAATGTTAGTCTTGATAGGAGGTTCCAGCAGGAAGGCTGGCAATAGATACAACATTATGTTACAGGTTAGTTACAAAATTGTGTACCATCTATTGTATTTGGTTTCTTCCTTTCCTCTCAAATGTAGTCTATACAGCATTAAAAGTCTGTTCTTAGGGTCAGAAATTGCTAACGGCTGTCTGTACATTGTCAGCAGAAAAGGGTTCCTGTCTGGCAGAAACTCTAGTGAGCTACTTGCAAATTGCATAAAAATTAGGATCAAAGGCATTCACTAGGATACTTACAGAGGAGTCACTGGTGCCAAAGATGTCTCGCACATCCCGAACTGTGTGCTTGTTCTTCTTCCTCAGGGTCTGAGTGTAGGTGTTGTACCTCTTCTGTACAGCAGCAGCTTGAGTTCTGGTCAGTGTGGACAGCAGGGCTTGGCCATCCTCCTCTTCAGCTCCTGAGATCAACGTAGATAAACCTACGTCTTGCAGCCATTCCGCCTCCAGTTCCCCCTCTGTGGAAGAAGAGAGCATGTTACCAAGCCTGGCAAGGAAGGGAGGGGGGGATGAAGGAGGAGAGTTGGCATGATGGACTGCTACCACAGACTTTACCTTGAAAATACTCTAATTCCAACCATTCTTAGGCCACAAATGCAAGTTAAGTTAGTTTTGTAAACACATTGCCAACTTTCAGTTTGCCAGTGTCTGCACAGAAGAGGCTTACGGGGAGAACAGAAGAGATGTTTCATCAGCAGATGCACGTGAAGAAGGCAGCAGAGTAACCAGCCTGACACAGCACCATCCCTAAAATCAACCCCTAATTCAAGAGCATAAATCCCCTCCGTTACCATTTATGCCACACTCACCATTTGTAGCACATGGTACTGGAGAAAGCCATTTGTCTGATGGAAATTAAATTGATATTCCAATCCAAATAACAGAAATATTGAATAAGTGTACACAACAAAATAATGTATTTGCACACTAATGATGCAATTTGAGATTTCAGAGGGTCAGCTGGTAGTCAGACAGCTACTGAAGAAACCACACTGAGAGAATGGTGATGTCCACCGAGTCCAGTTGCTTGTTTTGAACAAGATGATTAAGAACCAGGGCTGCTCACTAAAGAACAAAGGTCAGGAAGGGGTGGGTGTCCAAGGTCTTGTAGGGAAGGAAGATGCAGAACTAGCCATCCTTGTATGCTAGGTATCATCTTAACTCTTAATGATTAAAGACTTGCTAGCACTGTACACCCCAGTGTTTCCTGGTATCTCAATTAGTGACTAATACCTTCTTTAATCCTGTTCAACACCTGCTTCCCAGCTGGTTCAGCACTACATTTGGTTCCATAGTGAGGTTATGCATCGTGGGAAGGATTGTTTTCTATCCTGGCTCTATTGGACATGGCAGAAGCTTCTGGCATCTGTTCACAAAGCCACACCTACAGACCCCTCACTACCAAAACCTGTCCATGTGAAGGCATTATAGGTTTTCAGCTTGCTATCTGTTACATTAAATGAATATGCCCTGTCATTATCTGACTGGGAGAAGGTCCCTGTCTACCTTCTCTGAACCATTCAATAATTTTAAATTTTGCTTTGATTGCTTTTTGATATGGCTTCTTTTCAAAGTAAACAGTCATAGTCTTTTAAAATCTCTCTTCATGCAGGAGATTTTGAGATCCTTCATTTCAATTTTGTGAGCAATCCTAGCTCAGCAGTATGCTGCTTGACACAAGACAGTAATTTCATTCCAGCCCTGACTGAAGAAGAGGTACTACAAATAAACATGTCAAACAGGAAATGGATTAATTTGCAGCATGTTCTATAAAACAACTTGTCAATGCACTTAGTGTTCTTGTCCCAGCGCCAGTCTAATGGCAGGTTGGTATTTCCACTCTCCCTTTATTGCCTCTTCTTGACATCAGAATGCAGGCTGATTGATGGACACCAGTTTGCTGCACTTTGGCAGTTAGAGATACACAAAAGAGAAAATTACAGGACTGGGCTGTAGGGACAAGCAAAAGCATCTTATGCATCTGCCATCACTGACTTCATTGTTAACTGCCCTGCCTCTTTACAAAGCACTACAAAAATAGCTGCTTCTAACCCCCCTGCTCTGTGTTAGCCAGGGGTGTGACCACCCCATATCCCATGAAATAACTTGTCTCTGTTCTTATCCTTTCTGTATCCACGGACAGGATAACAGACTGTTCCTTTTCCTTCTCTGTAAGCTTTGAACCAGTGCTTCTCCTGCCATTTTCACTCTTCTTTTTAAGAAACTCTCTTATTCTTGTGTGCTGCTGTTGGAGCCACATCTGTCCATGTTTCAGTTCTCTAATTATACTCATTTTGGCTTTTGTCCTGACATATTCATTCCAAGAACTGAGTTCGTAATCAAACTTGTTTTTCACGATGCTATGAAAAATAGCAGGGCAGACATGAATTTCTGCCTGCTTACCAGTCACTCTGTGATTTGCTTTCTCTGGCTTTTGCCCTTTTCCTGTTCCAACCACTCACAACCAGTAGACTAAGACATAGCAACAGCAGTCAGAGGAGAGAAACTATTGAAGAGAAGAAATTTATGCATTAAAAAACCCTCCAAATTTTATGACACACTGGTATTAAATTAAGGTTAAAACCCCCCATGTTGTTTTACAAAGCGTTATTTTTATAGTGTTAGCTACTTATACAGCAGGGTCTTGATACTGTGTTTGCTTCTGCTCCACCCGAAGACAAACAGATAATTGAGAGGGTAATTCTTGTCTTCACAGAGTTTGCTAGGAAAGAGGTGTGTCTTGCTTTGAATTTCAGATATAACCTTAAATAACTCACAGCACTCAAGCCTCGTAACACCAAGTTGTAAAGCAATTCTGCGCATCACAGACAGCTTAAATACCCCACGACTTTCTCTTCCCCTACATTTTCATCCCTTCTGTCACTTGTAATGTCTGTTCTTTTTTGACCATATTTGCTAACATCAACAGAGTAAGTGTGCTGTTGTCTGCCCCTTGCACACGATGTCTGGTAAATCACATTGAGGTTTTGACAGTCGTGCCTGTCTGGCTTCCATCACCCTTTGGTCTCCTTCTTAAGGATCTTCACCTCCTCCTCTCAAAGACATCTCAAAAGGGTGATGAATATTTGGTTTTATTTTGCCCTGAGGGTTTCTGCATTGATTTTTAGTGTTTTGATCATTGGCAAGGAGTATTATCCTATTAGGACCTTAATAGAACTCACTATTATTTCTAAGATTTATAATCCCAGACTGAATATATTCCTGATGTTAATAACTAGGACAAACACTGCCTGATTGTGTATGGGTTTATGCTATATATATATGTTTAAGACAACAATATGAAGGTAAATGTAGTGTGGAGATGTACTGCATTTTGACTTGCAGTCTCATTTTTAATTCAGGACAGAGAGGAAAAAAAAATCAATGTGATGTAATGAGGTGTAATCAGACAAAGGGTAACATAGGACTGTAGCAGTTTGGGCTGTTGAGAAGGTTTAGTTCAGCCGTGATGAAACTGATGGAAAAGCTTCTGGAAAATGAGCTCCTGTATTGCCTTGCCCTAATAAGTTATCCAGCTTGGCAGCTCAGAGATTCGTGTCATTCCCCTGATCATGCAAAGTCAGGGACACCTTTTAGTTCATGCTGACAACGGCATGGAGGAGACACCGAGAGGTTCACAATCTCTTTATGGAGTCTCCAAGATAAAGAGCATGATCAGACAGCATGATCAGAATTTTCCCAATAAGGAACAGAGGAGTGCAGTTTGGATTTAAGCTGACTGACCATAACCCTCACAGCTGATGAAGATTTCTGGTGAAATCTTCCCCTTTGCTTCCAGGAGAGCCCAGCTGGAAACTAGTGAATGGGAGGTGTTTCCAGTGGAAACAGTATATGGTTGGAGCTAATACCTGTGTGTGGTTTACTTACCATAGCTGGCTGTGTATTTGATTGCTTAATAAAGCAGTACTTTCCCCCCCTCTTCACCATTCTTCCTGGTAGCAGAATTAATGGCATCCCATTGTACGTCAAGGTAGAAAAGTACATCATCACTTGTGTTAATAATTGTATGGAAAGAACATGCCATCATTTCAAAATCTATCCCTAGATCAGCAGTTACCAGACTAGTGTCCAGGAGCCACAGAAGGGTTGCAGAAGTTAGTCATGACCTCAGAAAAAATTTGGTTTCATTGTACAGTAACACCTGGCATTCTGTGTTACACAATATAATGCATTTGTGAATGGGGTCCTAACTGGAAAAAAACTGAGAACTGCTGTTCTAGATGTTATCAAATCATCTAGCAAAAAGCTGCATTGCAACAAGCTAGCATAGACTTTGCGTGTTTTTTCAAATACAATATGTGACGAGAGGGGAAAACATTAACGTAGCCAAATGAGGTAGTAATACCTTCAGGATATGTTGTATAAGTGATAAATGAATTTGGTTAAGTGGGGAGTCTGAACGATGTAGGCATCCATATATTCAGACTTATTTCTAAACTCTCCTTGAACAATATCTTAATTGGGCAATCTCAGACAAATAAGCAGATATCAAATTCCTGATAGCACTAAACGACATCTAAATAAAAACTGCTTCACGACTTTAATAACTTCTGAATCATATCCTACCAAAAGCCAGAAAATTTAAAATTCCAGCATACTAAACGAACTTTTGCTACTTTAAATATTTTGGTTTAGTCTATTTAATGCTGTAGGTTTAGTTTTCATTGAGTGCCTTTTCTGAATTACACCGTATCTGTCCCCCTGAAGCACAAATAAAATCAATGCAAAGAAACTTACTTCAGAAGTTAATTACTGGCCCCAGTGGATAAACCAGACTGAACTATTGCTTCTTGCCAGTGATTGACTGTGATGTTCAGAAGTGGAGCTACAGTGATCATAGACCCAGCCTAGTACTTTTGCTCAGAATGAGTTACACAAGGAAGGAGAGCAGAGCTTGACTGTTTAGAGAGCAGGCAAAGCCAAGGTGTGAGGAAGAAGTGGTGCTCGTGTGCTCACCATCAGCAGGTTTGAACTCCAAGAGCATTGCTTCTTCAGATCCATCTTCTCTGCTCTCCTTGATGCTCTCTACTTCACACCAGAAGTCCTCCATGGAAGTGCTGTCCATGGAGGCCTGCGAATTGGAGCGACTGAATGCAGGAGGAGGTGCTGACTCGCTGGAAAGCATCCTGTTAATTCTTCGACACCGAGAGAGAGACTTTCTGAAAAGAGAGTGAGATACAAGTAAAATTATCTATCACGCTAACTTGTGCCATGCAAATGGACCAGGCAACCAAGACTTGACCTTTGACTGTACCACGGAGCAGGGAACAAGATTTCAGACGCCAAGTACATAGTTCTGGTAATTGTCATAATCTCTGTTGCTCATAACAATTATGGCTGGACATGTATTTTGCATCTAATAATTTATCTCTTTAATGTCCGTCAGAATTTCCCACTCTAGAGGGGAACTCAGGAAATGCAATTTCTATTTCTAATACTGATATCCATCTAATGTACACTGGAAAACTATTTTTACTTCTTTGTGCCTCAGTTTCTCTGTCTACCCCTTCCTGTTTTGCTTACTGGCTGAAATGCTGCAGTGAAAACTTCTCTGGGGAAAAATAACAAGACTTGGGAATCTTGAAATATTTTACAAACTCATCTTGACTCCAAAAGACTCAAATTATTTAAAGTGGAATAATAGTTACCTTTTATTTGAAAACCCGTTAAAAAAGACTTGGGTTTTTTTCTTAAAATAAAATAATTTTTAACCAAATTGCTCTTTGAATTAAAATAGTACATTCTAGTTCAAACAGAAGGTTTTGATCACAGGTACAAAAAAATTATGATGCACTAAAAATCAAATTTCAAGTTAAGATTCAAGACAGTGATTTAATTAAAACAAAGTTTGTTCCTTACTCTTTTGTTCTTGTCTTTTTCCCACTGTAAGTACTTGCAGCTGAAGACAGTTACACAAATCCCTTCAAAATCTCATATAACACCCACCATGAAAATTGTCTGACTTTGCTCTTTTGCATTATTATGGCTGCAATACTGTAAACAGCTTTTGTATGTGTAATTGCAGTAGACATAGTAATCAGTAGTAATAACCACAACAATATTTGTACAAAAGAGTTAGGAGGTAACACAATTTTGGCGGAGAGCTAGACCATAGGAATTAATGGAAAATTCTGACATAAGGTCTTCTGACCTTCACTTATCTGAATTAATTCAAACTCAGTTTCCCTTTCTCTTCCTTTTCTATATGGCATGATCCTGCCAACATGCCTTTGTTTAAAACCACAGGCATTACTTTTACTCCACTAGAAAAAAAGGTATTTCCTTTTCAGTGTTTCCCTCCTTATCAAAGTTTTCCTAATGGATGTATAAACAATGTATTATTTAATAAAGCTGACAGAGCATGCTTCTCCCTCATTGCACTGCTACTTCTACTTCATCCTTCCTTGCCAGTGAAGGGCTGGCTGCTTCCCTGGGGCTTGTAGAGCCTCCTCACTTCATCTGGGCAGTTCCTTCTGGGCTAGGTCTGAGCCCCAGGCTGGGGAGCTGTGGTGGAAACAACAGAGCACAGCAAATCCAGCTTTGGACACGATCAGGCTTTATAAAAGGAAAGGTCAGGCCTTTGCCTCTTTTTGAACACTCATAGGTGTAATATGGATGATTCAGCTGCCAAACCAGTCCCTGTGCGCCTGGAAGCAAAGATGGGAAGCAAAGCTTTCTGATGGGTGACAACACTGCAGCAGGGAGACAACATGCTATGGGGCGGTGACGGCACGTTCTCGGGAACAGAAGTGCTGCCTTCAGAATTTCTGTCCTTTTCTTTCCTCATAAACAGATTGCTTGCTTTAAAACACAGTGCTGAAACTGTAACTGTTTTAATTAGAACAAGCCACAGTCACCAAATGCGAGAGGAATTTGTGACACAAGTGTGGTTAAAGCTATTTGAGCACTTTCGTCGTAGCTCTCCCTCTGGGGAGATGTGAGTTTCAGCCTGCTTTTGTTCACAAAGCCTCATATGACTGAGGTACCTGATAAAATATAATCACTGGAATTATGTATCTGGACATGTCAGCCTCTGGGATTTTTTATGGATTTCCCTTTCTTTTATGGATTCACCTATCTCTCTTCCCACATTAGCAAGTGAGAAAAAAAGCAAGGATCGCTGGAATTAAACATGGTGAGTTAATACTGTACCAAGCATCCCTGAGCTGAGGTTTTCAGCAGCAAAAGCAGAACTGCTGAGAAGCAGCCAGAAAATCCATTTCTTCAGCTGGGAGGTGGGTGGGGTGGGGGAAACAGTGCCCACCAACCAATTGCTTGCTACTGTGAAAAGCTGAGCTCTTTTGTTTAAAAGGTGATAGTGAACACAAATAAGGAAAAAGGCAAAACTTCCTGCTACTCTAATGTCGTTTGGGGCCCCTGTTCACTGGACATTGTGCAATCAGAGGAGATGCCAAGTGTTTGTACTCCTGATGCAGCTTGTGCCGCATCAACCTCCTCTTCAGCTCAGGGCACCGAGACCCCCCACGCTGCTGCCCACTGAGAAATTCATGTCCCTGCTTAATATAAATCTTTGTGAAAAAGAAGTTCCTACATGTGCTATATAGCAGAGCCCAGAGCTCCCAAGCCAGTGACTGCAGGAAGGAATGCTCTCACCAATCTGGAATCAAACACGAGCTGGGATGAGAGGAGGGCATCTCTGATAGCATCACTGGCTCCCATCATTTAGTCATGGTCAGGGAATTTAAACATTTCCTGCCCTCCCAGGGTAAATCTTGACCACGACCTTTGTGCTCTTCAGGCCCCACACCACACTGATCCTCGGGCTTCCATTCCATCAGCACTTCAGCTGGCTCGGACCAAGGCTCTTTATTTCACCATATTAGGAAGAAAGAGGCTTGATGGGTTGCTGCTTTTCTCCCCACAGTGAGTGTGCTTATTTTGTAATATTACCATGCTAAATGCAAAATAGACCACGTAGCACGGCAACAACTGCTGTGGCAACCAGCTTTGCCAAATACGTCTAAGGTTCCTGGGTAATTAATGTGCATTTACAACAATATTACAAGTATGGAGCTTATTTGGAAAATCAGCTGAACAAAGTCTCCTGAGAACTTCATATATGAGGCTGGTTATCTCAACCCGGATTAAATCAAGATGTGTAAAATTCCTGTAACAAGAAAGGTTAGGCAGAGGTGCTTTACCCTCACTGGTAAATATCTGAAGCTTGCTTCCAGGTGGTCTGGTACAAACTTTCCCCAGTTATTTGGAGTCTGCCTATTAAAAGCCCATGTGTTTGAAAGACTTCCAGCTGCTGTTTTGACCCATATACCTGTGACTTTTGTCCTGGAGGAAGTGGTCTTGCCTTTATGTGATAATGGCAGCTGAATCCCATTTCCTCCAGCCAAAGCTGCTCATAACAGTTTCAGGAAAAAAATCCTACTGAGGAAGCAAAGCACATTTTTCACTGCTTTTAATTAATTCTTGAAGGACACTGTAAGAGCACTGACTCAGCAATCTGCCTGCCTGTCTCAGAAACAGCTCAAGAAGCCCATGTTGCAAGTTACCTGGGAACTCTCACAGCAGAAAACCTCTGTTCCTGATACCTTTTTTGCCCTCAAACCATCCCTTTTTTTTGGTAATTTTTTCTTGGTGTCTGAAGTTTAGAATAAAAAGTCTTCACTAAGCTATTTCTGTTGTTCCCACCAAAAAGTTGAAAACCAGTCTTGTTCAGTAAGCAGCGATCACAAAGTTCATGCTCAGTTTCTTTTGTTCCCTCACACACATGGGCAGTGGTGAGCTAATCTGAAATGCTGATTAAATTAAACACAGGAGGGATCTCAGATCCTGGCTTCCTCGATGGAAAAAGTTGGGAGAGGAGCAGAAGCCTAAAAGCACTGAGCAAAAATTATAGCAACTCCAGTGGATGAGCTGAAATGTTTCTCAGAGTGGAATAAAATAAAAAAGAAAAGCCACATAAAACATTGAAAAAGGAAAGAAGAAGAAGGAAAATGTATACAAGAACTAATGTTACCAAAGAACTCCTCTATGACTGGATATTCACAGGAGAGAGTTAAAGAGTGCCAGGAAGGAGAAATATGCTGATATAATTTAGAAAGTTTTCTGTGGAAAGATTATTGCAGGGAAGCAGGGTATTTCCATGGGGCACAAGAAAGCTGATTCAACTGTATGTGACTCTGGTTTTGACCTGGTATATGTTTATAATGCTGATGAAATGCAACAGTCACACAGGCCTCCTGACCCTATATTTTATCTTCCATATGTACTGCAGAAGTGTGCTGTTCAGGATCTGATACCACCCATCGATTTCAGGCTAGCCAAGTCAGATCCAATAAGCTATTCTTATCCTATCCTCAAAGTAAAGGTTTGTCAAACCACACGAAGAGCTGGCTCAGTGACACCTAATGATTGCTCACAGGCTCAATAATGATAAAGCCAGGCCTGTGTTTTGAGTTTAATTAAGTAATGGATGGTAAAGAATCCATAAAACAAATGGGAGCAATAAAGCCATCTTGTAGTTAAAAACAGCACTTAATCCTTGTTTACACAGAGGGACAGGACATCTTATTCTTCTGGGCTGTTATCCTTAATTTCTTTCTGCAGATTCTGAACCTGCTTGACAACAATTAGTCACACTGATAGGAATGGGGAAAGTGAAAGAAGCAAATTCTCTTCATAATTGTAGGACGAAGATCCACCTTTTCACATTGCAATCATTCTGTTAGTATAACCACCTGCTTAGCTCTTCCCACATGTAACAAAGGGATGGCAGGGAAACCAAGGGATTGAAAGGGAAACAACATTTATTCCTCTTTATTAAGAACTGCTCTGAATTGTTAGAAATCCATCATCTACCATTATTTCTCTTTCTTCTAAATAAAACGTATACAAATTCCAGGCAAAGGAAGAGTCCAGCAATGGGAAACAGTATTTTTGTGCACAGCTCACTCTTGACCCAAATCTCTCATCTTCTAGTTCCTTGCTGGTGACCTTGTTCCTGCACTGTTTGTGGTCTGCTTATTTCCTTCTCCCCATGCTTCATGGCTTCTGATCACAGAGAAGGGTATATATCAGACAATATCCCCCCAACTCCATCTACACACTTCTGTTTCCGATTATCTTGCAGATGCTAGGCAAATTGTGGACAGTGCACGTTAAAGGTTCCTTGTCCTCTCTCTAGCATCTTGCACAGCAAATATTTAAACTATCATGCTCAGTGGTGCTGTCACCCTGTCCCCCTTTGTAACAGAGTATTTGAGTGAGAGGCAGAGGAGGATTTTATTTCATTAATAATTTTCTCATCCAAAACCATGTGAATCTCATTGCTCTTTGTAAACAAAGACAGGTTTGAAAATAAGCTATCACCTTACTGTGTCGGTTAGATTTCAAAACACAGGAATTCTCTATTTTGCTTGTCTTTTCATTCTACAAAAGATTCTTCAAAACATTTCTGCCAACTTTAATTTTACTCCAGATTTTGCAGCTGGACAGGTCAACCCTGGACGTATGCACAGATTGAGGAACAAGATACTGGAGAGCAGCACTGCAAAAAAGGGACCTGGGGGTCCTATTGATGGCAAGTTGAACGTGAGCCAGCAGTACCCTGGCAGCCAGGAGGGGCCAAGCGTGTCCTGGGGGGCATCAGGCACAGCATTGCCAGCCGGGCAAGGGAGGGGATTGTCCTGCTCTGCTCTGCTCTGCTCTGCTCTGGGGTGGCCTCACCTCAAGTGCTGGGGGCTGTGTTGGGTGCCACAATATAAGAAAGGTAAGAAACTATTAGAGAGCATCCAAAGGAGGTCTACAAAGATGGTGAAGGGTCTAGAGGAGAAGCTGGAAAGCCTGGAAAAGAGGAGACTGAAGGGAGACTTCATAGCAGTCAACAGCTTCCTCATGGAGCAAAGAGGAGGGGCAGACACTGATTTCTGCTCTGTGGTGATCAGCAATGAGACATGAGGGAATGGCTGAAGCTGTGTCAGGGGAAGTTAAGAGTGGATATTAGGGAAAGGTTTTTTCACCCAGAGGGTGGTTGAGCACTGGAACAGGCTCCCTAGGGAAGTGATCACAGCCCCAAGCCCGACAGAGTTCAAGAAGAGTTTGGACAATGCTCTCAGGCACATGGATTGACTCTTGGGGCTGTCATGTGGAGGCTGAAGAGCGACTTTGATGACCCTTGTGGTCCCTCCCAACTTAGGATATTTTATAATTCTATGATTTTTTTGGACCAAAAAGGGTTGTCTAATGAATCTTAAGATATAAAGACTTACAAGAGAAAAGATTTGTAAGATCTACAGAAATTAAAAGTTTCATTTATTTAATGATACTTTGTCTGGAATTCATCAAGGTACTAACAGAAGTTAGGAGATCCAGTTGCAGAGTTTGCATGCCAGTATTACCTGCCAGCATTTAAAAATGCGTTACACCTTGGGCTCTTCAGCTGTCTCTTACGCAACTTCTCTGCAAGTGGCAGGGAAGTCCCCCCTTGTAACAAAGGCCACATTGTGGCCACTCTTCAGCTGAGCATGGAGACTGCAGAAGAATCTCTCTCTGTTCGTGGGTTTCAGTGTGAGGGCTCTCACAATCAAACCCTTTGAGCTAGGGGAGTTCAGGGAATATACTCTCTAGGTATTGCCTGCTGGCAACAGTGACCTTTGGGGACATAACCCAGACCTCTCTTCCACACTGGCAATCATAGCCCTTCTGCACTGGTCTGATGCAACAGAGACAGTGCACTACATGGCTGCAGCATGTCTGCCAAAATCTGAAAGGGACTCTATTTCATCTTCTTTCTCCTAACAAAGCTATTGCTAAAGGGCAGAAGGGGTTTCTAAATGATTAATACTAACAAGAGTATGTTCTGTTAGCCATTTTTTTTTCAAGTGAATTGGAAAGAATTCGTTTCATATGCATTAAGAGGAAGCAGTATAACCCAGTTTTCAATGTTGAAGACTTAAGAACATGAGCAGATCATGGTAGAATATGTTACATGTAATTTTCAGTGGGTATGGGCAAGATAAGAAACATCTGGACATGGCCTACAGAAGGCAAAAGCTGGTCATGAGCCGCTAGTTTAAACATCTTAAACATTTTGAACACATATTTATTGTTAGAAGTGACAAATTCTTTCATTTTGTTGATGCTTGCTTAAGTCAAATTTCTTTTGTATGAAAAAAATCCACATATCCAGGGCAGGACAAAGTTTTCCAGGAGGAAGCATAGGCACGTGGGCCATGTATTGTGGGTTTAGGAAATCCTGTGCTTCCAGAAAATGTTTGCTCTATTGTCCCTTTACAGTACAAATGACTTTTGTCTGAGCGTGGAACCCACTGGATGTCACACTTTATCGGTTAGAGCTGATGAAAGGCTCCAGGAGCACCAAGCTCACTGCACAGGCACTGTACAATTTATCCACTCCTGCTGAGTAGTAGATGCCTCCATAAATTCCATCTGGCATTCACCCAGAGAGATCCTAGTTAGCTGACCACCCTGAAGTCCAAGGCAAATTCCACCTGGACTGAATCTGAAAAGTAGCTGTGCAGCAGCCCCGGAGTTACTACTGTAACATTACCAGTCCTTGGCACTAATTACTCAGTCAAGGCACACAAATAGCATGAGGCACAAGTGTTTCATTCTGCAGTTTAGGGCAAGCAGCTACCCAGTGTCTTACCCAAAGCAGCAAGAAAATATGGTTTAGAGTCACGTGAAGGAAAAGGAGGGCAGGAAGCACAAATACATTAGATTCTGTCCAAACTCTGGGACTGCACGAAGTGTGATGCACGCACTCAGTGCCTCCTCAGAGAGCGATCTGTAGCAGTGAGGAAGCTCCCACAAAAGGCAGTGGAAAAGCTGCCATGCTCTTTTGCTTCCTGCTGTAAGCACTCCCTGGGTACAGCATGGTTTCATGTCAGCTGGAGTACATCAGGCCACTGTGCAGCCACGTGTGTGCAACTACAAAGAACAAGGACTTAGAAGGAGGACGAGAGTAATGTGCAGACTAACCCTGGATCTTCTTTCACAATAAAATTGATAAGTCTCTGCCAGCAACTCACATAGCCAGATTCATTATTCAACACAACAGGATACAGTTAAAACTGCAGGAAAGGCACAGGTTCGAGAGCTACAAAGGGGCTTAAATCATTCACCAAGCAAAGAAGCAAACCAAGTAAAATCCACGAGGGATGTAAACTGCACAATGGTAGGAGACTTTTGGGTCTAGAACCACAAAATAGAGCTTTTAAAGAAAAGGAAGTATTAAAACACTCAGCAGACACAATGAAACACTGAAACATAAGGCATCAAACTTGCTACAACCTTCAGTACATCTCCTAACATTACCTGCTTTTACATGGAAAATGTGAAAGAATATGTATTTTCATTTTAATATCATTCTAAAGGAGCTATCCTTTCAACCAGTATGATTATTAAGAAACTCACTCTATTTGTAGGACTTTCTCAGAAACACTTCAAAAGACAAAGTTTTGGTTGAATTTTGGTTGAATTAAGGTAATAGCATAAAGAACTGGACTATACTGTCTGCTGGAAGGCATCTAATGAAACTACATACATTGCAAATGTAAGCACTTTAAGGTCCTGATGTAAGCAATGTAGGCAGATACAGCTAGAGAGCGAAAATGTAAACTAAACAGGAGCTTGAAGTCATGCAATATGTCTTTAAAGTTTTCGTTGTGCTTAGTTTTAAGTGAAGTCCAGCTGTTACTTTCTTCCTTCCTATTATTAATGAATGCTTTTAAGTAAATGTCACCACTCCACCCATTATACTTTTTTCAAAGGCTTCAGGACCTAAGAAAACAAGCATTACTTGAGTTATTGGTTTTTTCTTTAGTTGTTTTTTAATGTATATTGAAGACTGTGGCTGAGCTACAAAATATGAATAAGTAAACTCAAACGTATTAATTTACATTTTTGTCATGAATGGTATTCACAACAAGAGGTTTTGAACATTGTGCTTAATAGTATTCACAGGACTGGACTAAACTAACATAAAGCAGCACATTGAACTTTTAAAGCTAAGCAAAACACAACATTTAAAATTATTTTGATTTAAAAAATGCATATTCACTGAAGATACTCTTGAATCTTTTGACAGAGTGAGGAAAAACTTCACATTGTCATGAAAATCCTGGCTCAGATTCTCAGATAGTAATAAACTGTTACAACCCCACTGGATTAATTTATCCCTTATGTTTAAATTCAGAACATCCTTCTTTGTGGTACTGCTAATGCTGAATTTACTACAAATCACAAAAAACTGCATGAACAAATGTACACCATTTAAATTTTTCTTGTCAGTTCTGGGTTGGATGTCTGGCAATTCCAGACTCTCAGCTTGTATTTTCTGTTCTGCATTGTACTTTGTGCTATACTGAATAAGTCAGAAGGAACAAAAATTTGCTGGAAAATTCTGTAGCCAAATAAAAATCAAGATGTGAGCTTAATTCTATTTTTTGCCACTCAAGTACGTTGGTAAAGATTGTATGAATTACTTTGGAAAGTGTCCCACACTTGCTGAATAGCTGTTCTTTTGTTAATGAGACTGCTTAAAAAGCAGTGTTGATAAAAAATGTGCAGTGAATAAAGAAATGTAGATGGGTCTTGGAGAATATCTCAAAGCACAAGGTTTCTATTTTTACCTGAAGAAAAATGGTAACACATCAGCTGGAAATTGATGGAAAGTACATCAACATGGAAACTCTTGTTGATGTCCTGAACAGTCTGTGACTTTATTGTTCATGACTTGAGGCAATGTGAGTCCTCATCTCTAATTCTGTCTCCCTTTCTTGTCCCTCTGTCTGCAGATGTCCCTGAACCCTGCTTCTTTCTTGTCTTTTCTCGTTTTCCAGAAATCAAGTGCTACTAGGCAGGGTGGGAGATTTGTGTAGAGGTGTGGCAAGCAGAGAAACTCAGAAGAGTTCTCTGTGCAGGGAGGAGGTGACAGCAATGCAGCACAGGGGGACCAAACACACAGGGCACAGGATGGGCACTGGAGCTGGTGAATGCATTCCCACTTGTTTCTCCAGCAGCATTTGACTGCTGCATTTCCTTATCAGCAGAAGTTACACACCAGCCCCTCTTTCCACTCAGTTCCAAATATTTGTAAAAAGCGCAGTCAAAGCAATGAGGGCACTTTACATTCTACAAAAATTAATGACTAAAAAATCCCAAACAGCCAGGCAATGCTAACAGAAGTAAATCCTCTTGGCTCTGCTGAACCAAGAGAAGTTTTGCTAATGTGGTACACATTTCACCTCAAGCTTTAAGAAGAAAACTGTATCAAAATAGGCTTTTGAGCTACATTTTTGTGGGGAACAATGAACAATGAATTTCTTGCTAATCACTCGCCTTCTTTTGGTCAAAATTTTAGGCTGTTTCACTCACTTTAAAATTAAATTGAAGCATTTTATTTGATAACCTCTCCTATTATTGACATCAGTAATTATACAAACTAATTATGTAAACATAAAACTGATTTTAAATCAAAAGCTGGTAGAAGACTCCTACTGGAGATTGGTCTAGAGAGTTTTCATTTAAAATGTAGGTACAAAAATATGCTGGCAAGAACCTCTTGATTTGCCAGAGTAGTCTAGTAGCATGAAAGATCATGGTGAGATGATGGCAAATGTCATCATAAGAAATCACAGAAAAGAGCTGAAAATGAAGACTGGAGGCTAAAATTTGGTGAAGACAAACACAACAAACAGGGAACACCAAAGAGATCATCACAGTCCTCTAAAGAGCAGAAATTCCCAGTTTAGAGGAAACAATGGACCACAAAATCAAATTTAGTTTGTTATATTCTGAGGTCTTCAATACAGGAATGAAGGAGTCAAGAAGAAAAAAAAAACCTAACAATGCATTTTCTTATACTTTGGCTATACAGTTCCAGTCAAGGGAGTATAAAGGGTTTTCTGTGACATTAAAATTGTTTCTAGGCTAATGCTAAAGAGATGGAAGGAACACCTTAATGGGAATTGTCAAGGCAACACTCTAGATCTTCAGTGGTAGTTTTCTAATTGTGTCTGAATGTTTCTACATGCCTGTGAAAAACATGACCTTTCTGTATAAGCAGTCATGAATTCATGATGCTTCCAAACCACTAGGACTCTAGTGAGAGCTAGAAATGTTAGACTAAGATACACTTCTTCACAATACCCATAAAAAAGGCAAATAACAGAACAAGAAAAGTCACCTTTTAAATGGGAAAACCAGTACATGATGCACAGCAGCTTTCTGGATTCCTTCAGCTACCATTTTGTTCTCCTGCTTATATGATTTTTGAGGTTTGTCTCAAATATTTCATCCATGAGGACTCTGAGGAAAGCTGTAGCATGTCAGATACTTCAAAGCTAGGTTTTCAAATATACTGCAGCTCCTGAAGCTCTTAGAGCTACAGAGGCCATTAATATTTACAAAACAAGGTGCCTTTGGCTTTAGTACCTCAGTGATGTAATACTGCAGCCTTGCTGAACTCAGCCACGTGACTCCTGTGCACAGGGTTTGACTTTCTTAACTTTTTAAATATTGATGCTGGGGGAGTAAGATGTAGCTCTTGGAAATCTCTGAGGAAAATGAGCTGTTGTTGGGAGGAAGACTTCAAGACTCCAAGCCTCAGAAGACATAGAGGGATAGTATCTTAGATTGAAGCATCTTAACACAGGCACAATATGCCTGTTCACATTCTCCTGGGAAGCAGAAACCTTAGATGGCCCAGAACTGTGCTAGAAATTTCCTCAGCACCTTTTGTAGACATCATGTAAGACAAGAAGGGATTATTCTTGGTTATTTCGACATTTACTGTTTTGTACTGGCTTGTTGTAAGCTCTTTGGGGTTTGCACCAGCTTGTGCTGGGACAATGGGAAGAGGACTTTGGAGAATTGCCTCTTTAAGCTCTGTTGAGTACTTCCCAGCCAGTCACAGCCCAGAGTCTGAACTCAGATACTAAATCATCATGCAGAAGATAACAGGAGAATTTGGTAATTATCAAAACATCCCAACCACTCCCTGTAGCACTTAATTAATTTTGGAGGCAAGAGCTAATTGATCATATCACAACTCCAAAGACATCAAATAAAAACTACAGAGAGAGGTGAAATGATATCTCTAAAATAACACGGATACTGTGTCACAGAAGAGGGTTAAAATACAAGTGCTAGTTTGTGACTTAAAGCTATGGTACACTGTGAGTAAAAGGACTGCTTCTTTAAATCCTACGGAGCTTGGCTAAAGTTCCTATTTGAGCTTTGTCAACCCTGTACATATCCTTGGCTAGATAACCACTAAAAAGTAATTAATACTGCTATGCAAACATAGTAAATCATGTCTGGAAGCTCACATGCTCATGTCAAAGGAGTATGACTAAGCTGTTGCTGTGCCCTCTGTCATTGTGGGCTCATGCTCCTCTTCCCACACCTGCCTAGACAAGAGCCATGATCCATGATAGGAGGTGAAGATTCATTGGGCATTCATCTTTTAATGATTGTGTTAGATCTTTCACTATGCAGGCACTTTATGAATGTTGTGAAACTGTAATGCTATCCTTCCCATGAGGACACCAAATTACTTATCCATGCTTTTGATATAATGCATCTTGGCTGAACTGCTGCAGCTCTCTCTCTGTCTGGAAGATTTCCAGTCAAGGGCTATATTTACGTCAGTTACAATTGATTCAAAATGCTTCCACAGGATCTTGAACATCTTCGTGAGTTTAATCCAAAGCAGATGATATATAGCTTTCCAGTAAAACAGGGGAATAACCGTGCTTGTACCTCTAGTTCTTTGGCTTGAGTTGGTAGCTGTGGTTGATAATCAGCCCCTGCTTGGACCAGCATATTTTTTTGATTTTCAGGTTACTACAGATTATGCTTTCAAAAGGGAATAAGGCAGGCAGTCACCTAATTTCTATTTTCAGGAAAGACTGAAGGATTCCAGAACACAAACCCTGTGGATTTACAGGGAGAGTAAATGCTCTTGCTCTCAAAGTCAGTTTGGACTTAGGCCTTTAAGCCACAGAAGAACTTTTGAAAATTTTCCTTCAACTTAATTGTATATCATTACACTCTTTGTCCCTGGAATTCTTTTTCTGTGGGCATTAATCTTGACCAGTTTTTTGGGACTTTGACCACCTAAATTCAAGCCTTATCTTTTAAATTTGGCTTATTCTTTCTTTTTTTAAAGAATAAATAACACAGCTGTTATTTGCTCATTAGCTTGGCAGGAGCTTCTGCAAAACTGCCATAAAGTCAGCCTGTTTGTATTGTGTTCTACTGTTAACCTCATTTTCCTTTATGACATACATTTACAGTATCCTAAGGGGAAGATTATTATACATTTATATGGATTCGTACTCACATATAAATAAATGTATGAATACACAACAAAGATGGCAACAAAGGGAGGGAATGTTTTAGTAATCTCCTAAAAGCCATTGTGAAACAGTCTAGATAACACGTAAAATGGAATGTTTTACACAACATGAAGCAGGGGATCAACATTAATCAGTTGCTTAATGAAAGCATAATTCAAGATAAGAAATGGAACAGACTTTCTTCAAAGAAATTGGAATCATTTGGGTGGGAGAAAGATCTGTCAAATTAAGAGGCTGCCATATCATTATGATAACTTGCATGGTGCTCACCACCTAAGGTTTTCCATAATAACGCATTTGAAGAAACTTTCTAGTAAGAAGTAATTAAAAGAGTTGAAGAAAATACAATATTGTTTACAGTTGCTAGGTTAATTTTCATCAGAATTTGTTCATCATCTTAACATCTCATCAGTGGAGAATTTGTAGCTATCTAGAAACATCTACATTTCTGTTCCTCACAGAGACTTTCTGAATTAGGAATCACTCCACAATTTCCTGCAAAGTCCTGCTTTTAAAGCCCTAACATCTAAAAGTGAGATGCCTTCTCATGGCATATACATTATCACCTTCACTGGGAACAAACAGGAGCAAACCTAGCAATGGGAGATCCTTCAGATTTCTTCCACTCATATGAAAAATGAGTCACAAAATCAGAAAAAGCAGCTTGGACAATTATTTATGCCAGTAAACTGTGTCTCCTATCCTGACAGAGCACAGCTGGGACTTGTAATGACACTGTATTTACTGAAGAAACTCTATTGGAGCTAGGAATATAATTCTCTGGTAGAAATTTCTCAATAATCCCACTGATTTGATTATCTTTTCCAAACAAATCAATCAAGAATCTAGGGAGCAAAAGTCAAATCTCCAGAGATATTAGCTGCTTGGATTTCCTTTCAGTGAGACTTCATATTTGACAAGGGAAGAAGAAAATAGTTGCTCTTTCATCATGATCAAAGTCAATTAAAATCAATTATGTACTTATCATTTTGACCACGATCATCATTTTGTGCTGCTCTGCAGCATCTGATGCCATTTCAGACTTCCCTTTGATCCCCACTATAGGCCTCATGCTGCCCCTGCAGAGGCAATAACAGGGTAAGAAATCCTTGAAAAGTTTTCCCCAAGGCAAGGAGTATTATTTCTGCTGATGGTCATGACCCTGGCTCATGATATTTTGCTGCAGGGGGACTTTGGAACCGGAAAGGTTGCGCTGGCCATTTCAGTATGTGCAAACTGTCACAGAGCAAAAACAGCTAAAAGAAACTCGCCAAACACTCCTGATGTTTACTCTGGAGGTGCAGAGCTGTAAGTCTCATGCCAGCCAGCCAGCCAGCAGGAGAGAAATCGCCTGGAATCCTTCTGCAACAGATGAGAGAGCCTGTTTGTGAGTGCTGAGTGGACCGTCCATTGTTTCCATTTATTTAGACTACATAAACAAGCTTCCAGTTTCCTTAAAACTATCTGGACAAGTCCTAGTGTCCAGCTACTTTGAATTTCTCCACTTTTCATTTCTAGGTAAACAGTTTTAGTTGTTCTTCCCCACCAGACTCCTGCCACCCTGGATTTTTACCTGGTTATCAGTTACAAGCACTTTCAAACTGCAAGTATCCATTAGAAAGAGCCTGCACTACGTGCAAATCCCTGCCTGCCAAGTGTGCAGGACCAAGCTAGATTTGAGCACAATTTGAAAAATGAGGACAAGGATAATGTAGTTGTGAATGCTGAAACCCTTGAGCTCATTTAGCCGTATAATCTCTGTGAATGCCTCACTTAAATTGTCAGACCTGGCTTTCCTCCCATAGAACAGGTCGTTTCTTCTTTTCTTATAGTTAGGTTTGTATAAAGCTCTTCTTGTGCAAGTTAGAGTCTGGCCATGACACTGAGCTGAAATCCACGTAATTGCCATAAACATCTACATGATGTCAGAAGGCAAAAGTTGAAAAAGGCAAATTTCTGACCCCAAAAGAAATGAAAGCAAAAATGGGAAAAATTGTGAACAACCCAATCTGAAGTGAAGATTCTTCTCCCTCTGGAATATTATTCCAGTGGAACATATTTTTAAACAGAGATAAAGAAATTATTCGAGTATAACTTTCCACATGCTCACCTTATTAATAACACCTTGAAATGATTTACATTACTCGATTCTTGATGCATATTTTCATATTGCTTGAATCAATACAAACCATGCATATGCCCCTCCTGAAGTTGCTTACGCTTGCACTATGTCTAGTTGTTTTTCTACAGCAGATCTTTTTTTTTTTGTCCCCCCTTTCCTGCCTGGTAAAGCTGGAAAATTCCACTGGTGATAACTCTGACAGCTCGCTCCCCCTCCTGTCACTCCTTATTTAAGAAAACAAGAGGGAGGGAACATGGTCTGAAAGGCTGAGAAATTACTGATTTAGTAAATTCTGCAAAGTCTTACCTCAGAGCAGAACAGAGCCTTGGTGTTATCCTTAAAGGAGCAAAGCAGAGTCTTTCTTAAACCCAACTTCTTCATGCTACTAGTGGCAGTGAGTCCCTCCTCAGCCTATAATCACCAAGTTGCATATTCTAGGAGCTATCTGACAGCCTGTGATAGGATATTCTGCCTCTAGTCACACAAGGGCTGCGGGAACAAAGAGTGGTGGAGCTTCTAGCCCTTCTGGGAAATGGACTGACACTGCTCCATCACTATTTAAAGAGCAGATGCCTTCAGGATAAATCCTCTTAGTATGTTTTCCTGTTTGTGTCAGAACTTAAACCTTTTATCCGTTTCCTAAGAGGAGAAATAAAAAAGTAATCAGCACTAAGCTGCTCTGTAATTCAGGAGAGTCCCTGTGGGGTGGCTCAGAAAAAGACAGAGCTAGCCTATGTGTTTTCTTCTAAAGGAATATGAGACACTGCGATTAGCATAACGCAGAAAATCATAAATGGCCAAATGCAAATTAATGAGGAGCTCTTTCTGCATGGAGATGGCTGCTCCACCCAGAGGAGAAGCGTAGTGTGCAATGCCAGAGAGGAAGGAGAAGCGAGCCAGAGTACAGCTGTTAAGAAATCAAATATTTATGGGGAAGCCTTTCTTGCTTTTCTTACAGTGGGATGAATAGTGGGGGGCCTAGATGAATACTGAAAAAAGCATACACCAGGTTCGTATGAATAGTGGCCCAGAATTGGGTTGTGGCCACAAGATCAATAAAGTCTTGATATTTAGGGATGGTTTTGAGCTGCAGCTGGGGGATGAGGAAACACACTGTGCAAGATGTTCCCTGCCACAGGCAGTTAATGCTGTCAAAGGAGCCCTAAGAAATAAGTCTTGAGCATGGAAAGCATATGAGTTGGTCAGACTTTACCCCCTCCACCAACCTTTGTTTATGCATTGAAATGCTTAAATGGGTCTGTCAAATTTACAGCATTCCTGTCATCATTCCTCCAGTCTGAAATACAGGAGGAAAAGCTAACTTTCTGGTTATGAGCTTTTTGATATCCTACACTTCCTCCAAAGACATGGCTAAAACTCTACAGCAGAATAAAGAAAAAAAGAAAGCCTGTTTAATCAGAGCAAGAAAAAAAAGAAAGACTGAAACAAAGGAGAGAGAAGGGAAAGGACTTCCTGAATCAGAGACAGATTTCCTAAGGGGCAGAAAAGAGCAAAACCAGAAGTAGTTTGGTTTTACAGTTCATCTTGAAGTTAAATTTTCTCTATGTTTTAAACTGGACTTAATGTCACCTTTCTTTCTTCTGGGAAACTTTTATGATTGCATAAATCCTTGAAAATTTTGAAAACTTCTAGTAAATTACCATTGTCTGTATGTTTGTTTAGGGACTATTAGGTCATTCTTTAAAGGACAAACTGCAAGGAAGAGTGAACGTGGTTCAGGAATTTGGAAATGGACTGTGGGGCTGTTTGAGCTACAAATCCAGTTGGTGGCGGTGACCAGAAACTGGTTGGAAGCTGCTGCTGCTTTGCCTGAAATGATGAAATGAGGCTAGTCCATATCATCCCAACTAAACACCTCTACAGCGTTACTTTCTACAAGCATTCAGAGGCAACCTCTAGGCTGAACAGTCATGAGACTGCCCTCTCTGCTTCCTTCAAGGATGTCGTCTCCCTCTTTTTAATGAAATTATATACTGACCCCACTATTACTCTCCTTGTGTCATATAGTTTTAGGATTATCTTTTCCCAAAATTGCTCTCTGATGAAATTTATAAAATCATCAGTAACAGTGACTTAGGTTTTCCTAGAAACTAAAGTGCCATTTGGCTGCATTTTGTAAATAGGAAATTTTCAACCCCTGTTCCTTGTAGCTAGCTGCCTGTGGGGTAGAGAAAAATGTTTTTTGGGAAGGGAAATGAGGAAACAGAGGTCAGCTCACATGCAGCAATTCACAATGAGTGTATCTTCCCTCTGGCTGCTGTTGGCAATTAAAACACTCCCCGTGTTTCAAGAACTGCTGCATCCTCTCATTTAATGTTTTGTGTTGAACCAGGATGTGAGTTGGGATGCTGCTTGCCACAGCCAGCAGAAAGTCACCTCCAAAGAGCAATTCAGCTCACCCACGGCTGAGAGGCCTCTCTTTCTGTCCATAAAGGGAGAGATCAATGAGGGACTCACCAGAGAGCTATTAAATGCTGCAAATGGGTAACTGCTCACTGGGCATCAGGTACTTTTAAAATTAAGGGAAGTGTGACCCTCTAGCTACAGTATCCTTGAATTTAACATATTTTACCTCCAAAAGTACAGTATTTCATTTACCTAAATTTTAAACAAACATTTAGATTTGAAGTTTTGCTATAAAACTGCGCAAATATGTCTAAACATATTTTTTTTTTGCCTCACTCTTTCAGGACCAGCACACTGGTGAACCCTAATCGCATCTGTCCTATGAATAATAAAGAGGGGTGAACTCATATACACAGGTGTCCCTCCAAAGATCTGCCTGCCCTGGCATCTTTTTTCATATTTGTGTATTCTGTCTTATGGTTTGTACAAAAGTAACTCTCAACCTATTCTATATATGAGACATAATGATGGAGTATTTAATCGGATATACTGAATGACATACATCCAATAAATACTGGCACACAGTTTCACGCTATTCTTTTTCTATGTTTAAATGCTATTCCAGTCATAAACAATTAGCTATGTAAATAACTGATTTTTTTTTCAGGACTATGGTCAAACAAGTAAATGAACAAAGTCTTCATTTAAAGTTAATCTGAAACAAAGCCATTTTCTTTTCCTGTAGAACTTCAGAAGAACAATAAACAGTTTGATCTCAGAGATTTGTTTTACTTTTCTGTTGAAAGTTAAATCCACATAAATTAGAAAGAAAGCAGTTCATTTATAAGATGTTGCAATGAAATGTTTCAGCTTTTTCTGATTTTTGCCAATTTTGTCCTTGGCTCAAAACATGCTCTGTAGATTATTCTGATCAATCTAAAGTTTTTTTTCCCTTGAAAAAGAAATGTTCCTTTTATTTTGGTTCCAGTTCTGAATACAGCCTCCTGTATTAACAGGTCACCGCTGCTGGGGAATAGCTTTAAGGATTTGTCTAACTGATGTCATATGGCAGGCATGAAAATAAAAATACAAGGAAGGAACTGGAATAATTATCATTGGATTAATTATTCCACAGAAATTAAACTGGCATGATTATAATTGTGTGGTGGTTTCTTCTGAAACATGACTGCTCTTTCCATAGTCTGTATATATTGATCTATTCCAGCTGTAGTGAGTAAAAACCAGAGGCTCTTCTCCAAGCTAGATTTTACATTAACACTGGGATACATTAAGCACACATGGTCCAAATCTGGCTTGTTTTTTGTGGTATAAAAATGGCACTGTGCTAAAGTTTAATAAGTGATGTATTTGAGAGCAACTATGTAGATAGAAAGAAAATAGAATTTCATGGCCAAGCAGTCCAGACTTGACATCAGCTCCTCAGATGCCACGGAAGATTAAACTTTCTCTTAGCAGATCTCTGAAGATCTGCTTCTTCTGTCTGGGCTTTGGCAGAGGATCTTCGAAGTGTCCTACTCACATTCATGATCGATCAAGATTTAATTGTGACCTTAGCTCTGCATAGGAGACCATTAATTTGCAGAACAGGGATTTTTCAAAAGAGAATACTTAACCTCAATACCATTTAGACATAAAACTAGTCAGGCAAGAGGAGAGGGTTTACAGAGCATGATGAAAGGATTGCAAAACTATGGTGTTGATCCACGAAAACTGTGGAACAGAGAAATCCTTGGAGCGGCGGTAGGAAGGGTTTAGTTTGGCGACGCCGCTGTACCTCCTTGCAGGGGGCCTGGGGGCCGAGCTGGGCTTCACAAATGCGCTGAGGCGGCTTTCTTTATCTGCAGGAACGCTCGGGGCTGCCTGCGAAGGTCACCTTGACAAATGAACATGTCTGGCAGAAAAAACCTCCACTAGTAAATGAGCAGGAAGGGACTGAGCCTGTTTTGCAGGGCCCATTGCGACAGCTGCGGGCCAGGGCCATATGTACACTGGAAACAGTGTGTGGAGCCGTGCGAGGGGGGAGCTGCGTCTTGTGCTGAATCCACAAACACAGTTTTCCTCAGGTGGCTTTTTGATCTTTGGACAAACACTATTTCCCTCCATGATTTTCAGTCAAATTGTCAAAGGTGACTTCTGACAATATTCTCCTTTTAGGTCCTCCAAGAAAAGTCTCTATTGCTTTTGCATTAAACAGTGTCATAGACAAGTTGTTATTTATCCTAATACCAAAGATTTACAGAACAATTCCCTAAGGAAGCTACTTAGCATCCCTTAGAGCCATAATTTCTTTAAAAGCTAAACCAAGAAGGCCAAAAATAAAAAGATGAGAGTCTGGAAGAAGAGTTACTGACTGAGTAGGACATGAATAATAAACACTCTCAGTTACATGACCAGAAGAAGAACAAGAAGAAGAAAATAATTACTTGTCCATATTGTTGATGTTACTGATGCAATGTTGTGTGCTATAGTATTGATACTGCTGAAGTAATTTTCACCTGGAAAGAAGGCTGGTTGTCTGTAACGATACCATTTCCTATATTCTCAATTTCTGGCAACAGCCTGACAACAGAATGATAGAACCATGGAATCCTAGAATAGTTTGTATTGGAAGAGACCTTGAAGATCATCTAGTTCCAAACCGCAACCAGGTTCCAACCCTCAGCCATGAGTCCAACCATGCTTATGCCCTAAACCAACTGTTTCCCTGAAGAAGCTTTTCTACGTATAGTTTGGATTACTCCTCAAAAGTAGTGAAATTCTGACCCTTAAACACAATCTTTTTTTGCTGATCTTTCCCTATTTTTCTTCTTCTCATCCCAAACCACCTTTCATGCTTGTTTTTCTTTTACTTCTTCTGCTTGATGTTTCTCCATGTCTTTGACGCACAGGGAAATGTTAGGGGTAGGGTTCCTGCAGTCTAAAATGATTGCCTGCGCCTCTACTCCAAAACAAGAATATTCATAACATATGATGTGGGCTGAGGTTTCAAAGATTATTATGAAGAGTATAGAAAACCCAGGATGCATGACATCAAGGGCTGAAGGATTACTGCAGCTTGAGCAAAAACAGAGGAACATTGTTTAAACCCAAACAAAGCCAAGAAATGGGTAAAAGCCCTGGCTTACTGATTGCCAAATGTGAGACATTTATTCTCCTTCCTCCCTTAGATGTTAACCAAGTACTTCTAAACTAACTACAGCTAAACCACTGTAATGTATCAAGATATTTTTATATTAACAGATGTTCTTCACGAATGTAACTTCAAAAGTAACTGCCAGATTCATATTTGGCCAGTAACTTTTATTTTAAGAACTGGGTTGAGTTTCTGCCGAGTTTCTAGTGGTCTGTAGACCAGTTTGCTTCTCCTTAAAGGCGCAGATTGAATTTGGACAAAATACCTTTCTAATTTCACCTATCTGGTAATGTTAATTTAATCAGCAGTATTACTTGAGTGGGACTGTAAATCATGAAATGTGTTCCAGTAAAAGGACTTAAAAATATCTCTAACTAAACAGGCATCAAATCTGAAAATTCTGTTGGACACAGACAAAGTAAAAAAGAAGTTTTTACTTTCTGTACACAATTATGACTCTGAATATGCTCAATCCATTACAAATTGCCCATTCCCAAAGTTCATTCCTTTAAACAGAAACATACATAAGTCAAAGACATATCTAATTACAACATATACCATAAATATTAGGTTAGTCTAAGATTTTGCTAATTATTTGACATGAAAGCAGAACTGATCTTGGCAGTCAGGCAGAATTTGGGATGCCTGTCTTATACAATGCACTGAAATAGAGGATAGGACAAAACAATCTTCAATTATCAAGTTTAAAAGAAAGAATGTTACCCATTCCATCACAGACATTTCAACATATAAAAAAGAAAATATAAGACATTTGAAAATACTGGCATGGGATTTAAAAAAAAAAAAGTGAATACAATACTATTTACCATTGCCACAGGGCATTAACTGTAGCTGAGGCCTCAGATCTCTCTCTTTTCCTGGCTTCAACCCAAAGACCTCGAGCTCACCATGATCAACACTTGGCACACCCAGTGCTCTCAATATTGTGCCAGTGCCACCTAAGGGACCAAGACCATCATGAGTCCTGCCAAAAGTGGTGTTTTGCCGCTACTTGTGCAGGTCTGAATGGCTGAGGGTAGTGGAGATGCAGACTGGCAAAGGCACTTATGTCTGCCTGGGAAATGGCCAAGCCTGTCATCAAATGCAAACGCCTTCAAAAGCCTGGATGGGGTTCCTGCATGCTTTCAAGATCAAAGCTTTCCTCAACACTGAGAAATCTCTGGCTTCAACAGCACTGTCCAGACAAGAGATACCTGGACCCATGGTTTTCATGAACAGAGATAGATAGATAGATAGATAGATAGATAGATAGATAGATAGAAAGATAGAAAGAAAGAAGAAGCACTTCTTCAGGGACAGCTTTTCTTTCCCAGTCCCTCTCACACCTGCAGAAACGCAGCTGGGAGGCCTGAGGAGGACACCAGCCATGTGACAATGTTACAGGTTTCATGCAGTCCTGCATGATGGTTATCTGAGAGTTATTTCCTCTTGCAACACTCTCTTGCAGCAAAGCTCTTCAGCTCCCTGTTGTTCGTGTAACAGCTACTACTGACCCCAGAACCACTGATTTCACTGGCAGAGCTTTTTTTGGTATTGGCAAGACAGAAGAAAATTGCTGACTAAAACTAATAGAAAGTTCTGGATCACAGAGACAGAAAATCCAAGATATTTGATAAAATGGTGTTTGTTTCAAAATGGCTTTTATGGCAACACTGCCAACACTGCAGTGTCCTTTGTCAGCTGATGCAATTGTAAGCAGTGCTCTTCAGACGGACAAGCATTTCACATGGCCTCATGAGAGCTGAGAGGGCAACTTATGACTTACAGGATGTGAGCTGGTAACTTACTCAGTGGTGGGTTATGGCTGACGGGGAAAAGCACGTGTTGTAAAAGGGAGGCAGTGAAATCTGACAATGTCACCAACACAGGATACATACAAGCACTAACTGATGAAAATTCCCCTTACCCCCTGCCCCACCAAGATCTGGTTGAGGGTTTGGGTGCAAAACACCTGCCAGGGATCCCATGGGAATCCAGTTGTTGATAGGGCTGCAGTGCTGTTTCTAGTATTCTGGCCAAATTCCAGCATACACCCAGGTTCTGTTTACAGTACTAATGAAATTTCAGTGTGCTGCTTATGCTACCTGTGCTTACTGTGTTTGTTTCCACGTGCTGTGAAAATGTTGCTGATTATTATTTTTTATTATTATTATTATGCACTGGAGGTATGAGTCAGAAGCAAAAGCCTCCTGCTTGCTGTCTGTCCTTTGTACCAGCTACCCTGAAAATTACTGTTTACCATCAAGAGCCTGCAGCCCATCTATGCCCATGCAGAGTCCTGTGCTCCCTAGACATGTCCTGATTGCAGTTCAGGCAGAAAACATCATTTTATATCCCTAAGATAGCTGCATTTAAGTGATGGAATTACTTCTTTCTCACTAGATAAACTCAGAAAGTTATGGGTATAAGAAAAGCATAGCAATAACAACGAAAAGTCAGACCTTCCCATACTCAATTACATGGCAGTGTTAAAGCTGCTGTCTTGGGCCCTATAAGGTGTAGTGCTCTGGTCCAGTGAAGAATGATTTCTAGCCTCACAGGGTATGGATGTATGTGGACTCAATGCAGCCAGTGACCCAGGACTACACTTTATCTTTTCCAGGCCCTAGGCTAACTTTGTAATTGAGGAAAAGAGATAAATACTTCTTTTGTTTTTGTTTCTTTTTCTGTCTGGCTGTTTAGAGAATATTTCAGCTATTTGAAGACACATGGACATTTGCAATGCTGGTAAAAATGTGTTGTAGTGGAAGTGGAGAGGGAGCAGGGGGCAGGTGAGCAGAAGAGGTGCTCCTGAAAAGTGTGTTTTTCCACGTAGCTACAACACTGGGTGTTCCACACCTTGGCACCACAGCTGATGCACTGCAGGTGACAAATGCCCCCCACAAACACCACAAACACATCC